>CM035229.1:12303749-12730011 GCA_020226215.1 Sindora glabra | reverse complement strand
AATCCTTATCACTTCCTCTTTCTAATAATGAATTTTAAAATCATTAATAAATTACTCAATTTAATTTAAGGATAATTTTTTGGAAGAGGAGCTAAGAAAGGCAAATTTTTTTCTAATATGGGAAATAGACCTTTTTTCATGAATAATATTATTTGCATGCGTTTAAATACAAATAATTGAACGAAAAAAGAAAAATCAGTTTAAGGATACTATCACCTCCCAATTTGTTCAAGAAACTATTTTGAACTGTGAGCAATATAATCGTTTTTTTTAACACAGCATAACCCCTTTTTTTATGAAATCTTCATATACGGATAAAAAATGGGTCTATACAGACGACTTTTTGTCGTCTGTATAGTCCTCCTTTTTTTTTTTTTTTTCCGTAGTGAGTACCACTTTACAGTTGGGAGAGACAATTATGCAAATGGCCACCGTTTTAAATTGTAGTTTGTAACAATCATAACATTAGGTATCGTCGTTTATAATATAAATATCTCGTGTAATATTAATTATTATTTTATATTTTATTTCATAACAATTGTGTCTTCCTATACTCATCAATAATTTTGTTAATTAACGTAAAACAAAAACTCATGAAACAAAAAATAACACAAACAATTAATCCTAGCTAGACCAAGGATTTAAATATGATATATTCTTTTATAAGGGAGCAGGGAAGCCAACATTGACATTGGAACTGTTTTTCATTTTTTTTATATTTATTTATTAATATAAAATATATGAATATTTTTTTTTTATCTTAGTTGTATTTTTTAAACATAAAATATGTATGAGTCTATGATAATAAATTTTGAAAACTAATTATAAAATGCAATTGAATCTTAAGAGATCCGGAAGAATATATACAAAATTTATATCAATTAAAAGTTTTAGATAAAAATATTTATCCTGATCAAGAAATTTAATATTATCATTTTCAAATAACTACATTTAAGCTAAGGTAAACAAATTGATCTCTTATCCTCTCATTCGTGATTATACTACAATCTTGACGAAAATGTGAGAAATATTAAAACAAATTACAATTACAATATAATATAGTTTCCTAAAAAATATAATATAGAATTTAAATTTAATTTACCATCAATATCAAGTATTTTACACTATTAATGAATGAATAAATGCTACATCATTAAGAAATCAAAAGTCATTAAAAATTGTGCTTATAGTAGAAAAAACTAATAATTTTCAAATGATATAACAATTCATGAATGAATAATAGTGTAGAACACATTTATACTAATTGTAAGTCAAATTTAAATCTAATGATGTATATAATATATATATATATATATATATATATATATATATATATATATATATATAATAATTTCAACCCTAATCTTTACTCTAAATCAACATTTGAATCATCTCTTTAATTCAATTTCTCTCACTCTTTTAATATATAAACTATGCATAATGTTTTTTTGAGAAATGCGCAAATTTTTGTAATTAAATAGCTTTTGAATTCTATTCCCAAATCAATTCAACCAAAATTTTAATAGTTGTGATTTTTATTCAAATTAAATATTTTTTAATTACCAATACTTTAATGATACATTAATATCTCATATTATTTTAAAAATTTTATTCTCCATCATAATTAAGATTCAATTCCAAAAATTTTCATTTATATATTTAGTAAATTACCATTTTTATTGTGACCAATATCTTTTTAATTTCAATGAAAATTGTGAGTGATTTCCAATTAATTAGTCATTATGGTGAATAACTATTAAAACATTTTACATTCTTGTTTATCTTAAAGTGTGTATTTTTTATTTGAAATTTTAATTTTAATAAAAAGCTGAATATTTTTGCTATATTTATAATTATGTTATATGGGAGGATGTTATGTAAAATTATTAATAATTTAAGGATATTTAAGAGAATTCCATAACCATTAATTAAATACTCAATTTAATTTAAGGAATGTTTTCTAGAAGGGGCTGAGGAAGGAAAATTTCAGAATTAATATTAAAAAGTAATATGCATTTTCCCTTTTTTCGTATATTTCCATCTCTAAACATTTTCATCACTGAGCAGCTCTGATTTTAGCCGGTAATGGTAAGAGTAATATTACGTGTAATTTTTTTTTTTTACAAGTAATGTTATTGTTGTAAATCATTGTGTAACCGTGAATTTCAATAATATTACTTAATAATTATTTTATTTTTTTAAAATTTATTAAGTTTTGCTACTCGCAATTCAACTCCAACCGTGATTTAAAACCATGCCAAGTAAACAAAACAAATGCACATGAAGTGAAAGATAACAAAAATAAATTATCCCGTGAATAAAAAAAATAATGAAACAAACAAATTAACTCAACTCCACGAATTTAAAAAGGGATGAGGGCAGCAAAGTTGCCGTTGCAACTATTTCTTTATTTTTATATTTATTTATGTTAAAGGATTTAAATTTAATTTAAATCTAAATTATCTTTATACTATTACTTAATTATATGTCATCATTTCAATAAAAAATTATTAAAATTCTTTTACTGCAATCAAAATTTCTTAAATATTTTTACTTTTTCAATAATATACTTTTTCTTCCATTTACTAATAATTTAAAATATTTTATATTATAAGTGAATCAAATTTAAATTTTACCTTAAATATGAAAGACAAGAGTCATGGTTTTTTTTATCATAGTTATATTTAATTTTTTTAAATAGCAAATATGAAATACGCGTGAGTCTATATATATATATGTGATAATAAAATTTTGAAAATTAATGTAAAATATCTTTGAACAGTATGACCCAAAAAATATGTACAAAATCGATACCAAATTTCAAAAATTGGGGACTTCTACAATACTCTTGTTTTTGGTATTCTTATATACTCCTAGTGAGTATCCAATAAATAAGGCCATATTTAATTTAAGTTGATATGAATATTTAATTAACATTATCCTGTTTTTCTTTTTAACAAAGCCCTTTTCTCTCTACTAGATTTTAATACTTTTAATTACATGGAATCGTTAGTTATAATAAATTATTGTGCATAAAGTGAATGAAATAAATTTATGATATAATAAGTAATTACGATAATAAGAATAAAGAACTGAATTCTAATTAAAATTCCTCAAACAATTAAGGTCTAACAAATTGATCTTGATTTGCAATTATACAATTTATATTGTAATTAGTAAATCTTCTAACTTCTGAAATATGTGAAAATTTCCAAATAAAAAAGTTATAATTGAAATTGTAAAATATGATGATGGCGATGATTTGAATGACTATTTTTACTATAAATGAACATGAGACATCACCTCCTTAATTAATTTAATTTCTTTCATTTTTTTTCATCATATAAATTATGCACAAAATTTTTGCAGATAATTTTTGAACTCATGCATTTATATTATTCCCAAATCAATTCAACCATTTTTTTGGTAAATTCAACCAAAATATTAATTGTTGTCACTTTTGTTTCTAATTAAATTAAATATCTATTTAATTCCAAACAAATCTATATGATTGAATGGTTTTGAATTAATTATAAGTCATTAATCATGATCATACCTTATGACAATTCTCGCTTATATTTAAGTTTGTACTTTTAATTCTGTTATATAGAACTATAAATGAAAAAAAAAATTGATTATTTTTATTATATTTATAATTTATAATTATATGATATTAATGTGAGTGATTTTTATAGTGTTTCAAGAATTTTAAAATTTGGGTGCAATCCTAGAATCCATTAGATTGAATTATTTGATGACTTCCATTAAAAATGAAAGGTTATGATTTATTAATTTAAATCTAATAATTTCAAAACTTGATACGTTACCTTATATTTTAAAATTCTAGAGGAACCATAACAAGCATCTAGTATGTAAAACGATTAATTTATGTAAAAATAAATCATTTCAATAAATATTTTAATATACATTATATTTCAAAATCAAAAAGCTGGGATTTTGTTTAGTTTAATATGTAAAAAGGATGTTAGATTTAATAAAATCACAAAAAAAAATTAAAAGGTATAAAATGAAACTTGAAAAACTTGAAATGAATTTGAAGCTGATAAGTCATTTCTTCTTTCAGTTACCATCGATAATGATGTGCTAAAAAGGGCAGAAATCATATTATTTAAATTAAATATTAAATATAAAATAAATTACCAAAGAAATGATGTTAGGAAAGTTTATTTTTGCACAAATTAATGTTGGAGAATTAGCCCAAAAAAATGATGAAATGCATTAATAGTGTTTGGCTTGATGAGCATAATCACTACCGATTAGCAAAAAAATATCAAAAAAAATAATGAAATGCATTAATTGACATTCTTAAATTTTAGTATTTTTAATGAATAATTAATATAATTAAATTTAAGCACAAATAAATAAATATTATGATCAACATTTTAGAAGTACTGAACTCAGGTAAGACTAGTTGCCAGAAGAATCCTTGAAGTACTTCAAAAATTCAAATTCTTAAATCATCAAAAATATATACCCAAAACGAAAATCAAACTTTTTTTTTAAACCTTCTGTTTGATATCTGCAGCATTTTTAAATGACATTTGAGATCTTCTTTATCCATATGAATCAAAAGGAAATCAAGCTATTGCTGCAAATACTTCTGATATGATATCCTGGTTCCAAATGTAATCTTCCGAGATTTCAGCCGAAAGCTCCCCGAAAGTATGTTAATTCCATAATCCGAAATTAAATTTGAATTTAAATTTACTTCATTATTGATGTAAATTAAATTTATACTATCATTCACTTATCTAATGAAATGTCAATAAAAATTGTTAAATTTTTTTTACTATCATTAAAAATTCTTAATTATTATCTTTTAATATATTTTTTTCTTATTCACTAATAATGTAAAATATTTTAGACTAATAAAATTTAAATCCATAAATTTTTTTGTGAAAAATATTTTCCCACAAACAATCTATATCTATTTATCTATCTAAATATCATGTATTAGCCGTGATATTTCTTGCATTTTATTATAATAAGTGTCATTCTCATAATTCATCACATATTAATTTATTATTTTTTAATAAAAATCAATTTGTCATTTCTTCTTTAGTTAAAAAATAAATTATGAAATAAAAATATTTATCATTATAATATTAAATTAACCTATCTATATATTATATATCAGCAATAATATTACTTACTTTCTATTATAACAAGTATCATTTCTATAAATTATCACATATTAATTTATTATTTTTAATAAAAATTTAATTTCTTATTTTTTTATTTGAAAGATAAATTATGAAATAAATTTGAATCTTTATTCATAATTAGAATTTACAACTATCTATTTATTTTATTCTTATAAAAATCTTCTCATATTATATTTATATTTCACTTTTTTTCTTTCTTCACTTTCAATTACTTCAAAGCCATTATTTTATCTAAAGAGTTTTCATTCTCATCTTCAATATTTGTAAATTCACAATTACCTAATTATTTTGTTTTCATTAAAATTATTTTATTCTCATAAAAAGCTCCCCAAATTATATTTAAATTTTGTTTCTTTTCTCTTTCCATCTTTAGTCATTTCAAAATTATCATCTTCTTTGAGATGAGAATTTTCATCTTCATCTTCAATATCTATAAGTATTTCTTTCTTACTATTTTTAATCATTTGTTTTGCTTGATAAAAAAATTTTATCATGTAACTTCTTTTTTATGATTTCTTTTACTTTTTTTTATATTATTACTATTGCAATTTGATTGTCTTTTTTTTTTATGAGTGCTTTATTTTATTAGATTTCTACTTTTTCAAAAAATTGTAAAAATATATTTTTATATATAGTTTAATAGATTCCTAATATATAAAATTATAAAAGCACATATTTTTATACAATTTATATAATTTATTTCATTAGATAAATTTTATAATTATTTCAAACTGTTTAACAAGAAAAGTACAATTTTGAAGAAAATTATGAAAGGAGGAGAACTGCTATGTGAATATATAGACTATGGACTATCAGTTATGAAATTTATAAATTTATAGTTGACAATACATATAAATAGATCATTTTTTTTACTTTAGATTTGTATAAAAATATTGAAACTAACAAATACATTATTTTTTATTTTAAAATTTGAAAATTATTTTATCTTTACTTTCATTTTATTTTATTTGAAATTTTTTTATTTTTTTATCTTCATTTGATTTAATTAGAATTTTTTATCTTTAACTTCATCTTATTTTATATCCAATTTAAAATTTATAAAATTTCATTTATAATACACTTTCTCTTTATCTTCATTTGATAAAATCATCTTTTGCTTCCACAAATAAATGAACAATTTAACTTGTACACATCTATCCAATGATATTTATCACTAAACATCTTAATAGTTCATCTTTATTTGATGGTTTCTCACTATGGTTGTAAATTTATTCTTCCAGTTTGTAGTTTAATTAATTATTTTATTTTTATTATATTTTTAAATAATTATATTATTTCTCTCATTTTTTCTTATCTGTATCATTAACATATATTTCTTAAACTTTGACTAAGGAGTAAATCAATTCTTTTTCTAAAAATTCAATATTCACTATACACTTTTATTTATTTACTATTTTATATTTTTTATTATATTCTAAGAAAGAAACTTTATTATAAGGCATATTTTAGAAGATACTAAACATAAGTTAGTCAACACTGGTCATTTGATTTGTAAAATATTTATCACATTCCCAGAATATTTCATGGGAATGGGAATGTTACATTTCTATACTTGATTCAAACTTCTAAAAAATTTATTTGGAAATGTAATGTTTTCAAAAATATTAAAAAACTTAAATTCCCTCCTAAATATTCCCATAGAGGAAGATAGATATCCTAAATTCTCATCTAATGAGAATATTGATACTAAAATAAAAAAATAATTTTACCCATTTTTATGCCCTAATTTATCCTAAAAAAAAATTATTTTCATTTTTCACTTTTAACTTATATTTCTTATTTTCATTTTTTTATAATAACAAGTATAATTACACTAAATAAGTAATTTCTAAATTCTAACCCTAATTTACTTTGAAAATTTTTTATTTTCATTTTTCACTTTTATCTTATACTTTTCATTTTCATTTCCAATTTTTTATAATAACAAGGATAAATTACACTAAATAAGTTAAAAATAAATAAGTAATTTCTAAATTCCAATCTTATTTACAAAAAATTTCATGATATATTAAAAAAAAGATTCATAGAGTAATTTTAATATATTAAATTTTAATTTTTATGATTACATTAATTAATATTGTATTTTCACATGTAATATATATTTTTTAAATTATCCCATTTACATACAAATTACAATTAAAATTTATATTTTTTTATAATTTTTAATGCTTTACAAAGTAAAAAAAATTAAAATTTTAAATGTGTGAGTTATGTAAAATTAATAGTTTAATATCAAAGATGATTTACCTTTAATTCACTTATATAATTGTTATATAAAAAATTTAAATTTAAATTCAAATTCTTAAAAATTTTAATATTTTATATATTAAATTATTTATTATGTTTTAATCAAATGGAATTCAAATTATTAATTTATTAAGTTTTCAAAAGTTTTTATTCACATATTTTTAATTAAATCTATAATTTATTACAATTTATAACAAAAAAATTAGTAAGGGTATTTTTTAAAAAAATAATAAGATTTTTAAGAATATAAAGTGTGAACCAAATATAAGAATATAATATATTTAAGAATCTAAAAAAATATTCCTAAAAATATAAATATTGAACCATACATAGGATTGTTACCTTCTTAAGAATCACATAAATGAGAATTACATTCCTGAGAATGTGTACTTTCTCAAAATTATAATATTTCATAAACCAAATACCTCATTAATGTTTTCTAGCCAAAAATTATTCCTTTCTTTGATGTGAATTAAAAAAATAAAATATTTGATATCAAAACATTGAATTTTAGTCAATATGTATGTCATAATCTATAAATTTTAATAAGTTATTTCTAATATAAAATTATTAATTTTAAAAATTTATTTTCAAAATTTTATGTTATACTATAATGTGATAAATAAAAATATATTATATTGTTATTATAAAAAAATTTGTTATTATGATAAATCATATTATTAAATATTTATATTAATAATAATAATTATCTTAAAAAACATTTTATCTAATTAATGAAATGTTCAAATTTAAAATTAATTTTTTTGATAAAATAAATTAAAAATCAATTATCTACTTAAACATTGAGTAAAATGAGTGGAGAGATAATTTTTTTCTTAGAGTTGTTGGTTATATATTAATTAATTTTTCTTCTAACTCTCTTTATAAATAATTAATATATAATTATAATATTATATTATTAAAATAAATATGTATCTGTAACATAAAGTTATTACTTTTAAAAGTTTATTTTATGTTGTAAGATGGTAAATAAAAAATATATTTGTTAACCCCAAAGTTATATATGATAAGTTTTGGTGATGATAAATGAATGTTATAATAACATTGTATGTCTTTATAGCAAAATGTTATAAAAATTTTAATAGATATACTAGATTATGGTTGAAATACCAATGCTTGATTATGTGCTAGAAGAATGATATTTTATACAAGCATCACTAAGTATGTGATTGGTCAAGATACATCATATGATGATTATATATGTTCTTGTACTAATTTGTTATATACATGAATATTGCATATTAATATATTGACATATATTAGATTAGACTAACCATATATATGGTTTGCAAAGTGCATGTTTATTATAGGAAAGTCGAAGATGAAGAGTGAGTACTAAAATAAAATAATCAAAGATCTTATCATGCTCAACTCAATAATAAAGAAGAAATGCAAGAAAGAAGATATGATCCAAGTATTAAAAGAGAAGAAGATTAAAGTATTTAAAAGTTCAGAAGCATTAAGAAAAGTCAAGGAACTTGATTAGTATAGTCTTTTCATTTTAAGACTAAACTTGTTTATGAAATAGAGCTTAATCATATTTTTATAATCTTAGCTTGATCAAAATATTTTTGGAAAAAGATAGCCCATAATTATATTTTACAAAATAGTCTATGGGGATATTTTAAAAACTAATGAGATATGAGGTTTCATCTTTTCAATTTTGACCATTGGCCATTGTTTTAATAATATCTCATTAAATACTTCTAATTTCATTTCAAACCTTTTTCATATGAAAATAGACTCAAAGAGCTTTCCATAGACATATAATTTGCTTAAAATGACTAATATATAAAAGAGTTATGATCTTTTCAAGTTAAGTTTAGAAATCAATTTTCTATATTCTAGCCTTTTCTGATATGTGATCATTGTTTTAATCATACCTTAAAAACTACAAATGATATGAGCATGAAATCATTTTTATATGAAATTAAACTCAAATAAGTTTTCATGGACTGGTCATTTGCTTAAAATGATTTAGATATGAAAGAGTTATGAATTATAAAAATTGAGTCTCAAAATCATATTTTTACAGATTTATTGTTTCTAACCTTTGCTCATTATTTTAAACACATCCCAAAAATTGGATTGGATATAAGTATGAAACTAGCTCCATTTGAAAGTAGACTTAAATAACTTTCTAACGATAGATCATTTGCTTAAAATAAACTTAAAATAAAGAAGTTATAACCTTTTAAATTTGAGTATTCAATTTTCTCTTTGTGAATTGATCATCAATCAATTCTGGATATCCAGAGAGCACCTTGGACTTCTTAAATTAATTTACTAATCAATTCTAACTATTCTAGTGCATGTATAATGGCTAATTTTCATTTCTAACAATCCCAAATAGCTATAATACTCCACGAACTTTCTATATAAGCTAAGAAACATCAAATACAATAGAGAGAGAGCTTGAACCTTAATTATAATTATCATTTTACATCTTCTTTCATTCAAATCATGATTTGAGCTCTTTTTGTGAAATTTATTATATTCTAAGAACTTCATTTATTTCATCCACTCTTTAAGAGAGTTTATTTAACTTAATATTCATCTTATATCACTTTAGAATTGTAAAAGGTGAGGTACCCCTTAAAGAATCTTTGAAAGGGTGAGGCATCTCTTATAAAGAGAATTTTTGCTCAAGGAAGAGCAATGAATTATAAAAAAGCTTCTTCAAGTGCCCGGTTCAAACTTAAAGGGATAGTAGATTGAAGCACAAGCTTGAAAAATTTGGAGAATGAGTGTACACCTTGAAGAGGATATTCAAGAGAGGAGCCACTATAAATTCTTGTATTTGATCTCTCTACACTATCATTTTATTTCTTTGCATTATACTCTATTTCTCTTGTTGTATATACTCTAATTTGATGTTGTTATTTACTAATATATTATGCTGTAATACTTATGTTGTTACTTGGATAATTGAATGGTTAAAAGAGAAATTTATCTATGCATTGACTTCTTGATTATTTATCTACGCATGATTAATGATCATTTGCTCTATTTTTTATTAACGTTACATGTTGAATTGTGTTTCAATGATTATATTGATGCATAAATTACTAAATGTTTAAAAGGGGTGTATATCTATGCATTGGTTTGTTGATTCTTTATCCATAGTTGAATGAGTTACTTTCCATAAGTGCATTAAATTATTATATATTGAGTGCAAACCTTTTCATTAAATTATCTTGAATTTGTTTCTTGTCGATTTGTTTGTACATAATGGAATAAGTTAGTTTATACTAATTCCTTAAATTGTCATATCTTGAGTGCAAATATCTTCATAAAACTCTCTTGGAATTATTTAAATTAAAATTAACCTCATAACTTCCTAAAATAAAAAAATTTTTAAAGAGAATTTTAAAAATAGTGAAAGTTTTAAAAATACCCAATTCACCCTCCTTAAGTGTGAGTTATCAAGGCCTATAATATTACCATTAAAAAAATTTATTATTATCATAAATTATATTATTAAATATTAATAATATTGATAATAATCATATTAAAAAATTATATCTAATTAATGATAAATTTGAAATAAAAATCAATTACCTACTTAAGTTAAGTAAAATTAGTAGAGAAATAATTTTTTTCCTTAAATATGTTAAATATATATTAATAAATTTTTATCTAATTATTTTTATAAATAATTAATATATAATTATGATATTATATTATTAAAATATATATTTATCCGTGCAATGCACGAGGTGACAGCTAATATATAATATATTAACCATAATATTTCTTACCTCTTATTATAACAAATATCATTCTCATAATTCACCACATGTTTAATTTATCATTTTTAATAAAAAATAAATTTTTCATTTCTTTTTACCTAAAATATAAATTATGAAATGAAAAATATTTATCCTTACAATATTAAATTAATTCTCAATAAAAATTTAAATTTAAATATCTATCTATTATTAGAATTCACAACTACCTATTTATTTCATTCTCATAATAATCTTTCCACATTACATTTATGTTTTTACTTTTCTTTCTTTTTCCATCTTCAATCACTTCAAAGCCATCATTTTATCTGAGATAAGAGTTTTCATATTTATTTTTAATATTTGTAAGTTCACAATTACCTAATTATTTCATTCTCATAAAAACTCCTCTAATTATATTTAAATTTTGTTTCTTTTTTCTTTTCACTTTTAATCACTTCAAAACTTGTTATTTTCTTTAAAATAAGAGTTTTTTATCTTCATCTTTAATATCTGTAAATATTTTTTATTACTATTTTTGACTTTTCACAGTTATTTGATCTAAAGTTTCTATCATATAAATTTTTTTATATTTTTTTATTTTTTATATTATTATTGTAGTTTGATTTTTTTATTATGAATACTTTATTTCATTGGAGTTCTGCTTGTCAAGAAAATATTTTTAACTTAATCTATTCTTATTAGTTTAATGGATTCTAGATATGTAAAATTGTAAAAGGATACATTTTTATATTGTTTATTTTATTAGATAAATTTTAATTATTTCAAAAATACAATTTTAGAAGAAATTATGAAAGGAGGAAGACTGTCATATGAACATATGGACCATTAATTATGAAATTTACAATTTCACACTTGACAATATATATAATGAGTCATTTTTTATTATTTTGGATTTGTATAAAAATATTGAGATTAACAAGTATAGTATTTCTATTTTAAAATTTGAAAATTATTTTATATTTATCTTTATCTAATTTTATTTATTTTTTATTTTCATTTCATTTAATTAGAAATTTTTTATCCTTATCTTCATTTCATTTTATATTTATTTTAAATTTTGTAAAATTTTATCTATAATATACTTTCTCTTTATTTTCATTTAATAAAATCATATTTTATTTTCATAAACAAATGAACAATTCAACTTAGACCCATCAATTGAACAATATTTGTCACTAAATATCTTAATAATTTATTTTCATTAGTAAATTCTCACTATGGTAATTGAAATTTAGTTTTCCATTTCACAGTATAATTAATTATTTCTTTCTTATATTATTTTTTAAATAATTATATTATTTCTCTCATTTTTTCTCTTATGCATGATTAACATATTTTTCTTAAACTTTGACTAAAGGATGATGCATTAATTCTTCTTCTAAAAATTCAATACCTACTACATACTTTTTATTTATTTATTCTTTTATATTTTTTATTATACTTTGAGAAAGGAACTTTATTATAATGCACCTTTTAAAAAATATTAAATATTCAATATTCAATATCAATTAGTCATTAGTATTTACAACTAAAAGCTATTCCTCTTTTCCATCTGAATTAAAAAAATATAAAATATTTAATATCAAAATATTAAATTTTAATTAACATATATTTCATGATTTGTAGATTTTAATGAGTTGTATTACTTTCAAAAGTTTGTTTTCAAAAGTTCATTTTATGCTATAATATGATAAATAAAAATATATTATATTATCATTACAAAAAATTTTATTTCTATTATAAATCATGGTATTAAATATTAATATTGATGATAATAATTATCTTAAAAATAATATCTAATTAATATAATGTTTGAATTTAAAATTAATTTTTTAATAAAATAAATTTAAAATCAATTATCTATTTCAATTTTAAGTAAAATAAGTAAAGAAATAACTTTTTTCTTAGAATTATTGGCTATATATTAATCAATTTTTCATCTAATCCTCTTTATAAATAATTAATATATAATAATTATAATTATAATATTATATTAGTAAATAAATATTTGTCTATAATATAAAATTACTACTTTCAAAAGTTTATTTTATACTATAAAATGATAAATAAAAAATATATCATTGTTAAAAAATTTATTCTTATCATAAATAATATTATCAATATTAATATTAATGATAATAATTATATTAAAAATTAGTATCTAATAATATAATATTTGAATTCAAAATTAATTACTTACTTAAAATTGAGGAAAATTAGTTGAGAAATAACTTTTCCCTTAGAATTGTTAGCTATATATAAATTAAATTTTTATCTAATCCTCATTACCAAATAATTAATATATAATTATAATATTATATTATTAAAATAAATATTCATCTATGCAATGTACGGAATGCTAGCTAGTAAGCACAAACATTGTGCGTATTGCTCTCTTTGTACATACAATAAATTTTCACATAAGTATTTATCCGCTTGGGTGTGTATCCGCAAATTATGCGTATGATTTCCAACGCATAGGGTATGTGGTTCTCGCTGCTGTAAAAGAACGAGAATACAGCATTCTGAAGTTATACAGTATTTCCTCTTTAAATCTCAATTATTAATTGCTTGTTTCGGGTAAACAAAAATACTTAATGGGAGATTTTCAAAATTTTAATAAAAATTTACAATTTTATATACAAAATTTTCTAATTTTTCTTAAAAAAATGTAGCTAATTACTAACTGCCATTCAAACAGATAATGATAGGGTTTTTTTTTTATCCACTTTATCGCGCCATGCTTTGAACGTCGAACTCAAAACTTATCAATTTATGACCCGCAAATGATCAAGACACATACTAGCTCTCTCCCCTACATCTTAGATGTAATTTACAATCCACAAAATAATTAAAACACACTCGAGCTCTCTCTATATATTTTGAGTATTAATTTCTGAGCCACAAAATCCTTATCACTTCCTATTTATAATGAATTGTAAAATCATTAATAAATTACTCAATTTAATTTAAGGATAATTTTTTTGGAAGAGGAGCTAAGAAAGGCAATTTTTTCTAATATGGGAAATAGACCTTTTTCATGAATAATATTATTTGCATGCGTTTAATACAAATAATTTAAAATTTTACAAATAATTGAACGAAAAAAGAAAGATCAGTTTAAGGATATTATCACCTCCCAATTTGTTCAAGAAATTACTTTGAACTGTGAGCAATATAATCGTTTTTTTAAACACAGCATAACCCTTTTTTTTTTTGTGAAATCTCCATATTCTTTTTGAAACTAATAAAGTTAACTTCTGTTTTATTATTATATGTGCAATGTGCAAAAATTATGGGGAAAAAGAAAGGAATTTTGCAATTATAAGTACCACTTTACAGTTAGGAGAGACAATTATGCAAATGGCCACCGTTTTAAATTGTAGTTTGTAACAATCATAACATTAGGTATCGTCGTTTATAATATAAATATCTCGTGTAATATTAATTATTATTTTATATTTTATTTCATAACAATTGTGTCTTCCTATACTCATCAATAATTTTGTTAATTAACGTAAAACAAAAACTTATGAAACAAAAACTAACACAAACAATTAATCCTAGCTAGACCAAGGATTTAAATATGATATATGCTTTTATAAGGAAGCAGGGAAACCAACATTGACATTGGAACTGTTTTTCATTTTTTTTATTTTATTATTAATATAAAACATATGAATATTATTTTTTTATCTTAGTCGTATTTTTTAAATATAAAATATGTATGAGTCTGTGATAATAAAATTTGAAAACTAATTATAAAATGCAATTGAATCTTAAGATCCGGAAGAATATATACAAAATTTATATCAATTTAAAATTTTTAGAAAAAAATATTTATCCTGATCTAAAAATTTAACACTATCATTTTCAAATAACTGCATATAAGCTAAAGTAAACAAATTAATCTCTTATCCCCTCATTCGTGATTATACTACAATTAATAAATCTTGACGAAAATGTAAAGATGTTAAAACAAATTGCAATTACAAAATAATGTAGATTTTACATTACCTAAAAAATATAATATAGAGTTTAAATTTGATTTACTGTCAATATTTTATATTTTACATTATTAATGAGTGGCTAAATACTACATCTTAAAAAAAAAATCAAAAGTCATTAAAAAATTGTGCTAGTAGTAGAAAAAATAATAATTTTTAAATAATACGACAATACATAAATGAATAATAGTGTAAAATATTTTTTTATTGACAATAAACTAAATTTAAATCTAATGATATATATATATATATATATTATATATAATATATATAATATATAATAATTTCAACCTTGGTCCTTACTTTAAATCCACATTTGAATCATCTCTTTAATTTAATTTATCTCACTTTTTTAATATATAATCTAAGCATAATTGTTTTTTAGAAACATGCAAAATTTTTGTAAATAGCTTTTGAACTCTATTCCCATATCAATTCAACCAAAATTTTAATAGATGTGATTTTTATTCAAATTAAATATTTTTTAATTGCCAACACTTTAATGATACAATAACTATTAGATAATATAAAAAGAATATGAATTAGATTCATACATACCAAAATATCATAAGTTCACAGCAGAAGATTTTGGATTTGATGTTTGTTTTCACTTATTGTATTAGCAATCACTCGTAAAGACAATCTTAGTCATGGCCTAAATCTCTTTTTGTGTGCAGAGAGAAAAGAGAGAGAGTTTCTAAAAAATTCTGATTAATATTTTAACCAATCCTTGGAATTCCTTTCTTCTACCTATTTATAGGCATTTCATGGGTTAAGAAATGGATCGAGTTATGGACCCATTTTAGGCGATTTGGATCCATGATCCAACATCTCCCACTTGCATATAATGGGATTCATACTCTTTCAGCATTTCATAAGAGAAAATCATCTCTTATACTTTGTAATAAATCATACAAGAAAATAGGTCATGTGGTCAACATACTTCGAGAGCTCTTTGCTATACATTTATTAGGAATATATAGCTTCTTGATAATTAATGGATCTTAAGTAGACTTTAAGTATGCAATACCCTAAATCATTTTATCATATTTAAATTTCTCAAATAATCTCATTCATATGCATTATATGCATTAGATATTGTATTTACAATTATAGACACGTTATAACTGGTTACTAATGAATACAAATACAATATGATACGTTTAATGATCTTCCTCTTTTCTTAAATCTCTCGACTTTAATTTAATTTACTTTTCTAGTAAGGCCCTGCTAGACTGAATCTCTCATAGTCCTTTAGTAACATTCTAAAATAGCAATAATTAAATTTAAGTCTTAAGAAATAGAATAGAGTCATAAGGATACAAATATAAGGACTTTATTCCCTCAAAGGTCTCACACATCAAAGCTGAGATCTAAACTTTGATCACTTATATTGGTTATAATTCGCACACATGATATGAAACACGTGTTGTGGTATTCTCTCTTTTTTCCTATGGAGCATATATCTTTATATAATATATTAATATTGTACAAATAATGGTTTAGACATACTTGATATCTAACCTATGTTCACCAATATACTCTTTCTTATTTTCATCAAAACTCATATCTAGTAATTTAGACAGATGAAGTGAATTGTTTATTAGTTCATTTACGGTCTCACATATAACCTTATCTTGTTAATTAACAAAGCGACATTTATATTTTAAGCTTGGCTATCAATTATCACTTAGATAAAAAGTTTAAAATTATTTCATCTTTTATCAATTACAAAAATTAACAAGAGGCAATTACCTATATGAGTGGGCTAATGTTCTATCTATTCGACATACCTTTCAATAACTCTAAGAAACATCCATGCATCTATATATTTAGGCTTATAATAAATATAATTATTAATAAACATTAATAGCTTATGAACATTGTTAAAAAAATATAATAATTGTATCAACATCTATGGAATTCTTGGGATTTCATATGTTTTACAAATACATCCCAAGGAATAGGCTTAGTCATGGGATCTGCTACCATCTCATGCATAGAAATGTATTTCATGTTCACTTCTTTACATACAACTATATCTCTCACAAAGTTATACTTTGTGTCTATATGCTTAGTTTTACAATGATATTTGGGGTCTTTTGTGTATATTATTGCTGCTTGGTTATCATTGTCTACAAAAACTAGATTAGCAATGTTAGCATTTACAACCCAAATGATCTAAGAACCTTTTAAGCCACATTGCTTCTTATACTATTGCTAAAAAATGCTACAAATTTAGCTTCCATTATGGATAAGACTATGCATGATTGCTTCTTACTACTCCAAGATATAATGTAAGAAGATGTATCCAGAGGTAGACTTCCTTTCATTTAAGTTTCCCTCCCTAATCAGCATCATTGTAGCTTTTTAATTGCAAATCATTTCCTTCAAAATACAATAAATAGTCGACAGTAACTTTTAGATACCTTAGTATCCTTTTAACTACTTTCCAATGTTTTTAGCTTGCGTTGGATTGATTTTGACTTATCATGCTAACAACAAAATAAATATCCAACCTCGTACACATCATTGCGTATATCAGATATCCAACTACACTTGCATAAAGAATTTTTTTCATATATGTTTCTTCTTCTAAAGTCTTACGACATATCCTTCAGCTTAGACTTTCACCTTTAGTAATAAGAGTGTCTATGGGTTTACAATGTTGAATTTGAAATTATCCATGAATTTTATTGATATAATGCTCTTGTGATAGAGATAATAATTTCTTTGAATAATGTCTTGAAATCTTAACTCTAAGAATATATGCAGCTTCATCCATATCTTTCATTTCAGAATTAGATGACAAACCATCCTTTATTTCATTAACATACTCCTTGCTATTTCCAACTATAAGTATATCGTCAACACATAATGATAAAATTATAAACTTATCCTTGGACCTTTCTATATATACGCAATGATTTTCATCAATCATAATAAAAATAATTTGACACAATCATATTGTGAAAGTGAATATACTATTGTCTCGAAAATTACTTCAAGCCATATATAGACTTTAAAAGTCTACAAACTTTATTTCTTGGCCTTCTTTGATAAACCTATAGACTATTGCATGTAGATTTCATCTTCCAAATCTCCATTAAGAAATGTAGTCTTTACATCCATTTAATGTAATTCAAGATCCATACTACCAACTATAGCCAGTAACAAACGAATTAAGGTGAATATAATAATAAGTGAAAAAATTTCCTTATAATCTATTCCTTCCTATTCTGTGTAACTTTTCGTAACTAGTCTAACTTTGTATTTTTCAATAGTGCCATAGCCTTGTGCTTAATTTTAAGAATTTGTTTATTCTCAATGGCCTTATGTGTGTTTAGAAGATTAACAAATTCCCAAACTTGATTTGATCTTATAAATTCTATCTCTTTTTCCATTACTTTAGTCCAATTTTCCTTATTAGGGCCAAAGAGAGCCTTTATAATATTTCTTGGCTCATCTTCATTTTGTGTAATGGTTACAAAGGCTTCACCACCTTCAATGTCAAAATAACAATGAAGAATGCCTTCTCTGCCACCACATCATAATTGGGACTCTAGAGAAACATATTTCTAAAAAGTCCTTGAATTGCTTCCACTCAAACCAAGATTATTAATTGTTTAAGTATTCCTATTTGGATTACTCCTATGCTGATCAAGATTACTATCATTCATACTTGGAATTAGAAAAATATTCCTTAAAATTCTCATAGTGGAAGGAAGTGAATCTTGAACACTTGTATCCATGGTCTCATATAAGAATAGACCCTATTTAGGAAAATCATTCTCTAAGAATGTGATATCTCGTGATTTAAATTCTATGAGACTCCTACTATCATGTTCACCAATGAACATATAGCCTTTTAAATGTCTAGAATATCTGATAAAAATACATTTCTTTTCTCGAGCACCTAATTTGTCATATGGGCTCGAGGTATCCAGAACATAGGTTGTACATCTCCAATGTCATAAAATACTTAGGTCAAGTTTTTACTTTATCCATAACTCATATGACATAATAGGAACTAATTTTCTAGGCACATAGTTAAGAATAAATGTGGCAGTTAAGAGTGTATTACCATAATAAGTGATAGGCAAATTTTCTTATGCCATCATACCACCTAACCATTTCTAAAAGCATTCAATTTCATCTCTCCACAACACCATTTTGTTAAGAAGTGCAAGGATTTGTCAACTAACGTTGATTCCCTTTTTTATCACATACTTGACTGAATTAATCAAACAAATACTTATAACCATGATCAGTTCGTAATGCTTTTATTTTTTTATCTAATTAATTTTTGACTAAGCTCATATAACTTTGAAAGCAACTTGATGCTTCAGATTTTTATGTTATCAAATAAACAATACCAAATCATGTAAAATTATCTATAAATGTGATGAAATAGAAAGCTCTATGCCTAGCTCTCACATTCATTGGACCATATATGTCAGAATAAACTAATTGCAAAAGAAAATTAGCTCTGGTTCCTTTTCTAAATGATTTTCTAGTACTTTTTGCCAACTAAGTAATGCTCACAAGTAGATAAATCTACTTTATCATAATTAGGTAATAACCCTTCTTTAGCTAGCCTATCTATATGATGTTGACTAATATGGTTAAGTCAAGCATGTCAAACATTCGCATCAATTTCGGAATTATATAATAACGTAAACATAGAATAACTAAGGTTACATTCATAATGATCGATATCCATGACAATAAAATTATTTATTATATAACCAGACCCATAATGAGTTATTCTCGAAAATAATTCAATATTGTCATCAATAAGATACAAATTGAAACCAAGTTTTAACAAAACCAACATAGAGATTAAGTTTTGACAAATTTGAGGTGCATATAAAACATCATGTAAGAGTAGAGTTCGGCCACCTTACAAGACTAACAATTCCTTGAACTGCAACTCATGCATTATTTCCCACATAGATCCATTTTGCTTCATATGGTATTTGCCAAAATTCCACGAAGGTGTTTCGATCCTTTGCTATATGGCCCATTGCCCCTAAGTCTATAATCTATAAAGGATAAGAATTTGTTAGAAAAACACAACTAGCTATACAAAGTTCACTAACTTAAGTATAACTTAATACCTTTTTAGATTTAGGGTAACACAAGCAAAATGTCATTTCTTATTGCAATTGAAGCACTTGACTTTGGCCATGTTCTTCTTCTTGAAAAGACGTTTTCCTTTCCTATGTTAGTTATTTGTTGATGTCTTACTGAAATGAGCTGCCTTCTTTCTTGCATCCTAGGACCTACCTTTATATTTATGCTTTCGCCTAGAAATTTTTCATGAGTTGGATGAAGCCATATACACATCTATATTAAGCTTAGTAGCCTTAAGCCTTTCTTTTTCTAGCTCAAGGTGGCGGACAACATCATCCATCATTCAAATGTTTTCATTATGGGTTAAATGCATTTTCATATGCTCCCAGAAATGAGATAAGGAATGAATTACAACTTAAACTTGTTACTCATCGGTCAACATATTATCCACATCATTTAATTCATAAATCATATTTCATATTTCTCATAAATATTTTTTCATTAAATGTTCAAGTTTCTTTTTGAAAGTATCAAATTTGATTGTGAGATATTTTAGTTTAGTCACAGACATTCCACCAAGCTTGTTTTTAAAAATAGAATAGATATGCCTAATTAAGTTGTAATTCTTGAATTCTCACATGATGTCATTCTCCATACTACTCAATAACATAATACAAGCAAGAGAATTCTTCCTTTTTCAAGCTTCATAAGCCTCTTGATCCTGCCTATGTTAGGTTGTATTTCTTGCCTCAAGCTCTTCTAAGACAATATTAAGTACTTCTAGAACCTCTTGCTCTTCTAGTATATATTGAATTTTCGTGCTCCAAATTTCATAATTATCACCATTCAATTTCTTACCCTTATTGAGTTCAGCGATAATATTTTTGGAAGTAGTAGCCATTATATATGTAAAGACATGAAGTTTTACATATAGATAGAATTGCACATAATTAATGTCTAGCCATACATATATGTCTACTTTGTCTCTTATTAATTATGTTAGGACTAGTTTACATGTAGGGTTTAATGTCAAAAGCTAACTACATTTCCAATTATCATTTAAATTCATAATGTGAAGCTAATACTAAAATAATTAATTAAGCAAAGTGTACTAAATAAAAGAACTTATAGATATGCCATTTTGATAAAAATTACATAAATTGAAACATTTTTCAATAATATAATACACAAAAAAAATTCATCAAATATCCAACAATTATATAAAGTTTACAATGCTTTCAAAAGTTTGATTCTATACAAAAAAGAACTAATAAAGCTATCATATACCTCTTAGGGAAACACAATTTTAATACTAGATTTTCCTATCTAGTCTATAAAAATGGAAAATATTTAGGTCACATATGTGATTTTTACACTCTAAATAATCTAATATAAATCTATGGATAATATTATTATATTGTCTATCATTTGTTCTTTCTAATAGGAAATTTAATATATTTCTTTAGTAATATGTAGGTAAGGCATTTCATAAGGCCTTTAATTTCTTCGAATTCTGATTCATCTTTAAAACATCAGCTCATATCAAATTTTAAACTTTTTCATAAAACTTGATGATATAATTTACAAGATGTAGAAAATTTTCTTTATAAACTTCTAGATCATCTTAGAGATTTTTAATTTCAGTAATCAACCTATTAACTTTTTATCTTTGTGCTATAGTCCATATGACTCTTGGTATATGTTTGAGTCTCACCATAATTTTTTATAACATATATAAAAAAAAGAACTCAATTAGATCTCCAAAGCAATAATTTGCATAAAATATTATGTTTCAAAAAATATATCCATAATTTTTTTAAAAAAAATTTTTACATGATGTAAATAATGTGTAAAAAATTCTCATAATAATTATAAGAAGAAATTCAATGTGTGAGTAAGAAAGAAGTAAAAAAAATTCTGTCATGCGCCAGAATGGTGTATTAATATTATTGGGCACCTACAACATCAAACAGAATTTTATCCAAGTGGTTGGATGCAAGCTTTGTTACTTCAGCAAGCAAGGTTCAAATCCCCTATGGGACAAAATTATATTTTTTTATTTTTATTGTATTAGTATAATATATCATAAATTTTGGGTAGGCTATAACATCACAAGAAGGATGGTTGAGTTAGTTTGAGGTAGTAGTTTCATATTCTAGGTTGTGGGTTCAAATCCCATTGATATTATTTTTTTTTAATTTTTTCAACTATTTTTTCATAATTTTTTTTATTTTTTAGTTTTTTTTTTTGGTTTGTTAACTACTTGGACAGTTTTTTTGAATGATTTCTATAGTTTTTTAACTGCTTATGATAGTTTTTTTAACTATTTTTTCAAAAAAAAAAATTTAACTAATATTTCCTTAGCTTTTGATCTTGAGGTCTATCAAACAAGATTTTAATATAACTAGTACGTCCTTTCACATGTTGTTTTTGGATCTGTTTGGCAAATCATTTTTGGGTGCAATAACACCACTCGTTCAGAAAAATTATAGAAAGTTCATGTGTCCCAAAAGCATCATGAAAAACATCAGTTTTCTATCTTCTCTCTTGGGCATCATATAAGGCGTACTAGAATGTGTAAATTTTATTGTTTATGACTCTAGTAATTGTTCTTTAAAAAACTATTGGATCATGGAGCAATATTTTTTTACAGTGCAGTAGTACCATTTGCACATATAATCATATAATATTGTCATCGAAATAACACAAAACATTGCCACCAATAAATGATGGAATATTGAAAGTGGTACATGCATATATATACCATTGACCAAAAAAACAAGTGATCTGACTCTGATACCAATGTTGGATAATATAAAAAAGATATGAATTGGATTCATACATGCCAAAATTTCAAAGATTTTTGAAAAAATAATATTGTTTACAGCTTAAATTTACTTTTGTGTGCAAAGAGAAAAGAGAAAATCTCTAAGAGATTCTGATTCATGTTTTTGTTAACCAACTTTTGAAATTTCTTTCTTCTATCTATTTATAGGCATTTCATAGGTTGGAGTATGTATCAGATTATAGATCCATTTTGAACAATCTGAATCCATAATTCAACAGTAACATTCAATATTATTTTAAAGATTTTATTTTTTGACATAATTAAAGTTCAAATATAAAATCTTTGATTCATATATTGAGTGAATTACCATTCCTATTGTGATCAATATCTTTTTAATTCCAACGAAAATCCATGAGTGAGTGGTTTTCAATTAATTAGTCATTATGGTGAATAATTATTAAAATATTTTAATTTCTCGCCTATCTTAAAGTGTGTATTTTTTATTTGAAATTTTAATTTTAATTAAAAGTTGCATCTTTTTACTATATTTATAATTATATTATATGGTATGATGTTTTGTAAAATTGTTAATAATTTAAGGATATTTAAGTGAATTCTAGTACCGTTAATTAAATACTCAATTTAATTTAAGGAATGTTTTCTAGAAGGGGCCTAGAAAGGAAAATTTCACAATTTATATTAAAAAGTAGTATGCTTTTTCCCTTTTTTTTCGTATATAGCCGGTAAGGGTAATAGTAATATTATGTGTAATTTTTTTCTATTTGCATGTAATGTTATTGTCATAAATCATTGTGTAACCGTGAATTTCAATAATATTATTTAATCACTATTTTATTTTTTTAAAATTTATTAATAGTTTTGTTACTCGCAATTCAACTCCAACCGTGATTTAAAACCATGCCAAATAAACCAAACAAATGCACATAAAGTGAAAAATAACAAAAATAAATTATCCCGTGAATAAAAAAAATGATAAAACAAACAAATTAACTCAAGTTCAGGAACTTAAAAAGGGATGAGGGCAGCAAAGCTGCCGTTGCAACTATTTCTTTATTTTTATATTTATGTCAAAGGATTTAAATTTAATTCAAGTATAAATTATCTTGAAACTATTACTTAATTATATGTTGTTATTTTAATAAAAAATTATTAAAATTCTTTTACTGCAACCAAAATTTCTTAATTATTTTTATTTTTTTAATAATGTACTCCTTCTTCCATTTACTAATAATGTAAAATATTTTATACTGCAAGTAAATCAAATTTAAACTTTACCTTAAATATGAAAGATAAGAGTCAGGGTTTTTTTCATCATAGTTATATTTAATTTTTTGAATATTTAAATATGAAATACGTGTAAGTCTATATATATATATAATATATATATATATATATATATATATGATAATAAAATTTTGAAAATTAACTGTAAAAATATCTTTGAACCGTATGACCCAAAAGATATGTACAAAATCGATACCAAATTTAAGAATTGTGGTTTTCTACAATACTTTTGTTTTTGATACTCTTAGATACTTATAGTGATTATCCAATAAACAAGTCCATATTTAATTTAAGTTGATATGAATATTTAATTAACATCATCATTTTTTTCTTTTTAACAAAGCCCTTTTCTCTCTACTAGATTGTAATACTTTTAATTACCGGAATCGTTAGTTATAATAAATTGTTGTGCATAAAGTGAATCAAATAAATTTATGATATAATAAGTAATTGCAATAACAAAAATAAAGAACTGAATTCAAATTAAAATTCCTCAAGCAATTAAGGTCTAACAAATTGATCTTGATTTTCAATTATACAATTTATACTGCAATTAGTAAATCTTCTGTCTTCTGACTTCTGATAAATGTGAAAATTTCCAAATAAAAAAGTTATAATTGAAAATTTAAAATATGATGATAATGATGATTTGAAAGACTATTTTTACTGTAAATGAACATGACACGTAACTCTTTAATTAAACTAATTTCTTTCATTTTTTTATCATATAAAATTATGTACAAAATTTTTGCAAATAATTTTTGAACTCATGCATTTATATTATTCCCAAATCAATTCAACCATTTTTTTGGGTAAATGTAACCAAAATTTTAATTGTTGTCATTTTTATTTATAATTAAATTAAATATCTATTTAACTCCATACAAATCTATATGATTGAATGGTTTTGAATTAATTATAAGTCATTAATCATGATCATACCTTATCACAATTCTCACTTATATTTAAGTTTGTATTTTTAATTCTCCGTTATAAAGAACTTAAAATAATAAAAAAAATCAATTGTTCTTGTTATATTTATAATTTATAATTATACGATATTAATGTGGGTGAATTTTATAATGTTTCAAGAATTTTAAAATTTGAGGGCAATCCTAGAATCCATTAGATTAAATTATTTGATTACTTTTGCTAAAAATGAATTGTTATGATTGATTAATTTCAATCTAATAATTTTAAAATTTGATATGTTACCTTGCATTTTAAAATCCTGGAGGTCCCATAGCAAGCATCTATTATGTAAAACAATTAAAATATTTTCTTCTAAACAATTTATATCTATCTTTATATTATATATTAGTTATAATATTTCTTGCATCCTATTATAACAAGTGTCATTCTCATAATTTACCACATGTTACTTTATCATTTTTTAATAAAAATTCAATTTGTTATTCTTCTTTATCTAAAAGATAAATTATGAAATAAAAATATTTATCCTTATAATATTAAACCAACCTATCTATGTTTATATATATTATATATTAGCCATAATATTTTTCGCTTTTTATTATGACAAGTGTCATTTTCATAAATTATCACATATTAATTTATTATTTTTTTATAAAAATTTATTTTTTTATTTTTTATCGAAAAGATAAATTATGAAATAAAAATATTTATCTTTAAAAAAATAAATTAATTCCCAATAAAGATTTGAATTTGAATCTTTATTTATTACTAAGAATTCACAATTATCTATTTATTTTATTCTCATAAAAATCTTCTCATATTATATTTATATTTTTCTTTTTTTTTATTCACTTTCAATCACTTTAAAACTATTATTTTATCTAAAGAGTTTTTATCTTCATCTTTAATATTTGTAAGTTTACAATTATCTAATTATTTCGTGTAACCATTTTTAGTGGACTAACACATTTTAATATGGTTAGATTAAATAAATAATTCAATGTCACTAATATAATAATAATACCTAGACCATATTACATAATATAAAATATAAAAGGTATGTGTGTATACTCTAACACTAGGTTAACTATGATGGGTTAGTTAATCTTAGTTGAGTTATAATCAGTGTTTTGGTCCTTACTTACCTCCTTATAAGGTGAGTTGTAGTCTTCCATCATATTATAGATTCATATTTACCAAAATTCTCTTTTATAAACTCACCAAAAGGGCATGTGGACAATGAGCATCCCTCGTCTTCTTCCTTCCTCTTCTACAAAATTTTTCTAATTTGATCTAATGGATGCAATAGGAGAGCTAGGTAATTCAAAAATTTTTATACTATTTGTGCAATCTTGTACTCTTCTTTATGGACTTTTGGCTTGTTTAAATATTATTTCTCAATTATAGATTTAAAAATTCCAATAAATGGTATCAAAGCCTAAAATCCATATTAATGAGTTAAATTGCACAAATTATATAATTTTTTTATGATGTGTAACTTTATATTCCACCTAGCTTGAATTCTTCATATGCTTTTAGCCATAATAGCTGAGAAAAAAAATTATGGCAACTTTATCCTTAATTTCATGTCTATTTTCTTATTATTTATGTTGTCAATTAAGAAAAATTGTAATATAGTTCATGTGTAAGCAATTTGTGGTGATGGATTTCTATGAGAATTTTCTAAATATAGAGTAGAATGTTTTCCTTGATTTTATATGTAATTTGTGCTAATCAATTCATAGAATTAAAAAGGGAAAATTGTTTTTAGGTTGTTTTTCATGGAAAAGAAAACCTTATTAGAGCCTTAAAACTTTGATAAAATTCATGTGTAATCTAGAATATTATAGATAAATTCATTAGGGACCTTTACGAATTAAAGTGTTTTAAAAAAATGTCCGAGATAGCAATTAATGTTACATGTTTTTTTATGAAGGAGTTACCATAAGTACCTAAATAATTATGTAAAATTGATCTCATTAATCATGAATAATGGGTTGTAATTAGCAATTAATGTTAATTATGTAAAATTGATCTTGTTAATTATGAATAATGGGTTATATTAGCAATTAATGCTAATTATGTAAATTTGATCTCATTTAATGAGAAGTTTTGGAAATAAATTGGTCCATAATGTTATGAATTAAATTAGGAAAATAAGTCTATAATGATAGGAATTAAATGAGGAAAATTACCCATTAAAAATCTTGATAAAAAAAATCAAGTGCCACTCTCTAAGCTTATTTTTATGATTTTTTCAAAATTTATTTGGGAAATTAAATATTTTGGTAATTTTTTCCTATTTTTATAGATATTAATTCAATAAAAATTTTGGCCTAAGAACTTTAATGTACAATCTTTGCATAATTATCTATTATATGGAAATTTATTGGATCATTGTATGCATATTTTCCTTAATTTTGTTAATAATATGCAATTATTCCATTTATTTAAAGATTGCATTACAATTACTCATGTTATGCCTTTAAATTTTATGTAATTTATATTCACTTATCGTAGGTTAATTGCATAGAATTTTGTGATGTTATATGAAAATATGTATCATGTTATTTAATTATATATTGATCAAAACAAAAGTAAGAATATATAAGAATACTATATTGGTGGTATTATACCCTATTGATACTGTCAATATAGTTTGTAGGTGATGCCATGAATGCTAGAATTGTATGATAATTTTCTAAAATTATTAAATTCCATATCAAAGTCTAGTTTTAGAAATTTAGCATATATTTCTTATATTATGTTGTGATACTTATAACTTATTAAGTCTCATAACATTATATTGTAAACAATTGCATAATTATGAGAAAAATTTTAACATGATTAATGTTTGAGATGCAATGTTGATAATTTATGATTAGTTTCATAAATTTTAGTTCCTATACAACTGACTTCTGTGAAAATGTTGAATGGTACCAATCATGAGGCCTAAGCGGAATCTTTGAAATTGTATTTGGTAGTTTCTGATCTCAATCTAGCCTTGTATGAAGAGGAACTAGTAATTAATAAGGAGTCAACTCTTACTCAAAGAGCACAACATGAAAAGTAGAATCACTCCAATAGATCAATCTAGCCTTGTATGAAGAGGAACTAGTAATTAATAAGGAGTCAACTCTTGCTCAAAGAGCACAACATGAAAAGTAGAATCACTCTAATAGAGTTTATATCATGGTGATAAAGTACACTATGGATAAAACCATTAGGCAAAGTATTCTTGATAATCAGAATGCAAAAGCATTCCTAGATTCAGTGGTGGAGAAATATGTCAAGTTTAATAAAGTAAAGAAAGGGCATTATCTATCCTTATTGGAGGAAACTATTTATAATAGAGTGAGTGATGCTCAAGAGCACATATTAAAACTAGTGCATTATCATAACCATTTGAAGAGTATGATTATTGACCTAGGAAATAATTTTTTTATTCGACATGCTATAAAGTTGCTTCCTCCTCAGTTTGATATGCTAAAAATATCCTACAATCCTAAAAAAGGAAAATGGACTATTAATGAAATAGTTTCTATAGTAAGTTAAGCAGAGGGGATATGAAAAAAACAAAGATACAAACTACAAATTTTGTCTCTCATGGTTCAAGTTTTGGACAAAAAAATAAACCTATCCAGAAGAACAATAAAGAGAAGCTTAGTCATGAAAAGAAGAAGATTGGTATGAAGAAACAATGGCATAAACCTAAGCAAGCTTTGTTCAAAGGAAATTACAAATTTTGTAAGAAATATGGGCATAAAAAGCCTAACTGCTTTAAATTCAAGAATTGGCTTGAAAAGAAAAAGAAAGGTAACCCTCTAGCTCTATTTTATTTTGAATAAAATACTATTGAAGTTTCTTTTAACACTTGGTTGCTAGATACTGGTGCCACTATCTATGTCACAAATTGCTTGTAGGCGCTATGAAATCTAAGGAAGTCAATAAGGGTGAAATGGCTTTGAAACTTGGAAATAGAAATAAAGTACAAGTTGAACATATAGGATTCATTTATCTATTTCTATTTACTGGTCATGTTTTAGAATTAAAAAAAATATTGTTTTGTACCTTCTATGAAAAGGATTTTAATTTCTATAACTTGTTTGAACCAAGATAGATATTCATGTTTATTTGGAAATAAAAATTTTAAGTTATATTATGAATCCTCTGTTATTAGAATTGATACTTTGTATAGTGGTTTATATAAAATTGATTTAAATTAAATTCCTTTGATGAGAAGGAATTTAATTTTTGTAACTTATTTGAATCAAGATAGATATTCATGTTTATTTGGAAATAAAAATTTTAAGTTATATTATGAGTCCTCTGTTATTGAAATTGGTACTTTGTGTGGTGGTTTATATAAAATTGATTTGAATTATAATTTTGAAAATTCCATCAACACTATTATTAGAAATAAAAGGAAAAAATATGATAAAACATCTTTAATGCTATGGTATAGAAGATTAAGCCACATCTTTAAAGAAAGAATGAAATAATTAATAAAAGAAGGAGTTTAACCTGATCTTGACTTCTCAAATTTTAGCATCTATGTAGATTGCATAAAAGGAAAGCTAACAACTAGAGCTAGAAAAAGGAAGAGAACCAGGAAAGAAAGCATTCTAGAATTGATTCATACTAATGTGTGTGGACCTATCTCAACTAATGTAATGGAAGGTTTCAAATACTTCATTATTTTTATTAATGACTATTCAAGATTTGGATGGGTGGAGCTTCTTTTTAAAAAGTTTAGAGTATTGAAAGTATTCAAAAAGTTCAAAGTTACAATTGAACTAAAATTGGGGAAACAAATCAAATGTGTGCACTTAAATAGAAGTGGTGAATTTTATGGCAAATATAATGAAACAAGAAGGAATCTCAATCCTTTTGCAAGATACTTACAAGAATGCACAATAAAAGCAAGTTACATTATGCTTGATTCACCAAAGCAAAATGGAATTGCAAAGTGAAGAAATAGAACACTTATGGAGATGGTACAATGTATGATTGCTCATTCCACCTTACTAGAATTTTTATAAGGTGATGCTTTAAGAATTGTTGCATATGTGTTAAATCAAGTTCCAAGTAAATCTATACAAAAGAGTCCTTATGAACTGATGTATAGGAAGAAACCTAACTTGAAACATTTTCATGTATGAGGTTGCAAAGCAGAAATCAAGCCTTATAACTCGCACACTAGAAAAATTGAATTGAGAACAGTTAATAAGTATTTTATTAGTTATTGCATTGGTTCAAGAGGAAGTAGATTTTATTGCCTAACTCGTTCAAATAAAATTATTAAGTTAGATCATGCTATCTATTTTAAGGATGAGTTAAACAGTGGGAGTAAGTCACCCCAAATTACTCTAGAAGAAGAACAATGCAATGTCTTAGGAATGGTTAATAAGTAAAGTATTGTTCCTTTTATAATTCCTTTAGTCAGACCATCTCATATAGAGCCACAAATTGATCCAGATCAACCAATTATTAAGCCATAAATTGATCCAGTTCAACGAGTGATTGAACTAAATATCATGGTTGAAAAAGTTCCTTTAAGAATATCACAAAGAACCCATCAACAAGCAATTGCAAATGACTATGTGGTTTACTTGTAAGAACATGTGTTTTAGGTGAGTGGTGATTTAAATCCAATGAATTTCTTAGAAGTTGTTTCAAGTTCTAATTCTTCAAAGTGAAAGCATGTTATGGAAAAGGAAATAAATTCAATATATAAAAATATTGTATGGGATTTGGTGGAATTGCCTACATGGTATTAACTAGTTGGGTACAAGTGGATTTTTAAAACTAAACATACTACTTAAGGTGAGATTGAAAGATAAAAGGCTAGATTAATAGCTAAAAGCTACACTCAAAAGGAAGGGTGGATTATAAGGAGACTTTCTCTCTAGTCTCGACTAAATATTCATTTCAAGTTGTGATAGCTTTTGTAACTCATTTTGATCTGGAGCTACACTAGATGGATGTGAAGACTGCCTTCCTTAATGGTGACCTATCAGAGACAATTTACATGAAACAATTAGATGGTTTCCAAAAGAAAGGAAAAGAGCACTTAAGGTGCAAGCTAAATAAGTCAATAAATAGCCTGAAACAAGCATCTAGGCAATGTTACCTCAAGTTTGATGAAGTTGTTACTTCTCTTAGTTTTAAAGAGAATGAATGAATCAATGCATCTATTATTTAATAAATGTGAGCAATTTTGTGATCCTTGTGTTATATGTTGATGACATTCTCCTTGTGAACAATGATGTTGAATGAGACAAAAAGGGCATTGTCACAAAATTTTGATATGGAAGATTTTGAAAATGCATATTTTGTGCTTAGCATAGAGATCCATTGTGATATATCCCAAGGCTTGCTTGGTTTGTCTTAAAAATTGTACATTAATAAAATACTTAAGAGATTTAATATGGCTTCATGCTCACATAATTCTTCACTCATTCAAAAAGGTAAAGTGTTTTCAAAAGTCTAATGTCCTCAAAATGATAATGAGAAAAATCCAAAATAAGTGTGGTCCTATATGCTTCAATCGTCGGTAGTCTAAGGTATGCTCAAGTGTGTACAAGCTCAGATATTACTTTACTGGTTAGTGTACTTAGGAGGTACTTGAGTAATGCTAGTTAAAAATACTGGATAATAGCCAAGAAAGTCATGAGATATCTTCAAGGTACAAAGAATTACATGTTAGCATATAGAAGGTCTTGTGATCTGGTTTATACAAGTTATTTAGACTCTGACTTTACAAGTTGTCTAGATAATAAAAAATTAGGATAATTCTATAATACTTAGGCTAAAAGTTTAGGTACTGATACCCCAACTGACAATAACCATAAATATTTGTCACTTGTATTATTTTATAGGACTCATACTATTCATTACTTAAATAAGACAGTAAAATAAAATTTTTTTTACCTCACTTACTTTTTATATTTACTAATTACACATATTAATAAATTTAATATAATATTTTTTTATTTTCACCAAATAATTTACCTAATTTTTTTCTTAATTTATATTATATAAAACATTCATTAACTTGTGATATAAAATATCGTAAAATTATGATTATTTAGTAATATTAATATTAGAATTTTATATATTCTATTATTAATGAAAAAATTTATTTAAAAGGTCTCATATTATTAAAAAAATAAATGTGATCATAAATTATTATTTTTAGTAAAAATAATTTACAAATTTTTAATAATATAAAATGCATGATAAATAATAGTGTAAAATTATTTTATTTATAACATTAATAAATCAATTTAAATTCTGAAAACTAAAATTTAATTTATGCAATAAAATTTTTCATTTTAATATTTTAAAATAATATAATAAATTTTTTTAATATCACTTAGTTATTATTAAAAACTACTACAACTTTTCTATATTTAATTAAATTTTTGGTTATTTTCATTTTTTAATGACTTAACTTCTTGTTCATTAATAATATTAAAAATATATTACATGATTAGTGTAAAATTTTATAAAAATAAACTTAAAAAATAATTAAAATATAAGGCAATAAGTGAAAATGAGAGTATGGATTCATTATATCCAATATAATATCAAAAACTCAATTGAGAAATATTGATAATATAAATTTTTATAAAATAAATTAATATTAAATTTTACTTAAAATAATTATTAAAAAATATTCTTATCTTAATATATGACTTTATATAAAATCTATTTAATTAAATTTATTTTTTCTAAAATTTATATTTGATTAAAATTTTTATATTTACATTTTTAAATGATTGTGATATTTATTAAATATTTGATTATAAAAAAATTATTTAGTGAATAAAAAATTTGAAAATAAATAAAATTAAAAGAAGGTTTAATGATGTCTCATTCATCATTCCATTATGATTAATAAATTATGAAGATATATGTAATGATTTTATTTTTATCTAATTATTAATTTTAATATATTTTCAATTACTTTTATATATAAAATATATATTTGATAAAATAAATCATTCATATTAATATAATATGATAATTATACAATTATTCATGATTATATAATAAAATATAAAATAGGCATGAATTTTGATGTTTATAGAAATTGATCAAATTCAATTTTTTTATTAGTATGTTGGATAATTTTTTATGTATTGAATAAAATTCAAATTATATACTACAGAATTAAGATAAATACTTTTTAGTGAGATAAAAATAATTACTCCTAATTTCTATTAAAAATATTATAAAAATAAAAAACAAATGATTCCATTTATAAAATTTAAAAGTATAATAATTATCATTTTCAAAAATAATAATTAATTATTTTATTCGCTATAAATATAATTTAATCTTCTTTATTTTTTTAAGAAGAAATGAAATTTGAGAAAGAGTACATATATGAAAAATAAAATGTAAGACTCCTTTACCAACTTCACTAATCTTAAAATTATTATAAGAACTAACTATATTTATAAAAGTAATAAATATTTCATTTAATATTTAATATAATTTTAAGAAAATATATTTATATTTTAAATTATATTAATATTTGATTCAAATATAACAAAAAAAAGTAAGATTTTTCTCTAATGTTAAAAAAGAAGCAAAAAATTGAATAAATAGATAATGTATGGCAAAGATGAAAAAATTTGTTAATAATAAGATATTATGGGTATTTTTATAATAAATTTAGTTGACTAGTTAAATAAGTTACCAATTAAATTGTCACAACCCTTGGGTTTAATGACTAAAAAATTGAATAGTTGAAAAGTTATTATTCTCAAGGTATCCATACCCCAACTTTTACTTTGGATATGGAAGAATTATCCAAAAAATTAACATCTGGATATATTTTTATACTTGTAAGAGGAGTTATGTCATAAAAAAGTGTGAAACAGTCAATAACAGCAATGTTCACTATGGAAGCAGAGTATGTCACTTGCTATGAAGCAACTTGAGAGGTTGTACGGTTAAGAAATTTTATTTCTGAATTTTGCTTAGTTAAAAGTATTTCAAAACTCTTGACCATTTATTATGACAATACTGCCACTATGAGCTTTTCTTAAAACAATAAAAGTTTGATTTGTATGAAATATTTTAATGTGAAGTATCAGTTTGTGAGAGAGAAGATATGCGAGTATCTCACTCAAATACAGCACATTTCATCAAATTATATGCTTATAAACCCTCTAAACAAGGGCCCTGATATAGGAATGTTTAAAAGATATGTATTAGGTATAGGCCTTGTTGAATCTTTTGATATTTAAGTTTAGTTGGAGAATTCTATATTTTAAAATACAAAACAATATTGATCTTGAGATTTTATGATAATATAACATTGTCATTTTCTTATATTGTAAAAGGTGCACATATTGTATTATGATAGTATAATGAAACATTTAGACCCTGTCTCAAATTATTATAAATGCATCTTAGGCGGATGCATAGACCATTTTGATTGCACACTCACTTCTTTTGTTTGGTCATTTTGGAATGGGTATTTTATAAATATATATCTTTTTAACCTTATTGGATATGCATTTGTTAAATACTCATATTTGACATATGGTTGTAATGGTATTAATTATATTAATGATATTGTTTAAATATGGTCATATATTGTGATCCAAGTTTTTATGTATTAAAATGTGTTATCCAAGTAAGAGATTGTAAACATTTTTAGTGGACTAATATATTTTAATATGATTGGATTAAATAAATAATTCAATGTCACTAATATAAAAATAATACCTAGACCATATTATATAATATAAAATATAAAAGGTGTGAGTGTATACTTTGACACTAGGTTAACTATGATGGGTTAGTTAATCCTGGTTAGGTTATAATCAAGACTTGGGTCCCTACCTATCTCCTTATAAGGTGAGTTATAGTTTCCTATCATACTATAAATTTGTATTTACCAAAATTTTCTTTTAAAGACTCACTAAAAAGGTGTGTGGGCAATGAACCATCCTTTACCTTCTTCCTTCCTTTTCTACAAAATTTTTCTAATTTGATCTAATGGATATAATAGGAAAGGCAAATAATTCAAAATTCTTTATACTATTTGTGTAATTTTTGTATTCTTTTTCATGGACTTTTGGCTTGTTTAAATATTATTTCTCAATTATAGATTTGAAAATTTCAACATTTCATTCTCATAAAAATTATTTGATTCTCATAAAAAGATTTCAAATTATATTTAAGTTTTATTTCTTTTCTTTTTCCACTTTTAGTCATTTCAACACCATCATCTTCTTTGATAAGAGAGTTTTTATCTCCATTTTCAATATCTATAAATATTTATCTCTTGCTATTTTTTATCATTTATAGTTGTTTGATACAAAGTTTTTATCATGTAACTTCCTTTACATAATTTCTTTAACTTTTTTATATTATTATTGCAATTTGATTGTCCTTTTTTTTGTTGTAAGTGCTTTATTTTATTGGATTTCTACTTTTTTTAAAAATTGTGAAAAGCATATTTTTATATGGTTTATTTTATTAGATAAATTTTTTTATTATTTCACACTGTTTAATAAGAAAAGTATAATTTTAGAGAAAATTATGAAAGGAAGAAAACTGTCATATAAATATATAGACTATTAATTATGAAATTTATAAATTTATAGTTGATAATACATATAGATAGATCATTTTTTATTATTTTAGATTTGTATAAAAATAATGAAATTAATAAATATAGTATTTTTATTTTCAATTTTAAAATTTATTTTATCTTTATTTTTATTTAATTTTATTTGAAAAATTTTCTATTTTTTATCTTTATTTAATTTGATTAGAAATTTTCTTATCCTTATATATCTTCATCTCATTTTACATCCAATTTAAAAATTATAAAATTTTATTTATAATGCACTTTCTCTTTATCTTTATTTGATAAAATCATTTTTACTTCCATAAACAAATGAATAATTCAACTTGAACATATCTGTTAAATGATATTTGTCACTAAATACTTTAATAATTCATCTTCATTTGGTGGTTTCTCAATATAATTGTAAATTTATTTTTCCATTTCACAATATAATTAATTATTTCTTTTTTGTATTGTATTCCTAAATAATATTACTTCTCTCACATTTTTTCTCATCTGTATTATTAACATATTTTTATTAAACTTTCACTAAGAGTTAAATTAATTCTTTTTCTAAAAATTTGATATTCACTTTACATTTTTATTTATTTGCTATTTTATATTTTTAATCATATTCTGAGAAAGAAACTTTATTATAATGTATATTTTAGAAAATATTAAACATAAGTTAGTCAATACTAGACATTTGATTTGTAGAATATTTTTTACATTTTTACAATATTTTATGAGAATGTTACATTTCCATATTTAGTTCAAAATGTTAAAAAACTTACCCAAAAATATAACATTCTTAAGAATATTTTAAAAATCAAATTTCCCTAAATATCCCCATGGAAAAAGATAGGTATCTTAAATTTTCGTATCACAGGAATATTGATACTAAAATAAAAAGATAATTTTACCTATTTTTATGCCCTAATTTATTCTAAAAATTTTTTCTTTTCATTTTTCACTTTTAAATTATATTTCTTATTTTTATTTTTTTATAATAATAAGTATAATTAAACTAAGTAAATAATTTCTAAATTCTAACCCTAATTTACTTTGAAAATTTTTCATTTTCATTTTTCACATTTAACTTATACTTTTTATTTTTAATTTTTCATGATAATAAGAATAATTACACTTAATAAGTTAAAAAATAAATAAGTAATTTCTAAATTCCAACCTTTTTTGTAAACAATTTCATGATATATTAAAAAAAAGAATTCATAGAGTAACTTTAATATATTAAATTCTGGTTTGTATGATTACATTGATTAATATTGTATATTCACATATAATATATATTTTTTAAAATTATTAGATTTACATACAAATTACAATTAAAATTTATAATTTTTAAAGCTTTACAAAGTAAAAAAAATAAAAGTTTAAATATGTGAGTTATGTGAAACTAATATTTCGATATTAGAGATAACTTACTTTTAATTTGCTTATATAATTAATTATATAAAAAATTCAAATTTAAATTTTTAAAAATTTTAGTAATTTATATATTAAATTATTTATTACATTTTAATCAAATAGAATTCAAATCATTAATCTATTAAGTCTTCAAAAATTTTTGTTCACATATTTTTAATTAAATTTATAATTTATTACAAATTATAACAAAAAATTAATAAGGATATTTTTTTGAAAACATAATAAGATTTCTAATAATATAAAATATGAATCAAATATGAGAATATAATATATTTAAGAATCTAAAAAAAAATTTCTGAAATATATATATATATATATATATATATATATATATATATATATATATATATATATATATATATTGAACTAAATATAGGATTGTTACATTTCAATGAATCACATACTTAAGAATTACATTTTTAAAAATGTACATTTTCTCGAAAATATAAGATTTCATTAATCAAACACTTTCTTGGTATTTTCTAGTTAAAAAGTTATTCCTATCTTTGATGTGAATTAAAAAAGTATAAAATATTTGATATCTAAATATTGAATTTTAATTAACATATATGTCATAATTTATGAATTTTAATGAGTTATTTCCAATATACTATTATTACTTTCAAAAAAAATTTGGAAGTTTATTTTATACTGTAATGTAATAAATAAAAATATATTATATTGTCACTATAAAAAAATTTATTCTTATAATAAATCATGTTATTAAATATTTATATTAATGATAATAATTATCTTAAAAATATATTATCTAATTAATGCAATATTTGAATTTAAAATTATTTTTTATAAAATAAATTGAAAATCAATTATCTACTTGAATATTGAGTAAAATGAGTGGAGAGATAATTTTTTCTTAGAATTGTTGGCCATATATTAATTAATTTTTCATTTAATTCTCTTTATAAATAATTAATATATAGTTATAGTATTATATTATTAAAATAAATATTCATTTGTAATATAAAATTATTACTTTTAAAAGTTTATTTTATGTTGCAAGATGATAAATAAAAATATATATTACCATTAAAAAATCTATTATTATCATAAATCATGTTATTAAATATTAATAATAATAATCATATTAAAGAATTGTATCTAATTAATAATAAATATGAAATAAAAATCAATTACCTACCTAAGTTGAATGAAATTAATAGAAAAATATTTTTTTTCTTAAATCTGTTAGTTATATATTATTAAATTTTTTATCTAATTTTTTATAAATATTTAATATCTATTTATAATATCATATTATTAAAATATATATTTGTGTGTGCAACATATGAGCTGACACCTAATATATAGTATATTAACCATAATATTTCTTACCTCCTATTTAGTCAAGTATCATTATCATAATTTGTCACATATTAATTTATTATTATTTAATAAAAATTCAATTTATCATTTCTTCTTTGCCTAAAAGATAAATTATGAAATAAAAAATTATTTAAGTTACCTAATTATTTCATTATCATAAAAATTATTTTATTCTTGTAAAAAACTCTTTAAGTTATATTTAAGTTTTGTTTCTTTTTTCTTTCCACTTTTAATCACTTCAAAACCATCGTTTTCTGTAAGATGAGAGTTTTTATCTTCATCATCTTCAATATCTATAAATATTCTCTATTACTATTTTTAATCTTGTGCAATTACTTGATCCAAAATTTCTATCATATGAATTTCTTTCTATGATTTCTTTTATTTTTTTTATGACTATTATTGTAATTTCATTATTTTTTTTTGTTATGAATATTCTATTTCATTAGATTTCTGCTTTTCAAGAAAAAATTTTTTCACTTAATTAGTTCTCATTATTTTAATAGATTCTTGATATGTAAAATTGTAAAAGCATATATTTTTCATATAATTCATTTCATTTGATAAATTTTTAATTATTTCAAAAATATAATTTTGGAGGAAATTATGGAATGAGGAGAGTTTTCATATGAACATATGGACTACTAATTATGAAATTTATAAATTTACACTTAATAATATATATGAATAGTTCATTTTTTATTACTTTGGATTTGTATAAAAATATTGAGATTAATAAATATAGTATTTTCTATCTTAAGATTTAAAAATTATTTTATCTTTATCTTCATTTAATTTTATTTGAAATTTTTCTATTTTTTATCTTCATTTCACTTAATTAAAAATTTTTTTATCCTTATCATCTCATTTTATATCAAATTTAAAATTTTTAAAATTTTATTTATAATATAGTTTCTCTTTATTTTCATTTGATAAAATCATCATTTGCTTCCATTGATAAATGAATAATTTAACTTGCACCCATCTATTGAACGATATTCGTCACTAAATATCTCAATAATTCATCTTCATTTGGTAGATTTTTACTATGGTAATTGAAAACTTATTTTTCCATTTTATAGACCAATTAATTATTTCTTTTTTTGTATTATATTCATAAATAATTATATTATTTCTCTTATTTTTTCCTAGGTGTTATTAACATATTTTTCTTAACTAAAGGGTCAATCAATTCTTTTTCTAAAAATTCAATACTCGCTACATACTTATTTATTTATTTATTATTTTATATTTTTAATTATATTCTAAGAAATAAATTTTATTATAATGCACCATTTAAAAAATATTAAATATAAATTAATCATTAGTATTTATCAAGTCAAAGTTATTCCTCCCTTCTATGTGAATTAAAAAAATATAAAATATTTGATATGAAAACATTAAATTTTAGTCAACATGTATGCCATGATTTATAGATTTTAATGAGTTGTTTGCAATAATAAACTATTACTTTCAAAAGTTCATCTTCAAAAGTTTATTTTATGCTATAATATAATAAATAAAAAATATATTATATTATCATTACAAAAAAATATTTTTATTATAAATCATGATATTAAATATTAATATCAATGATAATAATTATTTTAAAAAATAATATTTAAATAATATAATATTTGAATTCAAAATTAATTTTTTGATAAAATAAATTTAAAATCAATTATCTACTTAAATGTTGAGTAAAATAAGTAGAAAAATAACTTTTTTCTTAAAATTATTATTAATATATTAATGAATTTTTCATCTAACCTTTTTATAAATAATTAATATATAATTATAAAATTATATTATTAAAATAATTATTTATCTAAAATATAAAAATACTACTTTCAAAAGTTTGTTTTATATTGTAAAATGGTAAATAAAAAATGTATCACTATTAAAAAATTTATTTTTATCATAAATCATATTATTAAATTTTAAATTTATTAATGATAATAATTTTATTGAAAAATGGTATCTAATTAATACAATATTTGAATTTAAAATTAATTACTTACTTATAATTGAGGAAAAATAGTAGGGAAATAACTTTTTTTAGAGTTGTTAACTATATATTAATTAAATTTTTATCTAATCCTCTTTACAAATAACTAATATATAATTATAATATTATATTATTAAAATAAATATTCATCTATGCAATTTACGGAATGCTAGCTAGTCAAGCATAAACATTGTGCGTATTGCTCTCTTTGTACATACAATAAATTTTCACAGAAGTATTCATCCGCTTGGGAGTGTATCCGCAAAACATGCGATGATTTCCAACGCATGGGGCATGTGGTTCTCGCTGCCTGTAAAAGATCGAGAATACAGCATTCTGAAGTTATACAGTATTTCCTCTTTAAAATATCTTCACTTATTAATTGCTTATTTCGGGTAAACAAAAATACTTTCTAAGATACTAATGGAAGATTTTCAAAATTTTTAATAAAAATTTACAATTTTATATACAAATTTTTGTAATTTTTTCTTAAAAAAATGTAGCTAATTACTAACTGCCAATTCAAACAGATAATGATAGGGTTTTTTTATCCACTTTACCGCCCCCTGCTTTGATTGTCGAACTCAAAACTTATCAATTTATGACCCACAAAATGCTAAACACACATACTAGCTCTCTCTCCCTACATCTTAAATGTTAATTTACAATCCACAAAATCATTACAACACACTAGTTCTCTCTATATACATTTTGAGTCTTAATTTCCGAGCTACAAAATCCTTATCACTTCCTCTTTCTAATAATGAATTTTAAAATCATTAATAAATTACTCAATTTAATTTAAGGATAATTTTTTGGAAGAGGAGCTAAGAAAGGCAAATTTTTTTCTAATATGGGAAATAGACCTTTTTTCATGAATAATATTATTTGCATGCGTTTAAATACAAATAATTGAACGAAAAAAGAAAAATCAGTTTAAGGATACTATCACCTCCCAATTTGTTCAAGAAACTATTTTGAACTGTGAGCAATATAATCGTTTTTTTTAACACAGCATAACCCCTTTTTTTATGAAATCTTCATATACGGATAAAAAAATGGGTCTATACAGACGACTTTTTGTCGTCTGTATAGTCCTCCTTTTTTTTTTTTTTTTCCGTAGTGAGTACCACTTTACAGTTGGGAGAGACAATTATGCAAATGGCCACCGTTTTAAATTGTAGTTTGTAACAATCATAACATTAGGTATCGTCGTTTATAATATAAATATCTCGTGTAATATTAATTATTATTTTATATTTTATTTCATAACAATTGTGTCTTCCTATACTCATCAATAATTTTGTTAATTAACGTAAAACAAAAACTCATGAAACAAAAAATAACACAAACAATTAATCCTAGCTAGACCAAGGATTTAAATATGATATATTCTTTTATAAGGGAGCAGGGAAGCCAACATTGACATTGGAACTGTTTTTCATTTTTTTTATATTTATTTATTAATATAAAATATATGAATATTTTTTTTTTATCTTAGTTGTATTTTTTAAACATAAAATATGTATGAGTCTATGATAATAAATTTTGAAAACTAATTATAAAATGCAATTGAATCTTAAGAGATCCGGAAGAATATATACAAAATTTATATCAATTTAAAAGTTTTAGATAAAAATATTTATCCTGATCAAGAAATTTAATATTATCATTTTCAAATAACTACATTTAAGCTAAGGTAAACAAATTGATCTCTTATCCTCTCATTCGTGATTATACTACAATCTTGACGAAAATGTGAGAAATATTAAAACAAATTACAATTACAATATAATATAGTTTCCTAAAAAATATAATATAGAATTTAAATTTAATTTACCATCAATATCAAGTATTTTACACTATTAATGAATGAATAAATGCTACATCATTAAGAAATCAAAAGTCATTAAAAAATTGTGCTTATAGTAGAAAAAACTAATAATTTTCAAATGATATAACAATTCATGAATGAATAATAGTGTAGAACACATTTATACTAATTGTAAGTCAAATTTAAATCTAATGATGTATATAATATATATATATATATATATATATATATATATATATATATATATATATATATATATATATATATATATATATAATATAATAATTTCAACCCTAATCTTTACTCTAAATCAACATTTGAATCATCTCTTTAATTCAATTTCTCTCACTCTTTTAATATATAAACTATGCATAATGTTTTTTTGAGAAATGCGCAAATTTTTGTAATTAAATAGCTTTTGAATTCTATTCCCAAATCAATTCAACCAAAATTTTAATAGTTGTGATTTTTATTCAAATTAAATATTTTTTAATTACCAATACTTTAATGATACATTAATATCTCATATTATTTTAAAAATTTTATTCTCCATCATAATTAAGATTCAATTCCAAAAATTTTCATTTATATATTTAGTAAATTACCATTTTTATTGTGACCAATATCTTTTTAATTTCAATGAAAATTGTGAGTGATTTCCAATTAATTAGTCATTATGGTGAATAACTATTAAAACATTTTACATTCTTGTTTATCTTAAAGTGTGTATTTTTTATTTGAAATTTTAATTTTAATAAAAAGCTGAATATTTTTGCTATATTTATAATTATGTTATATGGGAGGATGTTATGTAAAATTATTAATAATTTAAGGATATTTAAGAGAATTCCATAACCATTAATTAAATACTCAATTTAATTTAAGGAATGTTTTCTAGAAGGGGCTGAGGAAGGAAAATTTCAGAATTAATATTAAAAAGTAATATGCATTTTCCCTTTTTTCGTATATTTCCATCTCTAAACATTTTCATCACTGAGCAGCTCTGATTTTAGCCGGTAATGGTAAGAGTAATATTACGTGTAATTTTTTTTTTATTTACAAGTAATGTTATTGTTGTAAATCATTGTGTAACCGTGAATTTCAATAATATTACTTAATAATTATTTTATTTTTTTAAAATTTATTAATAGTTTTGCTACTCGCAATTCAACTCCAACCGTGATTTAAAACCATGCCAAGTAAACAAAACAAATGCACATGAAGTGAAAGATAACAAAAATAAATTATCCCGTGAATAAAAAAAATAATGAAACAAACAAATTAACTCAACTCCACGAATTTAAAAAGGGATGAGGGCAGCAAAGTTGCCGTTGCAACTATTTCTTTATTTTTATATTTATTTATGTTAAAGGATTTAAATTTAATTTAAATCTAAATTATCTTTATACTATTACTTAATTATATGTCATCATTTCAATAAAAAATTATTAAAATTCTTTTACTGCAATCAAAATTTCTTAAATATTTTTACTTTTTCAATAATATACTTTTTCTTCCATTTACTAATAATTTAAAATATTTTATATTATAAGTGAATCAAATTTAAATTTTACCTTAAATATGAAAGACAAGAGTCATGGTTTTTTTTTATCATAGTTATATTTAATTTTTTTAAATAGCAAATATGAAATACGCGTGAGTCTATATATATATATGTGATAATAAAATTTTGAAAATTAATGTAAAATATCTTTGAACAGTATGACCCAAAAAAATATGTACAAAATCGATACCAAATTTCAAAAATTGGGGACTTCTACAATACTCTTGTTTTTGGTATTCTTATATACTCCTAGTGAGTATCCAATAAATAAGGCCATATTTAATTTAAGTTGATATGAATATTTAATTAACATTATCCTGTTTTTCTTTTTAACAAAGCCCTTTTCTCTCTACTAGATTTTAATACTTTTAATTACATGGAATCGTTAGTTATAATAAATTATTGTGCATAAAGTGAATGAAATAAATTTATGATATAATAAGTAATTACGATAATAAGAATAAAGAACTGAATTCTAATTAAAATTCCTCAAACAATTAAGGTCTAACAAATTGATCTTGATTTGCAATTATACAATTTATATTGTAATTAGTAAATCTTCTAACTTCTGAAATATGTGAAAATTTCCAAATAAAAAAGTTATAATTGAAATTGTAAAATATGATGATGGCGATGATTTGAATGACTATTTTTACTATAAATGAACATGAGACATCACCTCCTTAATTAATTTAATTTCTTTCATTTTTTTTCATCATATAAATTATGCACAAAATTTTTGCAGATAATTTTTGAACTCATGCATTTATATTATTCCCAAATCAATTCAACCATTTTTTTGGTAAATTCAACCAAAATATTAATTGTTGTCACTTTTGTTTCTAATTAAATTAAATATCTATTTAATTCCAAACAAATCTATATGATTGAATGGTTTTGAATTAATTATAAGTCATTAATCATGATCATACCTTATGACAATTCTCGCTTATATTTAAGTTTGTACTTTTAATTCTGTTATATAGAACTATAAATGAAAAAAAAAATTGATTATTTTTATTATATTTATAATTTATAATTATATGATATTAATGTGAGTGATTTTTATAGTGTTTCAAGAATTTTTAAAATTTGGGTGCAATCCTAGAATCCATTAGATTGAATTATTTGATGACTTCCATTAAAAATGAAAGGTTATGATTTATTAATTTAAATCTAATAATTTCAAAACTTGATACGTTACCTTATATTTTAAAATTCTAGAGGAACCATAACAAGCATCTAGTATGTAAAACGATTAATTTATGTAAAAATAAATCATTTCAATAAATATTTTAATATACATTATATTTCAAAATCAAAAAGCTGGGATTTTGTTTAGTTTAATATGTAAAAAGGATGTTAGATTTAATAAAATCACAAAAAAAAATTAAAAGGTATAAAATGAAACTTGAAAAACTTGAAATGAATTTGAAGCTGATAAGTCATTTCTTCTTTCAGTTACCATCGATAATGATGTGCTAAAAAGGGCAGAAATCATATTATTTAAATTAAATATTAAATATAAAATAAATTACCAAAGAAATGATGTTAGGAAAGTTTATTTTTGCACAAATTAATGTTGGAGAATTAGCCCAAAAAAATGATGAAATGCATTAATAGTGTTTGGCTTGATGAGCATAATCACTACCGATTAGCAAAAAAATATCAAAAAAAATAATGAAATGCATTAATTGACATTCTTAAATTTTAGTATTTTTAATGAATAATTAATATAATTAAATTTAAGCACAAATAAATAAATATTATGATCAACATTTTAGAAGTACTGAACTCAGGTAAGACTAGTTGCCAGAAGAATCCTTGAAGTACTTCAAAAATTCAAATTCTTAAATCATCAAAAATATATACCCAAAACGAAAATCAAACTTTTTTTTTAAACCTTCTGTTTGATATCTGCAGCATTTTTAAATGACATTTGAGATCTTCTTTATCCATATGAATCAAAAGGAAATCAAGCTATTGCTGCAAATACTTCTGATATGATATCCTGGTTCCAAATGTAATCTTCCGAGATTTCAGCCGAAAGCTCCCCGAAAGTATGTTAATTCCATAATCCGAAATTAAATTTGAATTTAAATTTACTTCATTATTGATGTAAATTAAATTTATACTATCATTCACTTATCTAATGAAATGTCAATAAAAATTGTTAAATTTTTTTTACTATCATTAAAAATTCTTAATTATTATCTTTTTAATATATTTTTTTCTTATTCACTAATAATGTAAAATATTTTAGACTAATAAAATTTAAATCCATAAATTTTTTTGTGAAAAATATTTTCCCACAAACAATCTATATCTATTTATCTATCTAAATATCATGTATTAGCCGTGATATTTCTTGCATTTTATTATAATAAGTGTCATTCTCATAATTCATCACATATTAATTTATTATTTTTTAATAAAAAATCAATTTGTCATTTCTTCTTTAGTTAAAAAATAAATTATGAAATAAAAATATTTATCATTATAATATTAAATTAACCTATCTATATATTATATATCAGCAATAATATTACTTACTTTCTATTATAACAAGTATCATTTCTATAAATTATCACATATTAATTTATTATTTTTTAATAAAAATTTAATTTCTTATTTTTTTATTTGAAAGATAAATTATGAAATAAATTTGAATCTTTATTCATAATTAGAATTTACAACTATCTATTTATTTTATTCTTATAAAAATCTTCTCATATTATATTTATATTTCACTTTTTTTCTTTCTTCACTTTCAATTACTTCAAAGCCATTATTTTATCTAAAGAGTTTTCATTCTCATCTTCAATATTTGTAAATTCACAATTACCTAATTATTTTGTTTTCATTAAAATTATTTTATTCTCATAAAAAGCTCCCCAAATTATATTTAAATTTTGTTTCTTTTCTCTTTCCATCTTTAGTCATTTCAAAATTATCATCTTCTTTGAGATGAGAATTTTCATCTTCATCTTCAATATCTATAAGTATTTCTTTCTTACTATTTTTAATCATTTGTTTTGCTTGATAAAAAAATTTTATCATGTAACTTCTTTTTTATGATTTCTTTTACTTTTTTTTATATTATTACTATTGCAATTTGATTGTCTTTTTTTTTTATGAGTGCTTTATTTTATTAGATTTCTACTTTTTCAAAAAATTGTAAAAATATATATTTTATATATAGTTTAATAGATTCCTAATATATAAAATTATAAAAGCACATATTTTTATACAATTTATATAATTTATTTCATTAGATAAATTTTATAATTATTTCAAACTGTTTAACAAGAAAAGTACAATTTTGAAGAAAATTATGAAAGGAGGAGAACTGCTATGTGAATATATAGACTATGGACTATCAGTTATGAAATTTATAAATTTATAGTTGACAATACATATAAATAGATCATTTTTTATTACTTTAGATTTGTATAAAAATATTGAAACTAACAAATACATTATTTTTTATTTTAAAATTTGAAAATTATTTTATCTTTACTTTCATTTTATTTTATTTGAAATTTTTTTATTTTTTTATCTTCATTTGATTTAATTAGAATTTTTTATCTTTAACTTCATCTTATTTTATATCCAATTTAAAATTTATAAAATTTCATTTATAATACACTTTCTCTTTATCTTCATTTGATAAAATCATCTTTTGCTTCCACAAATAAATGAACAATTTAACTTGTACACATCTATCCAATGATATTTATCACTAAACATCTTAATAGTTCATCTTTATTTGATGGTTTCTCACTATGGTTGTAAATTTATTCTTCCAGTTTGTAGTTTAATTAATTATTTTATTTTTATTATATTTTTAAATAATTATATTATTTCTCTCATTTTTTCTTATCTGTATCATTAACATATATTTCTTAAACTTTGACTAAGGAGTAAATCAATTCTTTTTCTAAAAATTCAATATTCACTATACACTTTTTATTTATTTACTATTTTATATTTTTTATTATATTCTAAGAAAGAAACTTTATTATAAGGCATATTTTAGAAGATACTAAACATAAGTTAGTCAACACTGGTCATTTGATTTGTAAAATATTTATCACATTCCCAGAATATTTCATGGGAATGGGAATGTTACATTTCTATACTTGATTCAAACTTCTAAAAAATTTATTTGGAAATGTAATGTTTTCAAAAATATTAAAAAACTTAAATTCCCTCCTAAATATTCCCATAGAGGAAGATAGATATCCTAAATTCTCATCTAATGAGAATATTGATACTAAAATAAAAAAATAATTTTACCCATTTTTATGCCCTAATTTATCCTAAAAAAAATTTATTTTCATTTTTCACTTTTAACTTATATTTCTTATTTTCATTTTTTTATAATAACAAGTATAATTACACTAAATAAGTAATTTCTAAATTCTAACCCTAATTTACTTTGAAAATTTTTTATTTTCATTTTTCACTTTTATCTTATACTTTTCATTTTCATTTCCAATTTTTTATAATAACAAGGATAAATTACACTAAATAAGTTAAAAAATAAATAAGTAATTTCTAAATTCCAATCTTATTTACAAAAAATTTCATGATATATTAAAAAAAAGATTCATAGAGTAATTTTAATATATTAAATTTTAATTTTTATGATTACATTAATTAATATTGTATTTTCACATGTAATATATATTTTTTAAATTATCCCATTTACATACAAATTACAATTAAAATTTATATTTTTTTATAATTTTTAATGCTTTACAAAGTAAAAAAAATTAAAATTTTAAATGTGTGAGTTATGTAAAATTAATAGTTTAATATCAAAGATGATTTACCTTTAATTCACTTATATAATTGTTATATAAAAAATTTAAATTTAAATTCAAATTCTTAAAAATTTTAATATTTTATATATTAAATTATTTATTATGTTTTAATCAAATGGAATTCAAATTATTAATTTATTAAGTTTTCAAAAGTTTTTATTCACATATTTTTAATTAAATCTATAATTTATTACAATTTATAACAAAAAAATTAGTAAGGGTATTTTTTAAAAAAATAATAAGATTTTTAAGAATATAAAGTGTGAACCAAATATAAGAATATAATATATTTAAGAATCTAAAAAAATATTCCTAAAAATATAAATATTGAACCATACATAGGATTGTTACCTTCTTAAGAATCACATAAATGAGAATTACATTCCTGAGAATGTGTACTTTCTCAAAATTATAATATTTCATAAACCAAATACCTCATTAATGTTTTCTAGCCAAAAATTATTCCTTTCTTTGATGTGAATTAAAAAAATAAAATATTTGATATCAAAACATTGAATTTTAGTCAATATGTATGTCATAATCTATAAATTTTAATAAGTTATTTCTAATATAAAATTATTAATTTTAAAAATTTATTTTCAAAATTTTATGTTATACTATAATGTGATAAATAAAAATATATTATATTGTTATTATAAAAAAATTTGTTATTATGATAAATCATATTATTAAATATTTATATTAATAATAATAATTATCTTAAAAAACATTTTATCTAATTAATGAAATGTTCAAATTTAAAATTAATTTTTTTGATAAAATAAATTAAAAATCAATTATCTACTTAAACATTGAGTAAAATGAGTGGAGAGATAATTTTTTTCTTAGAGTTGTTGGTTATATATTAATTAATTTTTCTTCTAACTCTCTTTATAAATAATTAATATATAATTATAATATTATATTATTAAAATAAATATGTATCTGTAACATAAAGTTATTACTTTTAAAAGTTTATTTTATGTTGTAAGATGGTAAATAAAAAATATATTTGTTAACCCCAAAGTTATATATGATAAGTTTTGGTGATGATAAATGAATGTTATAATAACATTGTATGTCTTTATAGCAAAATGTTATAAAAATTTTAATAGATATACTAGATTATGGTTGAAATACCAATGCTTGATTATGTGCTAGAAGAATGATATTTTATACAAGCATCACTAAGTATGTGATTGGTCAAGATACATCATATGATGATTATATATGTTCTTGTACTAATTTGTTATATACATGAATATTGCATATTAATATATTGACATATATTAGATTAGACTAACCATATATATGGTTTGCAAAGTGCATGTTTATTATATAGGAAAGTCGAAGATGAAGAGTGAGTACTAAAATAAAATAATCAAAGATCTTATCATGCTCAACTCAATAATAAAGAAGAAATGCAAGAAAGAAGATATGATCCAAGTATTAAAAGAGAAGAAGATTAAAGTATTTAAAAGTTCAGAAGCATTAAGAAAAGTCAAGGAACTTGATTAGTATAGTCTTTTCATTTTAAGACTAAACTTGTTTATGAAATAGAGCTTAATCATATTTTTATAATCTTAGCTTGATCAAAATATTTTTGGAAAAAGATAGCCCATAATTATATTTTACAAAATAGTCTATGGGGATATTTTAAAAACTAATGAGATATGAGGTTTCATCTTTTCAATTTTGACCATTGGCCATTGTTTTAATAATATCTCATTAAATACTTCTAATTTCATTTCAAACCTTTTTCATATGAAAATAGACTCAAAGAGCTTTCCATAGACATATAATTTGCTTAAAATGACTAATATATAAAAGAGTTATGATCTTTTCAAGTTAAGTTTAGAAATCAATTTTCTATATTCTAGCCTTTTCTGATATGTGATCATTGTTTTAATCATACCTTAAAAACTACAAATGATATGAGCATGAAATCATTTTTATATGAAATTAAACTCAAATAAGTTTTCATGGACTGGTCATTTGCTTAAAATGATTTAGATATGAAAGAGTTATGAATTATAAAAATTGAGTCTCAAAATCATATTTTTACAGATTTATTGTTTCTAACCTTTGCTCATTATTTTAAACACATCCCAAAAATTGGATTGGATATAAGTATGAAACTAGCTCCATTTGAAAGTAGACTTAAATAACTTTCTAACGATAGATCATTTGCTTAAAATAAACTTAAAATAAAGAAGTTATAACCTTTTAAATTTGAGTATTCAATTTTCTCTTTGTGAATTGATCATCAATCAATTCTGGATATCCAGAGAGCACCTTGGACTTCTTAAATTAATTTACTAATCAATTCTAACTATTCTAGTGCATGTATAATGGCTAATTTTCATTTCTAACAATCCCAAATAGCTATAATACTCCACGAACTTTCTATATAAGCTAAGAAACATCAAATACAATAGAGAGAGAGCTTGAACCTTAATTATAATTATCATTTTACATCTTCTTTCATTCAAATCATGATTTGAGCTCTTTTTGTGAAATTTATTATATTCTAAGAACTTCATTTATTTCATCCACTCTTTAAGAGAGTTTATTTAACTTAATATTCATCTTATATCACTTTAGAATTGTAAAAGGTGAGGTACCCCTTAAAGAATCTTTGAAAGGGTGAGGCATCTCTTATAAAGAGAATTTTTGCTCAAGGAAGAGCAATGAATTATAAAAAAGCTTCTTCAAGTGCCCGGTTCAAACTTAAAGGGATAGTAGATTGAAGCACAAGCTTGAAAAATTTGGAGAATGAGTGTACACCTTGAAGAGGATATTCAAGAGAGGAGCCACTATAAATTCTTGTATTTGATCTCTCTACACTATCATTTTATTTCTTTGCATTATACTCTATTTCTCTTGTTGTATATACTCTAATTTGATGTTGTTATTTACTAATATATTATGCTGTAATACTTATGTTGTTACTTGGATAATTGAATGGTTAAAAGAGAAATTTATCTATGCATTGACTTCTTGATTATTTATCTACGCATGATTAATGATCATTTGCTCTATTTTTTATTAACGTTACATGTTGAATTGTGTTTCAATGATTATATTGATGCATAAATTACTAAATGTTTAAAAGGGGTGTATATCTATGCATTGGTTTGTTGATTCTTTATCCATAGTTGAATGAGTTACTTTCCATAAGTGCATTAAATTATTATATATTGAGTGCAAACCTTTTCATTAAATTATCTTGAATTTGTTTCTTGTCGATTTGTTTGTACATAATGGAATAAGTTAGTTTATACTAATTCCTTAAATTGTCATATCTTGAGTGCAAATATCTTCATAAAACTCTCTTGGAATTATTTAAATTAAAATTAACCTCATAACTTCCTAAAATAAAAAAATTTTTAAAGAGAATTTTAAAAATAGTGAAAGTTTTAAAAATACCCAATTCACCCTCCTTAAGTGTGAGTTATCAAGGCCTATAATATTACCATTAAAAAAATTTATTATTATCATAAATTATATTATTAAATATTAATAATATTGATAATAATCATATTAAAAAATTATATCTAATTAATGATAAATTTGAAATAAAAATCAATTACCTACTTAAGTTAAGTAAAATTAGTAGAGAAATAATTTTTTTCCTTAAATATGTTAAATATATATTAATAAATTTTTATCTAATTATTTTTATAAATAATTAATATATAATTATGATATTATATTATTAAAATATATATTTATCCGTGCAATGCACGAGGTGACAGCTAATATATAATATATTAACCATAATATTTCTTACCTCTTATTATAACAAATATCATTCTCATAATTCACCACATGTTAATTTATCATTTTTAATAAAAAATAAATTTTTCATTTCTTTTTTACCTAAAATATAAATTATGAAATGAAAAATATTTATCCTTACAATATTAAATTAATTCTCAATAAAAATTTAAATTTAAATATCTATCTATTATTAGAATTCACAACTACCTATTTATTTCATTCTCATAATAATCTTTCCACATTACATTTATGTTTTTACTTTTCTTTCTTTTTCCATCTTCAATCACTTCAAAGCCATCATTTTATCTGAGATAAGAGTTTTCATATTTATTTTTAATATTTGTAAGTTCACAATTACCTAATTATTTCATTCTCATAAAAAACTCCTCTAATTATATTTAAATTTTGTTTCTTTTTTCTTTTCACTTTTAATCACTTCAAAACTGTTATTTTCTTTAAAATAAGAGTTTTTATCTTCATCTTTAATATCTGTAAATATTTTCTATTACTATTTTTGACTTTTCACAGTTATTTGATCTAAAGTTTCTATCATATAAATTTTTTTATATTTTTTTATTTTTTATATTATTATTGTAGTTTGATTTTTTTTATTATGAATACTTTATTTCATTGGAGTTCTGCTTGTCAAGAAAATATTTTTAACTTAATCTATTCTTATTAGTTTAATGGATTCTAGATATGTAAAATTGTAAAAGGATACATTTTTATATTGTTTATTTTATTAGATAAATTTTAATTATTTCAAAAATACAATTTTAGAAGAAATTATGAAAGGAGGAAGACTGTCATATGAACATATGGACCATTAATTATGAAATTTACAATTTCACACTTGACAATATATATGAATGAGTCATTTTTTATTATTTTGGATTTGTATAAAAATATTGAGATTAACAAGTATAGTATTTCTATTTTAAAATTTGAAAATTATTTTATATTTATCTTTATCTAATTTTATTTATTTTTTATTTTCATTTCATTTAATTAGAAATTTTTTATCCTTATCTTCATTTCATTTTATATTTATTTTAAATTTTGTAAAATTTTATCTATAATATACTTTCTCTTTATTTTCATTTAATAAAATCATATTTTATTTTCATAAACAAATGAACAATTCAACTTAGACCCATCAATTGAACAATATTTGTCACTAAATATCTTAATAATTTATTTTCATTAGTAAATTCTCACTATGGTAATTGAAATTTAGTTTTCCATTTCACAGTATAATTAATTATTTCTTTCTTATATTATTTTTTAAATAATTATATTATTTCTCTCATTTTTTCTCTTATGCATGATTAACATATTTTTCTTAAACTTTGACTAAAGGATGATGCATTAATTCTTCTTCTAAAAATTCAATACCTACTACATACTTTTTATTTATTTATTCTTTTATATTTTTTATTATACTTTGAGAAAGGAACTTTATTATAATGCACCTTTTAAAAAATATTAAATATTCAATATTCAATATCAATTAGTCATTAGTATTTACAACTAAAAGCTATTCCTCTTTTCCATCTAAATTAAAAAAATATAAAATATTTAATATCAAAATATTAAATTTTAATTAACATATATTTCATGATTTGTAGATTTTAATGAGTTGTATTACTTTCAAAAGTTTGTTTTCAAAAGTTCATTTTATGCTATAATATGATAAATAAAAAATATATTATATTATCATTACAAAAAATTTTATTTCTATTATAAATCATGGTATTAAATATTAATATTGATGATAATAATTATCTTAAAAATAATATCTAATTAATATAATGTTTGAATTTAAAATTAATTTTTTAATAAAATAAATTTAAAATCAATTATCTATTTCAATTTTAAGTAAAATAAGTAAAGAAATAACTTTTTTTCTTAGAATTATTGGCTATATATTAATCAATTTTTCATCTAATCCTCTTTATAAATAATTAATATATAATAATTATAATTATAATATTATATTAGTAAAATAAATATTTGTCTATAATATAAAATTACTACTTTCAAAAGTTTATTTTATACTATAAAATGATAAATAAAAAATATATCATTGTTAAAAAATTTATTCTTATCATAAATCATATTATCAAATATTAATATTAATGATAATAATTATATTAAAAATTAGTATCTAATAAATATAATATTTGAATTCAAAATTAATTACTTACTTAAAATTGAGGAAAATTAGTTGAGAAATAACTTTTCCCTTAGAATTGTTAGCTATATATAAATTAAATTTTTATCTAATCCTCATTACAAATAATTAATATATAATTATAATATTATATTATTAAAATAAATATTCATCTATGCAATGTACGGAATGCTAGCTAGTTAAGCACAAACATTGTGCGTATTGCTCTCTTTGTACATACAATAAATTTTCACATAAGTATTTATCCGCTTGGGTGTGTATCCGCAAATTATGCGATGATTTCCAACGCATAGGGTATGTGGTTCTCGCTGCCTGTAAAAGAACGAGAATACAGCATTCTGAAGTTATACAGTATTTCCTCTTTAAAATGTCTTCAATTATTAATTGCTTGTTTCGGGTAAACAAAAATACTTTCTAAGATACTAATGGGAGATTTTCAAAAAATTTAATAAAAATTTACAATTTTATATACAAAATTTTGTAATTTTTCTTAAAAAAATGTAGCTAATTACTAACTGCCAATTCAAACAGATAATGATAGGGTTTTTTTATCCGCTTTACCGCCCCATGCTTTGAATGTCGAACTCAAAACTTATCAATTTATGACCCACAAAATGCTCAACACACATATTAGCTCTCTCTCCCTACATCTTAAATGTTAATTTACAATCCACAAAATCATTGAAACACACTAGTTCTCTCTCTATATATTTTGAGTATTAATTTCTGATCCACAAAATCCTTATCACTTCCTATTTCTAATAATGAATTGTAAAATCATTAATAAATTACTCAATTTAATTTAAGGATAATGTTTTGGAAGAGGAGCTGAGAAAGGCAATTTTTTTCTAATATGGGAATTAGACCTTTTTTTCATGAATAATATTATTTGCATGAGTTTAAACTTTAGATACAAATAATTGAACGAAAAAAGAAAGATCAGTTTAAGGATACTATCACCTCCCAATTTGTTCAAGAAACTATTTTGAACTGTGAGCAATATAATCCTTTTTTTTTTAACACAGCATAACATTTTTCCTTTTTTTGTGAAATCTGCATAATCTGTTTGAAACTAATAAAGTTAACTTCTGTTTTATTATTATATGTGCAATTTGTGAAAATTATGGGAAAAGGAAAAAGGAATATTGCAATTATAAATACCACTTTATAGTTAGGAGAGACAATTATGCAAAGGGCCACCGTTTTAAATTGTAGTTTGTAACAATCATAACATTAGGTATCCCCGTTTATAATATACAATCGTAATATCTCGTGTAATATTAATTATTATTTTATATTTTATTTCTTAACAATTGTTTCTTCCTATACTCATCAATAATTTTGTTAATTAACGTAAAACAAAAACTTATGAAACAAAAAATAACACAAACAATTAACCCTAGCTAGACCAAGGATTTAAAGAACTCTATGATATATGCTTTTATAAGGGAGCAGGGAAACCAACATTGCCACTGGAACTGTTTTTCACCTTTTGATATTTATTTATTAATACAAGATATATGAATATTATTTTTTATCTTAGTTATATTTTTTAAATATAAAATATGTATGAGTCTATGATAATAAAATTTTGAGAACTAATTATAAATTACACTTGAATCTTAAGATCCGGAAGAATATATACAAATTTTATATCAAATTAAAATTTTTAGATAAAAATATTTATCTTGATCTAAAAATTTAACATTATCATTTTCAAATAACTACATATAAGCTAAGCTAAACAAATTATTCTCTGATCCCCTCATTGTGATTATACTACAATTAATAATTAACAAATCTTGACTAAAATGTAAAGATGTTAAAACAAATTACAACTACAAAATAATGTAGATTTTACATTACCTAAAAAATATAATATAGAGTTTAAATTTGATTTTCTATCAATATAAAATATTTTATATTATTAATGAGTGGCTAAATACTACATCTTTAAAAAAAATCAAAAGTCATTAAAAAATTGTGCTAGTAGTAGAAAAAAATAATTTTTAAATAATATGACAATACATAAATGAAAAATAGTGTAAAACATATTTTTACTAATAGTAAGTAAAATTTAAATTTAATAATGTATATAATATATATAATATATAATAATTTCAACCCTCATCTTTGCTCTAAATCAACATTTGAATCATCTCTTTAATTTAATTTATCTCACTCCTTTAATATATAATCTATGCATAATTTTTTTCTGAGAAACGTGCAAAATTTTTGTAAATAGCTTTTGAACTCTGTTGTCAAATCAATTCAATCAAAATTTTAATAGATGTGATTTTTATTCAAATTAAATATCTTTTAATTGTCAGTACTTTGATAACACAGTACCACTTGATATAATTTTAGAGATTTTATTCTGTCATAATTAAAATTCAAATTCAAAATCTTTGATTTATATATTGAGTTAATTACCATTTCTATTGTCACCGATATCTTTTTAATTCCAACGAAAATCCATGGGTGAGTGGTTTCCAATTAATTAGTCATTATGATGAATAATTATTAAAACATTTTACATTCTCGCTTATCTTAAAGTGTGTATTTTTTATTTGAAATTTTAATTTTAATAAAAAGTTGAATATTTTAACTATATTTATAATTATATTATATGGTATGATGTTAAGTAAAATTATTAATAATTTAAGAATATTTAAGAGAATTCTAGAACCATTAATTAAATATTCAATTTAATTTAAGGAATGTTTTCTACAAGGGGCCTAGGAAGGAAAATTTCACAATTTATATTAAAAAGTAGTATACTTTTTTCCCTTTTTTCGTATATTTCCATCTCTAAACATTTTCATCACTGAGCAGTTCTGATTTTAGCCGGTAAGGGTAATAGTAATATTATCATGTATAATTTTTTTTTTTACTTGTAATGTTATTGTTATAAATCATTGTGTAGCCGTGAATTTCAATAATATTACTTAATGAATATTTTATTTTTTTAATTTATTAATAGTTTTGTTACTCGCAGTTCAACTCCAACCGTGATTTAAAACCATGCCATGTAAACAAAACAAAAGCACAAGAAGTGAAAAATAACAAAAATAGATTATCCCGTGAATAAAAAAAAATAAAACAAACAAATTAACTCAAGTCCAGGAATTTAAAAAGGGAGAGGGCAGCAACATTGCCTTTGCAACTATTTCTTTATATTTATATTTATCTTGAAGAATTTAAATTTAATTCAAGTATAAATTATTTTTACACTATTATCCAACCATGTGTTTCTATTTCAATAAAAAATTATTAAAATTCTTTTATTGCAATAAAAAATTTCTTACTTACTTTTACTTTTTTTAATAATGTATTCTTTCTTCTATTTGCTAATAGTATAAAATATTTTACACCATTAGTGAATCAAACTTAAATTCTACTATAAAAGACAAGAATCATATTTAAGAATTGGGGACTTCTACAATATTCTTGTTTTTGGTACTCTTAGATTCTCATAGTGAGTATCCAATAAACAAGGCCACATTTAATTTCAATTGATATGACTACTTAATTAGCATTATCTTTTTTTTTTTCCTTTTAACAAAGCCCTCTTTCTCTCTACTAGATTTTAATACTTTCAATTACATGGAATCGTTAGTTACAATAAATTGTTGTGCATAAAGTGAATGAACTAAATTTATGATATAATAAGTAATTACGATATTAAAAGCAAAGAACCGAATTCAAATTAAAATTCCTGAAATAATTAAGGTCTAACAAATTGATCTTGATTTACAATTATACAATTTATACTGTAATTAGTAAATCTTTTGACTTCTGATAAATGCGAAAATTTCCAAATAAAAAAGTTATAATTGAAATATGATGATGATGATGATTTGAACAACTATTTTTACTATAAATGAACATGATGCATCACCTCTTTAATTAATTTAATTTCTTTCATTTTTTTTCATCATTTAAATTATGCACAAAATTTTTGCAAATAATTTTTGAACTCAAGCATTTATATTATTCCCAAATCAATTCAACCATTTTTTTGGTAAATTTAACCAAAAATTTAATTGTTGTCATTTTTATTTCTAATTAAATTAAATATCTATTTAATTCCAAATAAACTTATATGATTGAATGGTTTTTAATTAATTATAAGTCATTAATCATGATCAAACCTTATCACAATTCTTACTTATATTTAAGTTTGTATTTTCAATCTTTTGTTATATAGAACTTTAAATTAAGAAAAATCAGTTGTTTTTGTTATATTTATAATTTATAATTATACGATGTTAATGTGAGTGAATTTTATAGTATTCCAAGAATTTTAAAATTTGGTGGTGATCCTAGAATCCATTAGATTAAATTATTTGATTACTTCCATTAAAAATAAATGGTTATGATTGATTAATTTCAATTTAATGATTTCAAATCTTGATATATCACCTTACATTTTGAAATTTCAGAGGTACCATAGTAAGCATCTACCATGTAAAACAATTAATTTATGCAAAAATAAATTATTTCAATAAATACTTTAATATACATTATATTTCAAAATCATAAAGCTTGGATTTCGTTTAGTTTAATGTGTAAAATGGATGTTAGATTTAATAAAATAAAAAAAAATTAAAATGCATAAAATGAAACTCAAAAAATTTGAAATGAATTTGAAGCTGATAAGTTATTTCTTCTTTCAGTTACAAATGATAATGATATGCTAAAAAAAGGCAGAAATCATATTAATTAAATTAAATATTGAATATAAAACAAGTTTAAAAAATGATGATAGGAAAGTTTATTTTTGCACAAATTAATGTTGGAGAATTACCAAAAAAAATGATGAAATGCATTAATTAATACTCTTTAATTTTAGTAATTTTTAATGAGCAATTAATAGTGTTTGGCTTAATGAGCGTGAATCACTACCTATTAACCAAAAAAATGATGAAATGCATTAATTGACATTCTTAAATTTTAGTAATTTTTAATGAATAATTAATATAATTAAATTTAAACAAAAATAAATAAATATTATGACCAACATTTGAAATTTGAACATATATATATATCATTCCCTCAACATTTTGAAAGTGCTGGACTCATTTAAGACAGTTTCCAGAAGAATATATACCCTAAAGGAAAATCAGTTTTTTTTTAACCTTCTGTTTGGTATCTGCAGCATTTTTAAATGACATTTGAGATCTTCTCTATCCATATGAATCAAAAAGGAAATCGGGCTGTTGCAGTAAATACTTCCGATATGATATGGGGGTTTGAAATTTAATCTTCTGAGATTTCAGCCAAAAGCTTCCCCAAAGTATGTTAATTCCATAATCTGAAATTAAATCACTTTGAATTTCATTGATGATAAAATAAATCTTTTTTTTCACAAAAATAAATGAACAAATCTCCTTGTTTTTTAATTTTAATTTTCTCAAATAAAATTAGTGACTAACCCGAAAATGGTTACTCTGAGTTAGTATTTGTTCAGCAAAAGTAGGATATCTGAGTCTCGTTCCAGCTTTTTTCAAAACCTAACAACTCTTTCCATCATCTTGGTAGCCGTTTTTGTCAACGGCCAACAAAGATTCCAGAGCTGCAGCTGATGCTTTGTTTCTCTCACTCAGGCTAAGCATAAGGTATCAATTTGCTATCGTACTTTCTCATTCTCGCCCCTGCAATTCTTCTTTCTTCCATTCGCTGTTCCAGTCCTTCTTCTGCAGATCCAATTTAGTTCATTTCTGAGAAACATTTTGTGATCAATCTGTTGCTGAATTGCTCTTACTCACTACTCTCTGTCAGGTTTTCCATTTGATATTCTCTAATTTATCTGTTTTTCCTGCAGTTTAAGGTGTCAAGTTACATTATTCAGATAGAGAAGTATGTTGGTTTATCAGCGGAAAGGGAAAAAGGGCAAGTCGTTGATGAACACAATAAAGCCGGTACAGGAGCTGCAATTAGTTTATTCTAAAAGGAGGGTCAGAAGCAACCGTGTTAACAGTTCCGACAACCGTTCTTGGCTTAGCCGTTGTCTTATTGCTGATGGATTCTTAAACAATTTATCTTCCTCGAAAAAAAACAGTGGAGAAAGTTCAAAAGCGTCAAACTTGATAATTGATTTAAATCAAAAGCCTAACGATTCCGAGGGTGCAGCAGAATCTGATTTGAAGGAAGCAATTGCTGAATTAGATGAACAACAGAATTGCATTTCTAAGAATTTAAAAAATGATGCTTCTCCAACAATCTCTTCTATCATAATAGGATCAGATATTGCAGAAGCACATCAACAGAAGTTCACTGTAGATAGCGATGGCTCAATTGAGAAAGGGTTCCAACCTCAATGTAAGTGATGTTCATATGTAAATTTATTGTTAATTTGTTTGATTTATTTATGCTTTGATAGATTATGGACACATTACCACCAATGTTTTAAATCATGATTTGCCTTTATTATTTTTTCACACTTATATGAATTGTGCTTGTATTTGATTGATAATTATTATTAATTAGAAATAGAAATTAGAAATTTTGTTTTATTGAAATTGCTCTAGACATTATTATTATTATTATATGCTTGAGCTAATTTACTATGTTATGAACTAATTTAGTGAACTAGAGTTACTTGACAAATTTTTGTAACAAATAAATGAAATCTAATGATTTAAACTATTAATACATTATAATCATCACTACATAGATGAAAAATGGAACTCTATATTCACACTTTAAAATTTAGGTTTAATAGATTTCATTGTAATTCTATACAATTAGGTGAATACCTACCCGTAAATTTTGTAAGTCCACAATGTTAATCGGAATTATATATTTCGAAGGGTATTCTAAGGATGCCCTTTTTTACAATACCCAACACAAAGTGTTTGTAAAAGGTCTTGTATAAATTATGTGATATTTTTTTTATTATTTCTCACAATTTTTTTTATTATTTCACATAATTTATACAAGGCTGATACATTATTTCATAAACGTAAAACAAATAATAAATTGTATAGAATAAATAATGGGAATATCCACGTCTTGATGCACATGTTATGTTTCTAATAGAAGTTATCATAATGATGATTGTTATTTAAATTTAACTGTCTATATCATTTTATCAGCTGTCCAATTTATTTGTTAGGTGCAGGCGATGAACGGAACACCCAACATCAAGAATCTAGTATGTGTTCTGGTCGGAAAAGAAAAAATGAAAATAAATTATCTGAAAGGTTGCAGAAGAGACCTAAAAAGAAGCATTATACGCCTAAAGTGATTGGTCAAGGAAGAAGCAAAAAAACACCCGAAGTACTTAATAAAAGCAAGACCAAAAAGTTTCCGAAGCCCAGGACTTCTCCAAAAGAGTATGGCAATGAAAAGAAACCCACAAGGACCGAAAAAAGAAAGACTCCAAAATTTTCAACTCTAGAGAAAAATACAAGCAGCAAAAGGAAGCAAGGGAGACAAGCATCTCCCATGAAAACATGTAGGCGGTCAATAAATTTTGACAAAATTGAACAATCTGGTCAGAATAAGGTTGGCAACAAAGAAAGGAATGCAAGTGTTACAAACAATTCAGGTTTACAATCAAACTCCCTACAAGTATTCCAAAAAAAATTGAAGTTAGGTACTTGCCTTATTGAAAGTAGAAAAATTCATCCAGCATTTTCAAGAGCATGCAAAAGAAAGAGGATTCAGAGATGGAAAACATTTTCTTCAAGATTAAAATCTTGTATGGTTTGTTCAGACTCGAAAGTTTTTAATATTAATTTTTTGAGAAAAAAGAAGAGATCAAATCACACCCGAAGAAGATGCAATACCTTACTTGACTTTATGCGAGATTCAGAAGTTGTTAACCGGAAAATTCTGAAAAGAAGGGAAAGTCCTTCTAAAAGAAAAAGTGAAATGGCAGAAATCACCAATGAAATAGAATTCTTGACAAACAAGTGTCGATCTATGAAGATTGTCGGTAGAAGGAAGGGAGGAAAGCAAAATAATGTGAGTAATAATGCATTAGTTTTATATAATGGAGGTGATGGACAATTAGCTCTATATCAAAAGCCAAAAAAGAAAATATTAGTAAAGGTGGCCATTGATAAGGAAACTTTGAAAGTGTTTAACTTGCTTGTGGAAGGGAAGGAACACAAGGAGACAGATGAGGAAAAGAAAAAATATTGGGAGAAGGAGAGAAATATATTTCGAGGACGAGCTAATTACTTCATTTCTTGCATGCATCTCATTCTAGGTATGTTTTTTCTTTTGCTAAGGTTAAGAAGAAAAATATGGCTATACATTATGTTTCCTTTATACTATAGATCATGCCATATTTTAATGATTTTGGTCAGTTTTGTAATCTTCTTATAATTGGTTGTCATTTTATTAAATTCAATATTCTCTTCTATGTTCTATGGAAGCTTTCTACAATCGTATTTTAAACCAGCACTTCTTTTTACCATGACAACAACTTTATATGTAGAATTCATTAGTTTGAAGCATTTGACAAACTACTAATATTGTTGAGTATGCCCCATTTCGAAAGACTAAACAATATTTGTCTTAATGTTGAAATAAAATTGTTATCATTTTTTTTTTTTTTTTGTATGATGGATAATCGATTAGAATGTGAACATCCTTTCATAGCATATAATAATAAAAATTTGAAAATTGTTACAGGGAATAGGCAATTTTCACCATGGAAGGGTTCAGTTATGGATTCCATAGTTGGCGTATTCTTAACACAAAATGTGTCAGACCATTTGTCAAGGTAAAACTAGTTAATTATTTCTATATATTTTCTTTTCATAAGCCTTCTTATATATCACTTTATTTCATTCCTTTAAAACAATTAATATTGTCCACAGCTCTGCATTTATCAACCTAGCTGCAACATTTCCAATCCAAAACACAACCAATCATGAAATAAGCAATGGCACCTTCGAAACAAATAATAGCCAACTTTCCATTGGAATTAGTAGAAATCTTCTTTGCTCTACATCTGAGAAAATCAAAGATGTTATTTCCGATGATTCTTCTAAAGCTACTACTTCTTCGTCAAACATACACAAATCCCTGGGAGATAGGTCAGGAAGTAACAAGGAAACTCAAAATCATGTTAAAAGGAAGAATAACAAACCTCCTTCTCCTGGTCTTATATATGGTAAGAAAAAGACATCAATTCCCAAGAAAAATGAAGATGTAGAAGAGAACAAGAGGAAAGAGGAAGAAGATAAGCAATATTGGGCAAGACTACGAGAAATTTATAGCCGAACTAGACATAATGATCACATGGATTCTGTTGATTGGGAAGCAGTATGGCAGGCCCCATCAGACAAGGTGGCTAAAGCTATTAAACATCGTGGCCAACATTACATTATTGCGGATAGAATTTTGGTAAAAAGGAATTAATTTTTCAATGTTTGAACTTTATAATTACAGCTTTCAAGTTATAGTTTGAAATAACTACTTTGTATTGTTAATTTATAGGCTTTTATTAAGAAGTTGAAGGAAACACATGGAACTATCGATGTAGAATGGTTAAGAGAAGCTCCACCCGATAAAGTAAAGTAAGTCTTACTATGCATGTTTATCCCTATGCCAAATGACTTATACTTGTGTCCATCTTTATTGTACAAAAATTACACATTCTTTACACAAAAGCAAATGAAGTGCTACAGTAAATGCATGTTAAAATGGCTTATGCGTTAATGCAATCCTTGTTCAGCTTTTTAAATAATGAATACATGCAAAACATGACCTGTTTAAAGTTATATCTAAAGTAATCCAATATGATCTTGTGTAATACGACCTTACCTTAAAAGTTATATTTTTTTGTTGTATTTCTAGAATACTGAATTACTAAAATTAGTTGCTTAAACAAATACGAAACATCTTATATTGCAGGGAATATCTTTTGAAAGTATATGGATTAGGATTGAAGAGTGTGGAATGCATACGACTTTTGACACTTCAGCAAATTGCTTTTCCTGTAAGATTACAAAGAACATATTAATAATTTCCTTAAACTTTCAATAAAGTTATTTATGGTTAGAATAAGAGTCTTGTTTTGTTTAATTTTATAAGGTGGATGTAAACGTCGGAAGAATAGTAGTACGTCTAGGGTGGGTTCCCCTTGAACCATTGCCTGATCATGTTTTAATACATAATTTAGAAAAGTAAGTAATGACTTGCTTCTCTCTCTCTCTCTCTTTTGCTTGTCTTTTTGCAACCAAACATATTTTATTGCACACCAAACAACTTATGTAGTTGAAAATTAATCCATACTTTTATTTTTACAGGTTTCCATTGACAGATATGATTCAAAAATATCTATGGCCACGTTTGTGTACTCTTGACCAACGAACATTGTAATAACGAAATCTTTTTTGACCTGTCCTTTGGTCCTTCTACTTTTATATATGTATTTCCCAAAAATTAATTTAATTTATATATATACATATATATATTTACTTACATGGTTTATTATCTTTAATGAAGGTACGAATTGCATTATCAAATGATAACCTTTGGAAAGGTATTTATCTTTCATTATTAGCTATGTTGCTTTCCATCTAAGGAACCTAAATCTTAGAAGCATGTTTGATAGGTTTTTTGCACAAAGGCTAACCCAAATTGCAATGCTTGCCCAATGAAAGGAGAATGTAGACATTTTGCAAGTGTTATGGAAAGGTATGCATTGCATTTATTTATTATATACAATATACAATATGTAATAATTTGTGATCTTGTTTATTCAATTAATATTGTTTATTTCATGATAAATGAATATCTACACAGTTTGCAGGCTAAATTAACAGCACCCACAACAAATAACAAACCAACAGAGACACAGATAGTAAGATTAGATGCTCCTACAAAATATTTTCCAAACTTGACAATGTTAAACAACCCTTGGTCAATTTTCGAGATGAACATGTTTACAAATTCAGAATATGAAGTTCAAGAATGTGAACCTATTGTTGAGATGCCTGCATCCCCAGAACCAGAAATCAAAGATATTGAAGATTTTGGAGAAGACGAGAATTTGGAAAAATTTTCTCTTGAAGATGATTTAGAAGAAATTCCAACAATTAACCTTAGTAACAAAGGACATTCGTCAGACATACAAATTTTTAAGGATGATCAGGACAACATGAAAACGCCATCTACTTTACTTGCTTTAACAACAAATCCCACACCAATTCCAACACTAAAGATGAAGGATGTTAGTCGCTTGCGAACAGAGCGAAAAGTGTAAGTGCATAGTTCATTTACATCCTTTTTTTTTTTTTTTTTGGTATTTTGAGAACTTCCTTGCTTATGTGCTAGAATAGGTACAATTCTATCTTTGTGAGAATTTGAAACTTAGCTCCATAAAGTGATTCACTAATATTTAAATGAAATCTAGAAGTTTTATTTTGTACTATCACAACACAATTATTACTTTAGATATTAAAGTTTACCTTATTTATTGAATCTTTAATTTAATTTTACTTTTTATGCAGTTATGTGCTTCCAGATTCCCATCCTCTCTTGCAAGGGGTGACTACTATTAATTTTCTTTTCTTTTTTTAAAAAAAAAAAAGAATTTAACTCTTTATATCTATTCAAAGTTCAAATTTTTTTTATGAACTGCAGTTTGAAATACGAGAACCCGATGATCCTTCTCCCTATCTTCTGGCTATATGGACACCAGGTATAGTTTTTTCATTTTCATAGATTCATGCAAAATAAATTATTTATTAATACATAAGATGTATTCATGCCATTTTTCTAAATGCATATCTTTATTAGTCTGTTTCCTTATAATATTTTTCTTTATTTATATTTATAAATAGGAGAAATAGCAGATATCACAAATTGGTGTGAAGAAAGTAATCAGTATATAGTTCCTGGAACAATTTTGGTGAGTTAGACTACATAACATTGCAACTCTACTTTTCATGTATAAAGAAACAAAATATTATGACAATTTTGGTGATTTATGAAATTTAGATACCTTGCCGAACTGCAATGAGAGGGAGATTTCCACTCAATGGAACATACTTTCAGGTTAATGAGGTGAAGTGATTAGAACATATTTTACTTACAAATATCACAGTAAATTATTATGTAACATTTTTTATTGCCTTTTATAAATATTCTATATTTTTTTATAGATGTTTGCTGATTATCATACAAGCATTGACCCAATCAAAGTTCCCGAAAATTGGATACGGGATCTACTTAGAACGTTTGCGTTTTTTGGGACTTCAACATCAACCATATTTAGAGGCAAGTAATTAAAAATTTATATCAATCCACAGTAATGATTGCATAATAAAAAAAATAAATGAGTTATGGAATAGAGTCTTTTTTTTTTTTTTTTTTTGGGGGGGGGGGAATTTCCTGGGTTTTTACAATTACTTTGGATGGTGGTTTTTCTATTAGATGTTTTGAAAAGTTATCGACTTATTGTCTTATGATATTTATAATTAGAAAGCAATGTTAGAATTTTTTTTGGTAGTTATATTGGCCTATGTTTTTCACGTGTAATAAGATTATATGTTATCTTTGGGATCAAGCTCCTCATTTCTTTATGTTTAACAGCCTAAAAGAAAATTAAGTGTCTATTCTAGATCTTTGATGGGATGATGTCTTTGATACTTTTATCGTAATCTTGTAAGGTAACAGGTTTGTCAGTGAAGAAAATTCAGGATTGCTTCTGGAGAGGTATGAAACTATATTTCCAATATAGTATTAACACCTGCCAAAGAATTATCTATTGTGTGTGTACATATATATATGTGTGTGTGTGTCTGTGTCATCATTTTAAATTAAGATTTTTAATTATAATATTGCACAAAATATTGTGGTTACACTAATTTCCATAACTGTAATTTTTTAATTTTATTTTATAACAATCATATTTATTTGCATTTTCTGATATTTTATTTTTCACAATGTAATTGTGATTGCAACCATAATTTAGATTTATGATTGATATATTATATTAACATTTATATTAATTAATGATTATATTTTTTATAGGTTTTGTTTATTTTTCACAATGTACTATGGCAGCAACCATAATTTAGAATTATGAGCGATATATTATATGAACATAAAATTAATTGATGTTGATTTTTTTTTCATAGGTTTTATTTGTGTGAGAGCATTTGACCGGATGAGCAGAAGTCCGAAGCCTTTGCAACTTTCATTCCATCGCAACACAAGTCAACAAGGAAAGAAGCAAGGGGTGAAGCAAAAGAAAGAATTGAAAAAATAATGTGCTATCAAATTATATGTATAAATATATATATTTCTCTTTTATTGTAATATTTGTGAGTAAAGTGGCCCATGTTTTCATAAACATATAAAGCATGAGTTATCTGCCTTGACAATTGTTGGGTTATATTTGCGTACCTAAAATATTTAACATTAATAGTATCGCACAATTTGATGTACCGATTTGGTAGAATGGTGAGTTGCGGTATGTAATTAACCCATTTTTCCATATTATTATTAATTTGCAACAAATTTATCCAACATTATCCCCTTGAAGAAAACTATCGACTTTCTAATTTGAACTTTATCTCCACCTTTTATAAAACAATGATAAAATTGTCCAACGTGTAGCATCTTACTCATTTTCACTTACTCATTTTCACACTAGTTACGAGAATTTTATGAAAATTTGGGTCCCTTGCCAGTGTAAGTAAACTCATTAGCTTGGTTCCACAAACAAAATGAATTAATTGTACAAGTGAACTCATTAATAGGGATCATTTGACCTTATATTTGACACTCACGTTGTTGAATTTAAATTTTATCAAATAGGTAGAAAAGTACCTTTTTTTCCAAAGAAAGGTAGACAAATGATAAAATTACAATAAACAGAAGTTCCCCTCCTTAAAATAGGTTCATTTAACAAATGAAGTTGCAAGCAAATTAAATAATTTCTGAATAAATTTAAAACATCCCCGAAAAAAGAATAAGAATCATAACAAAATTCCTTTTTCACCTTAGTCGTTCACGCTATTTTGCACTACATATCTGAGAAAAAAAATTGTCCATCAAAGCTACAATTACATACCATTTGAGGATTTGGAAGAATCCTTGGGAAGAACAATTCTTTTCTTCAAGAAGACATACCGAGTCGATATAGGGAATTATATAACAGATTTTTTTTCTTTTTTTTTTTTGGCTTCCTTGTTTCGGAATTCAATTTTTGAGGACTCGTTTTTGGAGCTAGCTCACTAGAAAATACAACTTCAAAATCCATTCAATATTCTCTTGCATGCATTCTACAGATTAAATTAATAAAATAATGTCAACAGATGGGGATAATGAGAATTCACATAATTGCATGGACTAAATTGAAATTAAACCCAGATTCAACAAATATGACGATTTTAAGTCATTTTTATGTATAATGAAGCCCACTAATAACTGAATGCAATAATGCTTCGCCAAAATCTTTTAAGCGCACAGTCAACTGGCCTTCAAACAGGAACAGGAAAGCCCTTCTTGGCCATACTATCCAAAACATCATTGAGTGCTTGACACAGGCCAACGATCTGTAAATACAAACATGATTTAAATTAAAAAATATACTAGATACACTTTACCATTGTGCACAACTCTCACTCAACATACATGCGGCAAAATTTGGAGAAGTTCGACTTGTTAATTTTTAAGGCCAACTTACATCAAATCGTAACAAGTGTGGAGTTGAGTGAGATTTTCAGAAAATAAATGCATGTATGATATAGATTGGTTTCCACAGTGTAAACAAAGGGGTACTAAATTAAAAAAAAATAAAGCATAACACCTGGCATTGTTCATGCATTGTGAACAAGTGAAATCAGTGATTATAACATGAGTGTAAGTAAAATGAGGGATTATAACATGAATGCAGTGGAGTGAGTTTCGTGAAACGAAATATATATTCTTGCCATTACTCAAATGTCTAATGAGTTTAGCAATATAATATACTGGTTTCCCAGGGTGCACACAAAGCCAAGATAAATTTAGGAACTGGATATAACCCATTTTAGCAAAAAGAATAAAGTACTTTCCATCTGGTTTTCTCAAGATGCATTAAAAGTTATTACATTAAGAATTAATCTGGGCAAATATCTGATTGGCTTTAAGCAATCACAAAATGAAATTTTAAAACTGCTATTTATTCATTTTTATTTCTCTTGATCCTTTTCTTTTTTTTTAAATGAAACCTTCCAATATCACAAAAAAGAGGGTTCAGTATTCCGATCACTCAAATTGTAGCTTTGGCAACAAGGTATTTTTTTTTTTTTTTTTGGGAGAGAGAAGGGTGGTTTCAATCGAAGTCATACATGGAGATATCAGATTTTTATTTACAAAATTACCTGCTGATCCCATCGCTGCAATTCTTCAGTTTCATCCTCAAAATGTATGACAGCTTCAACCTGAAATACAGAAATTGAGCAACGATTGAAAGATAGGATCCAGCCTAGAATCTGTTCTAGATCTTTAATTGGGCGGTCTTTGTTTTATTTCTAGTAACCTTTAATTTTTTAAAGCTTTTCTTACTTTTGAGGATTGCTCTTCCTCTCTAAATGTATTCTTCTTCTTCTTTCTCTTTTTAGAATATTTTTTTTTCCCCATTAAAAAGATAAGAGAAAACTACACTTGAGACCCTTGAGGTTTAAATGAGAAATAAATAACACCCTTAAATTTTTCAAACCCACACCTTACAAACTTGAAGTCTAAACAAAAGTTAAACAAACCCTGATTGTTACTTTAAGCCATATACCACCAGTTATGTTGCATACACTTCGTTAACAATCTTAACTCTCTTCCCATAACTCAACATTGGATACCTTATTTTTCTTAAAACTTGAGTTTCATGGTTTGACTTTGAAGAAGATTTGGAGAGCATGAAATTTTTTTCTCCAATTTTTTGTTCATTTATTGGCTGATTCAAGTTACAAAAAGTTGCTCTTATATTCATTCTCATTCAGCTTTTCTACCAGCAAAATAAAAAAAATGGAAAAAAATGGGAAAAAATTTACAAATATGAAAAGTGGGTGATTTGTTACCTTTTTTAAAGCTACTGGTGTAAGTTGTCGGTTTTACAGTTTAAAGATCTAACTAGTCACTCGCTAAAACTTCAAGGGTGTAAAGTGCGTTTACCCCATCAATAATCTTGGAAAAGTACTATTCCTTCGTCTCTCTTGAGAAGAGCAAACATCTCCTCAAACATCATCCCAGACCTTTCCCACAAAGCATCCCACAGAAAGTACTTCATTCATTATTATTCTTTCTTTCATGTTAACAATATAGAGGGTTCATAATGGATATTTATACCTGATCAATGGATCCCCTCATCCTGTCCTCATAGATCATTCTTGATGCAATCTTCTCAGCCTGAAAGAAAAATAATCAAGAAAATTAACTCGCAGGCACATGCATTGACTAAAATATCAAAATTGAACAAACTCAAGAACCATTTGAACATCAAAACCACTTCTAGGAGGAGTTCTCTCATCCGTAAATACCTTCACCAATTTACATGAGGCTTGTGGCCATCATTTCACCATTTTATATCTGATTGTCAAAATAAGTATTTGGAAAACAAACATAGAATTGGAAATTGAAATGGCAATTGAGTGTCTCTTTCTAAGAATGTTGATGTTATTGCTATTTTGCAAAATATAACAGTTCACACAGAATGCTATACCTTGTGGGGAGGAATCCCCAACAGCGTTCCTAACTCATCAAACCTGCAGTGGAGACAAATGGTCAGGTTAAAATGAATATAATGCAATATTCATGTTAAAATAAACTAGCTACAAGTAATATATGGTCAGGTTAAAATGAATATAATGTAATATTTATGTTAAAATAAACTAGCTACAAGTAATCAATATGCTTCGAACCTTATGTTTGTGTAGAGTTTGCTTGCACTCAGTAAATTATGCTCAATCATTGCACAGTCCAGCACAGTGAAATTGTCTGGAAGAAGAGCTTTCTGTGTGGAAAAATAAAAGAAAATTTTGAATTATGGCCATCATGGCTCCACGTGTCAAGTTATCAATAAGCAAGCCAATGTAACCTGATGTGGTTTCAATTCTTCTGCAAATGCATCAATTTCAGGCTTTCTCAGGATTCTCTCCAAATAGACCTATATACGTGGGATTCACATTATATGACGACAACGACAACAAAGACCCATGTGATGAGAGGGACATCGAGAGAGCAATGGATAAAGCAACAGACCTTCTGCAGTATAGGATAGATTTTCAATTTTGAACACCGTTCATCCTATTATCCAAAACATTACTTTAATAAGACTAGAGAAATGGAAAGATTATTTACATTGACCAACTTTATTTTATACATGAAATATTTACCTTGTATAATGTGGCAAGAACACGAGAACGTTGAGGTCCTGCAGCTGCCAAAATTGTACATGTAACAGCAGCAGATAAAGCTTGTTCAAGTGCTTCCTCATCAACCACCCTGTAATAGAAATGAAGCACATATATGATGATCACTATAATATATCAAGCATGATTACAAGGAGACAAAGTAAAACAAACCCACATTCAACAAATGCTATGAAATTATGTACATTGGTTTATGGTTTATTCCTGCTACACCAATTGACAGCACAAGTCCATCTCAACCTTAATCATTTCTATAAACAGGTCCTGTGCTATATTTGAAGTTCCATACATATAATGATGGAGAAGCCAGACATTCAGCAACCGAAAAATAAATAAAATGCTGTAGATATTACTTTCCTATGAACAAAAGGAGGAATACTGATTGGACCAGTCCAAAACAGAATTGATAACATAATTAGATTTGTCATAGACCAACAAATCTTAAATTATTCTTAGAAGCAGGTTCTATGTGATGACACATATGTCAAACAAACAAGTTGCAATTTATTAAATCACAACTATGAAAGCATAATTTGAGCAATTATCTCTACACTATCAACAGCTCTTGAACTCTTCCCGATACAAATATGTGGCACTTGCACAAGTATTGAACATCCTATTAAGCATCAATGCTTGCTTTCTATGTTGATGCAGGGATCGGACTCTCATATCCAAAGCTCAATTTCTAGATTTGCTAGTTTGGGAGCTAATCTAGGTTAAAGGAAATAGTGGGAAACCAGAGTGTACTCTGATTCTAGGATGAAGAAGAAAGTAAGGCTGACACAGAGAATTCAAGATTTGTACATTCACTATATTCTATATTCTACATAGTTGTTACATAGTAGTTTTATTTTTTTTTTTAAATAAATAAATAAATAACAAACAATAAACATACTCATCTCCTATTTGCCGCTTTTCAATTTGAGATATATCATAGTAGCGTAAAGCTGCTTCCAAGAACTTCCTTTTTAAATCTAAGATCCTTGCATAACAAACCTGATGACAAAGGGTACAAGAAAAAATAAATATATAAGAAAATGCAAATGCAGCTTTTAGCCCAATCACCCTTCAAGAACAATCAATTTTCAAACCTTGTACTTTAGATTTAGTACTTCATGCTGGCTATTGCTAACCAAGAATGATGCTTTATTAATGAAAGCTTCAGCATTAACAGCATCATCATCCTGCCAAATAAGCAACACAAGATTATGCAGGCTTCAGGACAATATATTTCATGATTCTGGCATTAGCAGCATAAAATACCAAACATATTCAAGCAAGATGAGTCTTTCATATGCTGACAGTAGTTCAACTTACCCTATTTTTCCGTTACAATATCATTAATGTAAAGACAGAGGTTTGTTGAAAATAATAATAATAATTCAAGACTCCAGAAACTGTAATTAAAATTGATCAGCAAATGAGAAAACTAATGCTCCTCTGAGCAACCTATTAGTATTGAATATTACTATATGTCAAGGCTGAGAGATATAGTCACTGTACTAAACTAATCACTAATTACAAGTCAGAGATTCTTGATCTATGGATTTGGTTGCACAAGAAAGCAATACCTCAAGATATAGACCAGCAATTTGTACACGCTTAGCCAGCTTGAATTTATCATCAATCATCCTGACAAACAAATAGCAAATAAACAAATAGTGAAGAATTAGACAAACAAAACAGCTAATACAAGCAAATGTATATGAGAAATGAGAAATTCTCAGACCTCATTCCAGAATCTAGATCAATGCCACTGAGCATCTGAGCGGCTCTTGACCATTGCTGCTCAGATTCATAAAGCTCTGCAAGTTTCTCTCTAATAATTAAAACCTGTAATAAAGATAGCAAATAAGGATACTTTGCACAAAAATGACTTTAATTTAGATTCTAGACAAAGACAGTAGGGAGGTGAACAGGATCCCACTCTAGGATTGGAAGATTGACAAAAAATATGTAGTTCATTTTGTTGAGAAACATGGCCAGGATTTGGAGGAAGGAAGAGTAGAGAGAAACTAGAGAATTAAGGAGAGACCAAAGAGTACTAATAAAGACTCTAATACCCTTTTACTTTGGGTACAAGATAAGTAAGCTCATAACTTAATCTGGAATCCAGTGTCAATGATAATCAATCTAAAATATTTTCCAGTATAACATAATCAACATAATTTCTTAATATACTGTTATATTTTCCCTCAAGCTGAAGCTTGCAAAGCTTGTTACATAAATTTGAACTTCCAAATATAAAATGTAAAAAACATAACTAAAGAAAACTTCTTAAACTTCATGAACGGATTGTGAACACTCCCCCTAAGTGGAAACATTCAAAAACCCCAAATTCTTGGTGGAATTACCAACAGCTTCTAGAAGTCTTCTGCTAGTTTTCTTTGAATTGCTACCTCAACTTTCAAGCCAAAAAACCCCAACACCATTAGTTCACAGCTTCTAGAAGTCTCCTCAACTTCCTAGCGAAATACACCAACACCTATGGTTGAACGTAGGTTCCAAGTCCCTTCCAGTTCCTGGCCAAGTACATCAACACCTTGCATGAATCAATCCAAAGCTAGGCTAGCAAAAAGTGGTCTAAACCACCCTAAACCAAGGATAACCACACCATATCAGATCTGTACAAACACAAGTCCCCAAACAGTGTCCCAAATCATATGAAGACACTCAAAAACAGTGGTCTAAACCATCAAAGCCACATGTGCACAGCACCAAACACAATTTTGCAAACAACAAATCACCAAATCACAACCCCACCAACCCAATAATGAACTCCAGAGGACTACTGAGCAAACTCTAATGTGTTGAAACACCAGAAAACCCAAATGAGCACAACTCTTATCCATGCCAAAGAACCTTGGCATACCAAAGCAAAAAAGCCCAACTCATGGAAATCACCCCACCACCAGTCTAAAATTACTTCATCCAACCTTCATCACATAACCATATGCCAAAAGAATCATAAAACATTCTGGGTTTAACTCAAACCAAAAAACTGCATATGTCAAATGTGAACCGACCAAAAAATACACTAAAAAGGACACCAAAACACTCCCCAAACAGTAGCAAATCACCACCAAACATTGAAATCAGAGTCACTCAGATCATAACAGCCCACTAAATAACAAAACACCATTCAACAAAATCAAACTGAAGCAAAAAATGCACAAAACCTCAAATCAGCCAATGAATACCAGAAAATGAAGAAATCAAGTCCAACCAATATCAAATTATCTAGATTGAAAAAAAAAATGTAACAAATTCAGAAGCAAAAAACTGAATCACTCAAACCATGCTCCAAATGCCTCAAACCAAACAGTATCGTCACCAAACAGCCAAGACTAAATACCAGAGCAACTTTCCAGAAGTGAACTTCTGCCAGTGGCAACCAACTTCACCAGAAATCATTGCTTTTCACCCAAAAACCAAAGACAAGGTCCTCAAGAGATGAGGCATTCAATTCTGCACACCTTTAGAATTGTCACTGCTGGCCACCGGTAGCAATTTGCCTAGAGTAGATTTCAATGTTGCCAATCTCCACTTTGCTACTTTGCACTTCAGCTCAACAGATAGCAAATAGTTTCAGCCTCCAATTTTCACTCCCACGTCACTTGCTCACAGCCAACTCCCAATTGTCGCTAATTTGCTACCAAAACCAGCAATGGAAGATGCTGCAATCGCCATAACCAAGCTGGTCCTGGAAAGCCCTAGAAAAATCCATTTTTCAACTGATTTTAGAACAAGTATAAGTTCCTCAAATGCCTATGGAACCATTGCCCTTAAGCTTTGCCTTCCATCGTTAGTTGCTAACCACCATAGCTACCCAAGTAACAGCAAATAAAGGTGGCTAACTTACCAGCCATGAAGAAGAAATACACTAAATCCCCCCCCCCCTTTTACCAAAACTCTTCTTCTTTTTTTCCCCCCAAAACAAATCTCTTAATTCAATTTTTCCTTTTTTTACCCAAAATTAAAAAGCTTAATGATCAGTAACTAAAAATAATACACCCAAAAAAAAAACCCACTAAAACACCAATTCTCAACTATTATTATTTTTTTTCACTAAAACTTAAAATCTCACTCAAAAAATAAATAAACCTAAATTCTACAAAGTCAGCACTCTAACTTCTTTGAGGTTGCCAGTAGCAGTACAATCCACAAGCTCATGGAGGACGGTACCACTTTGATACTGTGTTGAGAAACATGACTAGGATTTGAAGAGAGAGAGTATAGAGAAACTAGAGAATTAAGTGGAGAACAATGATATATTTGAATGAATGATAGGCTGAATTGATACAAAAGACTCAATCCTAATACTCTATTTATATAAAGCTACAAATAAATATAAAGACTTTAATACCCTTTTACTTTAAGTGCAAGACAAGCAGGTCCATCAATGATAACCAATCTAAGATATTTTCTAATATAACATAATCAATCTAAGATTATTTCTTAATATGCTCTAACACATTCAAGATAGATTATTCTGATGCAAGAAACAATTGTAATCAAAGGCTTTTCCTCAAACAACATTTAAAAATAAATAAAATGAGAGAGACATTGTTACATTAGTACCACATCAAGAGAACAAACTATAGACGGTCCATTATAAGAGGAAGATCAAGAATCCTCCAAAAACACAGAAGCCAAAGAAAAGACAAAACTAAAGAGCATTAACTGAAAAGAGCTTTCCAATTCCCAAGCATTTGTACAAGAGCAAACAACATTGAGGAGAGCATAAGATGAAACCCACAGAGACAATAAAAACAATCCAACTTGAAAGAAGACACAACAGAACAAACTTCTGACATAAGATTCTAGCATTAAACTCTAACCAAATGTGCTCAATGGCTGCCACAAAAAAAAGAAAGAATGCCTCCATAACACCTTGCTCTAATTTGCCCAAAACTTTCAACTAAAGGTACAGTAGAAAACCTAAAGAGTAGGAGGAATGAAGGACATACAGTATTCACCCAAAAACCAAAACAGCCTCCTCTACGAGTACTAGAAATATTATAAAGGCAAAATGGGATGATTGGCAGATCTAAACTCTCGTACTGTGTGACAACAAAATCTGGATATAAAGCCTCATGTAGCCAACACTTCTGCAATAGATCATTACTAATAATCCTGTCAAGCATCACTGTCCAGAGTCTAATCAGAATTCCTGATGTCAGAAAAACCTTTTAACTTTCAAAAGGAGTTAGCTGATTTATGAAAAATGCTTCTGCATTATGGAATTCTTGAAAAGAGAGCTATTGATAGTTGACAAAGAAATTTTTCATCACAACAAAACAAGAAAACATTTTGATTTTGACTACCTAAAAAAGGAAAACATAACAAATTTACTGTAGCAGATGACCCAAAGCTTAAACCTGTTCTTCAAATGACACAACACGAGGCTGAATCTGAGCAAGTGTGTAATGGGAAATCTCCTTCTGTGTCTCTGGCTCCAATCTACCTAATTCTTGTGCAAAAGTCTGCAAAAGTTGCCGAGATACAACCAGTGGAACATCATCTGACAACACTGTGTACACGAAAAAAGATACTTACATCCGATCAATACACGTAAACAACTCAAAATCAAGGAAAGCAACAAATCCTAGATGGGTAGAGTAAGACAAACTTAACTGTGATCTATAAATTTCTTTGATTGAACAATGTCATTTGATGAAATCACAGCAGAAAGGATATGCTTATACTGCTCTATCTTTTGCCTCTGGTCCGTGATTGCAGCAGCACTTACAAAGGCACTCTCCATAGCTATTTCAACATTAATATTAATAAACAAACACAATTAAACCCATAAAATATCAATTTTTTTATAGAAAAATAAAGAAGAAAACGAAACAAATATTGAATTTACAAAATCCACAATTTCTTCAAAATCTCTGAAGTGGTCATCCTCTTTCAACCAATAAAATAAGTCTAAATATCACATGTATAGAGCAAATTTATGGTTCCATGGGCTGCTACCTTATCTTTTTTATCTCCATCTTCAAATGATAAATACCCCAAAGCATGACATCAACTTTTTCATCTACTTTAGATAGGGAGAAAGACAAAGACTGAAAGAGAGCTTCCGAGAACACAAAAACCGCAATCTTTGCAACAAAAAAGGATTAGAAATACGTCACAAAGGGGAAACAGACACCCAATTCATTGATTCCGTTCTACAACTCCAAACAACTAGAACATAAAAGAAAAAAAAGAAAAACCCAAGAATTTTAAAGCTAACAACAAAACTAGATAGAATCGACAACAGTACTATTTCACAGAGAGATAGAAGAGTACCTCAACTGTGGAGCCTTTAGAAGTTTGATTGTTAGGGAATTCCAGTGAGGTGAGAATCAAGAGGAAAGTAGAGTTTCGAAGGCTTAGGGGAATGGCGATGTTTGTTTTCCGAGCGTCTGGATTCAAGCCAATTATATTCGAACTATTGCCATTTCCAAAAACATATATTTATTTCTTTTATTTAAAAAAAATTAAGAGAATTGAACATATATTTAAAATAAAACAAAAAGGACATGAACGTAGGTGTAAAGAAAAGTTATTTTCTAAAAATAAAAGAGGTATAAATAAAATTAGATTAAATTTTAGGAAAGATAAATAAAATTTAGCTGAAAAAATATATATATATTATGTTAGATTTAAAAAATATATATAATTACCCTTTTTTAACTTTAGAATGGTCAGAAATTATTCTCTCTAATTTTAGGAATTTAAAAATCATTCCTTAAATTTTTTTAAAATTTAAAATTAATATTCATTAAATACTTAATAATTATTTTATTAAATTATATTCTTTTTCATGAAATTTTGAAAAATAATCAAAATATTACAGATGTTGAATTTTTTAATTATTTTTATACATAATTTTTATTTTGCATATTTAATTAAAATTAAAATATATATTAAAAATCGTCATTAATAAGGTGCGAAACAATTATTTAAAAAATAGTAAAATAAATTAATATTTTATAATTTTCTATTCTTATTAAAAAATTTATATAAATGGATAAAACAGCTAATTAAGTGAGAGATGAGTTTTATTTTTAAATTTTGTGAAATTTAAAAGAATAATTTTTAATTTTTAAAGTTAAAAAAGGTAAAATCTAATCACATCAAAATTAAAGAGTTAATTTATATTTTTTTAAAGAAATATTATGAAATATTCTGAATATTTTTGAAAATATGAACTATAATTAAATTCAAATAATTAAAATATCGAACACCTTCAACAGTATTGGTTTTTCAAACAATTTAAATAAGATTGCCAAAAATTAAAATTTTAGTTTAGATGTAAGTGTAGCTGGTGCAGGGCCATGTGCTCGGAGAAAATAATTTAATTAGATTCATTTTAATAATATATAATTTATCATAATATAAGATTTTGATAAAAATAATTATCTCAAAATTCATTTGAAAAAGAAATTTGATAAAAACGTACCACGCTAAATTTTTAGAATCATTTCCCAGGGTAAAGGAAAATTTTTATTAAATTATGCATCAGCTAATTTATAATAATATCCTTTATACATAAAAAATGAAATTATTGACCAAAAGCCTTTAATTCAATAAATATCTAAAGTTATTTGAAGATTCTATATCTTTCTTTATATTCATGGTTTAATTTCTAATTATTACATATGTGCATAGCTTAAACATTCCAAAGTTCCATTCCTTATAATTATATTTATACAGTAGTCTAACCACATCTATCATCACTAATAAAAAAAATGAAATTATTGTAAATGAAAGCATCAATTTTTTTTCATTAATCAAACGAAGGATACGATAATGTTTCCTGCTTTCTCTTTCTGTTAGGGGGGGAAAACGATTTTAAGTGTAACGTTAAAATTATTATATGCTTTTAGTTCCCAATAAAATTTACAATGTGAAGTTTATTATATGTTCATTAGTTACCAATAAATATCAATTATATATCTCTCGTAACATTATTTTCTTATCACTAATTATTAAGTTATATATTTATCTTAATAACATACATATATATGAATCGTTATTTTGTATGTGTGTGTATATATATTAATACAAATTTTGAAATCTGGATTGTTATAACGTTCAAGTTTAAATCGATAACTTCCACACTTGGAGAGATAATGGTATGAGAAGTATTATCAATATTGACGAATTGATCAAAATTTTCCTGTATAGGTGAAAAATATTGCTTTCCCATCTAAAGGGTATTGAACTCTTTTTACTTTTTTAGTAATTGCATGGGGTAAAAGCCTAAAAATAAAAGAAAACCCAAATCTTTATAAATATATATATTAATCGTTATGTGTCAATTTGTCATTTTATTTCAATAAATATTATGTTGTAATAAATCATACTCATACAATCAATCTCTTTTTAATAAATATTATACTACAATGGTCACATTCATGCAATTAATGCAAAAGATTAAATTTCTCATTTATATATAGACATTTATATTGAATTAAAAAAAACTCTGATTTCTTTCTCTCATTTATTATATTTTCATAATCTATAATTTTTTTGATTTATTAAATATTTTAATTTTCATACATTTTCTTTCTCTCAAGAGTAGTCTATTTATTTTCTTTTCCTTATTTATTACATTTTTGTAATATCTCTAATCTATTTACCTGATTTATTGTATTTTCTAATATTGAATCTCTCGTTTATATATAATAATTTATATTAAATTGAGAAAAAAAACTCTATGATTTTTCCTTATTTATTACATTTTCATAATCTCTCTTATTTATTTTCTTGATTTACTAAATTTTTTAATTTTCATACATTTTCTTCCTATTTAGAGCAATCTCCCTATTTTTTCCTTATTTATTTTATTTTCTAATTTTTGTTCATTTTATAAATAGTTAGACTCTTAGCTTTAATAATTAGTCAAGTTATATGTAATCTCATAAATAATCTCATAAGATCAAAAAACTTGAGTTATGTCTGAGCTTTTTTTTTGGAGGGCCTAAACTCTTTTTTTTTTTTTTTTGCCCAAGTTCTCTATCTATTTAGAAATCTTTCATAATTTTCTTTCATGATGGAACAGTGGCAACAACTAGTTCCAAATAGCTCTAATTGAAGCATGTTGTTTTAATAGGTGAGACATGTACCAAGATGTTTTATATTGTTAATGCAAGGGATTCCTAGTTGACATTAGATAGAATTGAAAAAAGTATTAAAATATTAAAACAATACAATTTTTCTATGAGCACAATACTTGTTTTAAATATGTGAGAGAGGAGTTGTATTCATTGTATGTTTGATAATCCCCAAATTACAGTTAGGAAGCACATGATTTGGTGCATAAAAGTCTAATTCAAGTGATATTAAGCTTTTATCTTTTGTTTCCTTTTGATACCTTTATCTTTTTTAATAGTTATGTGACTTCTATGTATATTCTTTTTCATTTGCTTTTATCAAAACTATCCTTTACCTTTTTTGATATGATAAAATAACACTTTTTATTAAATAAATTATATTTGATATCTACTAATTTTAATTCACTTTATTTCAATTTGATTAAATTTATCCAATAATCTAATATAGAAATCTCATTTTGCTCATTAATTAAGAAAAAGTATGCCACTTATTTTATATCAAGATATAATTATATACTTGGATCCCTTAGTCATGTTAATTTTATTTGTTAGAGATAATTGTTAATTTTTTATGTCTTTCTTTGATATATACAATAATACAATTTTTTATTTTAATATTTATATAAAATTAGAATAATAATAACGTAATCAAATTAAAAAAGAAGAAGAAGCAAAATGTAAACTGATTAAGAATTCGATTCTCTTTCAAATTTTCAATCATCTATATGATTTATTAAATCATATCAAGTTCAAATTTATTATCCTCAATATTTGTTATATTAGTCTTTTTTAGAAAAAAAAAGTGGTTATCAAATATATTTAATTAGGCAGGTGTTTTTGAATAAGTTAAATCAATTTTTGTTTAATTTTGAATTTAATTTTAAAAAGATAAAACAAATCAAACAATAATATTAAATTTTTGATATATTATTAAAAATAAATTGGAACACACGTATTACAATTAATATAGAATTATAAAATATTGATGGGAAAACTTTTAAAATAGAATAATCATTAATTACTTGAAAAAGTGCACCTAATTCATATTTTAATTATTTTTTTAGTATTATTAAATAATCAAATTACATGAATACCTTAGAATTGATTTCTCCAATCCTTAAATATCTTACATCTAATTTGAAATAAAATTTTGGAATTAAATCTCAGTACATATAACATATCTCTTAAAAATATTTTTAATTAACTCATTTTTTAAATAGTCTTTTGACTTCAAAATTATAAATAAAATTGTTAAATTAATTATATCCTTAATTTGGAATTACAAAATATTGCAACTCGTGCATCACAAGTTATCCTTTAGTTACATACGAAGTAGTGTATTCTTTCTATGATAGCAGGCTTATATTTGTCTCTCATGATTACTTGTTAATGTTCTTCCATTGATTGAATGAACAAAAGCAAATCTATTTAAATTCTTCCTTTATCTAAGTGAATAAAAGCAAACCCGTTTAAATAAAAATGAGCAAAAGCACCAAAGGAGTTGTTTAAATTTTAGAAGCAAAATTACCTAGTGCTTGGTATGATGCCTCTTAGGACTTTAAAATTCGTGATAACATTGCAAATTTTGAAACAGTTATATTATAATTATTCAATCAAAACTAATTCATTATTTTGATAGATATAACTAAATAATTTTAATCTAATAATTTTTGAGACATTATCCTAACTTTGGAAATCTTTGGAGCATTATAGAATTAACCTAATTATCTTAATCATAAATAAAGAATTATCTTTTATATATGGTTATGGAGATGGGAATTGTTTCTAGTATATTGTTATGATTGTTGGTAGTTCTAAAAAGGTAATTAAGATTGTGGAAGATATTTATAAATACATAATTATGGAGATTGTTTGAAATTTCAACATACATGCATACATACTCACCTATAAATGTATTTCCAAATACATTCCATCTAAAAATTTGAAATTAAAAAATATATGTGATTTATTATAACTTAAACCTTATACAAATAGCTCATTTTTGGACTTGATACATTAAATTATTAGTTGTATTTTTTTATTGCATTGTATATAATAATATTTTCTTCAACAAATTTATGACAATTAAATATTTTATTATTTAAAAAATAATTCTATCAGTAAAATAAAGTACTTAAAAATATAGTATACATGTTTTCTAGTTTCATTGATAAGTAACAATTTTCTTTGTTTAACGTAGAAGCACTAGATTTTAAATGAGTGATTTTAGATAGTGAAAAATAATTTTTTTTCATATAACATTTAAATAATGAACAATAATTTTTTATTATAATGAATATGCTATTCTATTTAGTAAAGTAATAATTTCATCATATGTTTTCAAGGTGAAGTACAAATATAAATTTTAGAAATATATGTGTGTGAGGTAAAAAAAAAGGAAAAAAAGAAATATTCAAAATAAGAGTTATTTAAATTTATATAGAGAAAAAAAAGCATTTAGCTTAACTTACTTTTTATTTAGCTATTAATTTGTTAAGAAAAGACATAAGGCTAAAATATAATTAATACAAATTTAAATTCTGAATAATTAACTCCATTTAAAAAAAAGTTCTGAAAATTAATTTGGTTGAAAATTTGATTTTAAAAAATTTATTCTTTTAAAATTTCTATCCAATTTTTTTAAATACAGTACAGTGGAAATAAATGGAATCGAACACCTATGATTATATACATATATATTATTTTAAGAAGATTATTTAGTGTTGTTGAAAAAGACACCAAAAAAAATTTTACTACTATTCGTAAGATCTTTCAAATTATGTCTCAAGGATAAATATATAGGGTGTGGACCCTTAAGTACTATATACGTAGAATAAAATATTGTTAAAATTGATGAATTCAAACTTAAGCACCAATAATAATTTAAAAAAATAAATTATTCATTTAACTTTTTGAATTTTTCTTTGAAATTTGACAAAGTTTCAATATGTCTTAAAGTCTCCCTGGAAAATTGGAACTTTATAGTTTTGATATGTCTAAAACTCTTTCTACATTCCTATGAAAATTGGAACTCTTGAGTTTTGATAAGTCTAAAACTCTTTCCAAGTTCCTTCGAAAACAAGAATCATAAAGTTTCGATAAATCTAAAACTTATTCTATATTTTCTCAATCATCTAAAAATTAGAACTCGAAAATCTTATTTATAGAGGGGGATTAGGACAACAAATTGTGTCTATTGCCATCTCAAAATATCTTCACTTATAATGTCATATTAAGACTTATAATGTCTTGTTAAGAATCATAACATCTCATTAAAACCAATAGTATTACATTAAGCTCATGATGACTCATTAAGGCTAATAATTCTCATTAAGGCACATAATGCATCATTAAAATTCATAATTTTAATATTTCGAATATTCTTAATTGGATATTTCCTATTTGAAAATATATCTCCAATTGACATTTCAAATATATTTAATTATTGAAAACTTACTTATTAGATATTCCTAAATTGGAATATATCTCTAATAAATATTTAAAAAATAAAATATTATTTATTTATATTTTTATATTATTTTATTTAATAAATTAAATAATTCAAATTATATCTAATAAGATTTTATCCAAATCACATATTTAACTTTTAAATAATTATCTAAGAGAATATTCTAGAAATTATTACTTCTCAAAATTAACTCTCATTATTTAACTATATTGGGCCACATGCATGGACCTAATGATTTGGTTATGCATGTGTTTCCATGTATCAATATAATAATCTTTTCTCAAATAATGTAGTATATACAAGGCCTTAAGCTAGTTCGAGGATTTTATAGGTACACATATAATTAGCTCCCAAATAATTAAATAGTTTAATTGTCTAGTTTTAGTGATCCTTCCATTATGGTTATGGAACTAAAATTGCAGTCCAATTATATTTGCCTTTGTTCAAATAAAAATTAAAACAAACTAGCAATTTACTTAAATTGTGTTCCCATGCCGAATTAATTCTTTGCTTATACCCTTCTTGCAAAGCATTCAATTAAATTGAGGAAATCAATTTAATTTATCTTAGTACTTACTAATTTCTCTAATGATCATTACTCATCTTTCTTCCAATTTAATTAAAATTGACGTGCTTGAGCTTAAGACTTATGATCAAGTACCAAAATTTATTGAGACTATTATATCACCAAATTCTATATTATCATATCATAATAATATTCTTAATAAATATATCAACACTAAATTATAGAGTATATTGACCCGTAATTAAATCTCACTTATTTACAACTCAAATGTGGTTATATTTATAAGAGTATAATTATATATAACTTAAGATTTAAAGTAAAGCAATTAATGCCTATGAAATTTCGTTTATCTTGATAATAGTCATGTGGATTTCATTTATGATAATATTTAATATGCCAAGTATATTTGTAAATTTTATATAACTAAGATAAGCCATATATTCCAAAATTTATAGTAGCAATAATAAAGCACCCAACTTTATTAACACATTGCAAATAATAATTTTATTAATTGTAAATAACTTGTACTCATATCTTTTGTGAATCCATATTATGATCACATGAGTACATAATATACAATTAATTAGACCTTTATTCAATTTTTATGTAAAATAAGTATTTAGAAAATATTTATATTTATTTCTACTAAAAATGAAATAACTTATAAAAGCTAACTACTTTTTTAAGCTTATTCCTAATAATCTCTCATTAGCTCTTAAAGCAGTTAGGGAATCTTTTTTATCTCAATAAATTCTATGTGTTAGTTGAAAAATTGTTTGCATCCAAAATTAATTGAATTATCAACTAATACTTTGATTATGTCTTTTAATTCTCCATGCTATATAAAGATCTTTTATACCTTGAATAGCTTAGTTTCTTTAGTTATATCACTATCTTATTTTCTAACGGTAATAACAATTCAATGATAAGTGGTCTTTACTATTAAAAACTATCTCAAGTTTTTGTTAGGAAATTTTTTAGAGTTATACAACTAATATTCAATATCTAGATAATTAAATCTTTAGTCTCCATAGAGAAGATCATAAAGCTTGCTTTATTCTTCTTTAAACTTTCAATTCTCAATTTAAGTTGAAATGTTAACTTTTTTTAATCTATATTGGTAATGTAGAATTCATAAGTCAATCTCATTCCAACACTTTTGGTTAATATCTATTAATCATGCTCATAACATATCTAAGAATATTGATGTTTTATTTAAACTTTCCACATGAGAAATCCATAACAAAAATTATATTTCTCAAATTTTTATTTTCTTCAAAAGTTAAAATTTTGATTGAAAATTATATATAAAAAATGAAATCTTTTCTTAAGGTTAGCATCAAAGCCTTCTCTATGTTATTTAAGATACATCAAGTTTCTTATTTACTAGATCATGTACTAGCATAATTAGTAAAACTTAATTTACCATGATCCTTTTATATCAAACTATGATGCAATTTATTTCTTGATTTTTAATAATATTTTTGCATCATTTCTGAAAAGTAAATATCATCTACACTTAAGAACTAGAAGTAACACTATTGTCTTGTGCCTTTTTGTTTACACATGGATCGTTAATATTTTAATCAATACTATATGTTTGATCAAGTCTAATATTTTATGACATTTATGCTTGTTTTAATCTATATATTGATATTTGCAACTTGCATTCCATCTGGCTTCTATATGAACCTTTTAAATAATTGCATTTAAATACCCCTTTTCTAGGTATCCACTAAAATATACAACCCTATCATTTGTTTCTCAATTCTCATAGTTGAGACTAAATGCAAATCAACTTGGCATTCTAATAAACTTCAAACACTATAACTAGATAATAAGTATTTACTAGTCATATATCTTATTCTTTATCTATCAATTACTTATTTCCAATTTCTTGTGAGTCTAGTCGCTCTTTAAAGGTTTCATCCTTTTAACTATCATTATAGGAATCAAACATAACTAGAATATTTAAACTCTTTTTGCGTATGTGTGTTAAGTTAATTGCCACTCTTACCATTAAAAAAATAATAATTAAAGGAAATGCTTCATAATAATATAAAATTTAATATAATTGCTTTCTAACATTTTAAACAATAATTTCACCACATACAAGTATATGATTAGAAAGACTAAAATATCATGGAATTGATTTATAAAATTTAAAACATCATACAATGCTATGTATGTATGTATGTATGTATAGGATATTATTAGTCTCCACATTCATATGAAGAAGTTAGCAACCTTCATGTTTTCATTTAGATGAAAAAATTACTATGCTAATTTAATAATGTTAAAATAATAAAGGTTATTATAATCAATATGCCATCATCACTAACAAATTTAATTAATAAGTGCATTTATTATAGAGATGAAAGAGAATAAATAGAGTTAACTTAAATATTATAGGTTAATATATATTATTAAAATAATTTAAATGCCTTTTATTATTTCATTACTATTAAACTAGTAATATAATTTTTTTCATTTAAATGAAAAAGTAAAGGTTGTTAACCTACACATATGAATGTGAAAGTTAACAATCCTTATATATGTAACATTTAAATGGCTTTTCATAATGTCAAAAATATTTTAAAGAAATGCAAAATTTTTATGTTTGATTTAAATTTTTTAAAAAATATCTTCGGGAATATTTTTTAGCCCATTATTTTTCCAAAATATTTCAATGGGGAAGGATAGGTATCCTACATTCCCATAATAATATAAAAAGACTATATTGTCCACCATCACTTACTACAATTAATTATTACTTATTACAACATACCATTAATGATTATTACTTATTACCATCATTGGCTACCACACATTTTTTATGATCATGATTTGTCACCACTCATCGCTTGTGACCACTATCTACCACCACTCACTACCAGTAACCACCGTTTGCTATTACTCATTGTCGGTTACTATCGTTAACCATTATTCATTGTTAGTGATCATTATCAACTACCACTTACCATCGATGACAATAATTCACTACTACCCACCATTGATTACCCTTATTTACCATCACCCATTATTTTATTACTTTTATTAATATAAATGTGTATGTGATAATTAGTTAAATCTTGTAGGTATGTTTAGGATAAGTCTATATATACAAAAAAAGAATTTTATGATGTAAATAGGAGAAATATAATTAATTTAAGGTCTTTATGAAACTAAATTTGACTAGTTGTGTATGAAAAAGATTTAGGAGTCATTATTCCAATTTTGCCCTTCAACTCTTTTCAAATGATATAATTTCCCTAAAAAAATCCACTTCCTTATAACTCTTTTAAATTATTGATAGAATACATTTTCTTGCTCTAGAAACAGCTGAACTTCCTCCCTTCATTTCCTTTTTAAATTCTTTATTTTAATTCCATTAGATTTTAGCAAGTTGAGCTGAAAGATTTCATGAAAAGCATCAATAATCCTAAGTTAGTTGAGGTAACCCCTCTTGTTTCTAAGATTTTGGTTGGTATTTCATGAAAAATAAATAGGAGATGAAAACTAAGGATCTGAGAGATTTCTTTTGATTTTGATTAAATTTATGATGAGCAGAGCAAGATAAACCTTCTTCTAACTTCTTCTTATCTTTTTCATGCCATGGTAAGTAGAAAATCTACTTAAATCTTCTCAATTTGTTTAATTATAATTTTATATAGAAAGTAAAGGAAATTAAGGATTTTGATAATTACAATATAAAAGGTTGTTATTGAAATGAAATTATCATTACTATGATTTTAAATAAGTATGGAAATGTTAGTTTGTGATGAAACTCTAAATTTGGTAGTATAATTGATGATTTAAAGGATAAAATGGCCTAATTATGTAGAAATTTAGTGAAGAGCTAGAAAAACCCAGCATATAATTAAATATAGCATACGAATATAGCTAAAAAAGGTTGGCTTTATTGATAGTATTCAAAATTATAATCCATTACATCCAATTTTATAACCTCTAAATGAGAGTATATTATTACCATAATTACATATTTCTAATCTAGTCATTTATGAATGAGAATATGTAATTACCATGACTACTATAATCACATTTCCAATCCAGTCATTCCTAGATGAGAATATATCATAATCATAATCATATATTTCCAATGCAGTTGTCTCTAAAGAAGAATATATGATTATTATAATCACATGTTTCCAATCTAGTTGCCTGTGGATGGAAATATGCAATTACCATAATCACATACTTCCAATCCAATTTTTCTAAATGAAAGTATATGATTGTCATAATCATATATTTCTAATCCAATCATTTCTAGATGAAAATATGTTATTGCCATAATTAAATTTCTCACATTGTTTCAACTTTATGATATATGGTAAAATGCTAGAATGATATATATGTTATATAAATATGCGTGGTTTACTCTTATAAATGTATGATTGGCATGAAAATCCTTATAAGGAAGCAATATGATGTGAAATTGTAATTGGGGAATAGCTATATTAAATGTTACTTATAATCTAATACTGTATTTGAACACTCAAGTTTAAATGTTAATTATTATTGTATGAAATTGTAATATGGTTAGTTAAACTATGTAAAACAATTATGAGCATGATTATATTGTGAACATGTGTTTAATAGTGATTTGGAATAAGAAATGACTAATTTATATTAGTATTATAATTATGACAACAATGCAATGTTATAATTAATTAATCCCTAATTTGTTTTTGTGTTTTAAATGCAAATGTACTAGATATGGTTAATGAAATCTTAGGTGGAATGTGTATTTATGTGAATCCATGTTTATAGAATGATAAAAGTATTTTAATAAGGTAAATGTGTGAATTGTTATACAACTTTAATTGTTTATTAATTTGTAATGTGATTGGTATTATGATAAATCCTTGTTAAGGATGTGTTATTATATAGAAATAAGAAATAGAAAGATTATTGTAGAAATATTATAAAATGATATTGAAATTAAAAATAGTTTGTGAATGGCTAAAGTATCTGGAGAAACATGGTTAGGTTGGTGAACAATTAAGGATGAAGGAAGTCCTAAGGTAGTTTAATAATTTTCTTACTATTTACTCTTAATACATTGTGCTATCTTATGTTAATGAATGAAAGTATTGAGAAGAAATTAATTTTAACTTGGGTACTTTTAACTTGTAACCTAGGTGAACAAGTTTCTATATATGTTATTTATAGTTTAATATAGAAAGGGCAAAAATAAAAAATATTGAAAGGAATATTAATTAAAATCTAAGGAACCATCAAATTATAAAAAATGGAATACATAAGATTAATGGTCAATAAATTGTGAAATTTAATAGGTTGATTAAAATGAATTTCAAGGATGTACATTAAAGTATTGAAATGCTTAAATCTAAACAATTTTCTAATTCTCCTTATTTCTTCTTAAATTTATTGAGATAGATGATTTCAAATTTTAATTTAAGATTCTAAGGAATGTACTAGACTAAAGGGTTTATATAGATTTGAGGATAAGCTTAGAATGTGTAATAAGTAAGGGTAAGATTATTTCTAAGTTGGTTATTATAATAATTATTTTTTTATTTATTTTTTAACTTAGAACCAATGATATAGGATTATGAATCTCATGATTGATAACCCTTTAGAAATTAGTATCTTCAATAATTTTAGAAGTGATCTTAAGTTAATTAGTAGAATAATTGGTTAAATAGTATGTAATGAATGGAAAGGTATGATTTGAAGAATAATTAAAAACCATCTTAAAAAGTAGTATTGAGCTCAGCCTATGCGGTGTCATGACTTGGAAACTCCATACTTTTCATGAGACTTTAATAGCCTTTGTGTTATATATACATACATACATATATATATATATATGTGTGTGTGTGTGTGTGTGTGTGTGTATACACACATATATATATATGTGTATATATACACATATATATATGTATATATATGTATACACGTATACACATCACAATTATTATTATGATTTGATATTGTTATTATAGTTATAAGACAATACCATGTATCATTGTTATTAGTATAAGTAAGTATTAAGGTTATTATTTTTGTAAGTAGTATCGTTACAGGAGTTAGCATCAATTTTGACAATGTAATAATTTATGCATCAATTTTGACAATGTAATAATTTATGATGGTTAGCAACATGAATTCAAACTAAATATCTAGTTATGAGAAGTTCATGAACTTAATAGTATATAATAGTGTAAGGGATTGAAATAGGAATTATAAAGTATCCTATATTAAGTGTTAGCCTTTGATATGATTATAACTTATAATATTATAATCACCAGACTAACTCATATCTTAAGGTTTAACACCTTTGTTTGTAAAACACATATGCATATATATAATAAATTTTTGAAGAATTCAAGGATGAATTCTTTAAAAGGAAAGAATTATTACACCCTTTAAGAAATTAGAATTTATTTTATTACTTTTATTAACATAAATATGTATATGTGACAATTAGTTAAATATTGTGAATGTGTTTATGATGAGTTTATATTTGCAAAAAGATGGAATTTTATGATGTAAATAGGAGAAACAAAATTAATTTGGGGTTTCTGTAAGATTAGATTTGAGTATGAGTGTATATATGAGACTTAAGAGCCGTTATTTCAAATCTACCCTTTCAACCCCTTTCAAATTATGAAACTATTCTAAAAAATATTCACTTCCTAATAACTCCCTTAGACTATAAATAAAATCCATTTTCTTGCTTTAAAAATAGTTAAACTTTCTCCTTGCATTTCCTCTTTCAATTCTTCATTTCAATTCAATCAAAGTTTAACAAATTTGAGTAGAAAGATTTCAAGAAAAGCATTAACAACCTGAAATTAACTAAAGTGACCTCTTGTTTCTAAGATTTTGGTTGGTATTTCATAAAAAAATGGTTAAGAAATGAAAATTAGGAATTAAGGGATTTCTTTTGATGTATAGAACAAGCTAAACCTTTTTCTAGGTTCTTTTCTTCTCTTTTATACCATGGTAAGTAAATAACTTACTTAAGTTATCTTAACTTTTTTAATTGTGACTTTGTATAAAAGTTAAAAGAAATTAGGGATTTTAATAATTATAGTATGAAAGATTGTTGTTGAAATGAAATTATTGTTACAAGGAGTTTAATTAAGTATGGAAATGTTAGCCTGTGATGAAATTATGAATTTATAGTATAATTAATGATTTAGGTATAAAATGGCATAATTGTGCAAAAATTTGATGAAAGGCTTAAAAAACCTAGCATATAATTGAATATAGCTCAAAAAAAGTGCCTTTGGTTGATAGTATTTCAACACCTTAACCCATTACTTCCAATTAAGTAGCCTTTGGATGTGAATATGTAATTATCATAATCACATGTTTCTAGACCAATTACCTTGAGATAAGAATATGTGATTATCATATTTACATATTTCCAATCCAATAGTTCCTAGATAAGAATATGTGATCACATATTTCTAATTTAGTCATTTCTAGATGAGAGTATGATATTACCATATTCAAATACCTCACTTTGTTTCACTTCTATAATATATAATAGAATGCTAGAATGATATATGTTATAAAAATTATATATATCTATGGTTAACTCTTGTAAACAAACAAATATGTATAATTGGCATTAAAATCCCTATAAGGAAGTAATATGATGTGAAATTGTAATTGGGGTATATACCCATGCTAAATAGTACTTATAATCCAATACTATATTTGAATACTTAAGTCTAAATGTTAATTATGATTATAAGAAATTGTCACATGGTGAGTTGAACCATATAAAACAATTATAAGCATGATAATACTATGAATATATGTCTAATAATGATTTGGAATGAGAAATGACCAATTTATATTAGTATTATAATTATAACAATGATGTATTATTACAACTAATTAATTCCTGATTTGTGTTTGTGTTATAAATGCAAATGTACTAGATGTGGTTGATGAAATCCTATAAGGAATATCTAATTATGTGAATTCATGTTTAAGGAATGATAAAAATATTATAATAAGGTAAGTGTGTCAATTGTTGTATAACTTTAATTGTTTGTTGGTTTGTAATGTGGTTAGTATTATGATGAATCCTTGTTAGGGATATGTTATTGTTTGTGAATATGAAATAGAAGGATTGTTATAGAAATTTTGTGAAACAATATCAAAAATGAAAATAATTTGTGAACCGTTAAGGTGGCTGGAGCAACAAGGTTAGATTAATGAATAACTAAGGATGAAAGGAGTTATAAGGTGGTTTAATAATTTTTCTAGTATTTACTCTTAATATATTATGCTATCTTGTGTTAATTATTATGAATAAAAGTATTGTTGACATGGTAGAATAGGGTTGAAATGAAAATATGTTTATGAATGTGTTTTATTAAATAGATTATTTACTTACTGAATCAATGACTTATTTTTTAGTTATTTTCTTTTTTATAAATATGCCAACAAGAGCTCTTTTATCCTTACTAAAATTGGAGAGAGAAAATCTACTTAAAGTTATATGTAGTACAGTAATAATCTTAATAGTGTATAATTGGAAATATAATAGACTTTATTAATACTTTCATAGTTGCTACAATAATACTTTATTTGTAAATATTTTGGAATTAATTATGAAATGCCTTGTTTGTAGAATCAATGTAATGGTGTCAAACTTAAGATTAGTCTAAGTTGGTAGAAATCAAATAATGGATTTCGCACTAATCACAATCAAGTGGGTCATAACCAAGCTATATCAAAGAATAGTCTAAAATATTAGTGGAATAAGAAGGCTCTATAATAAGATAATTAATATATGATTATGGCTATCTATTTGGATGTTAGTTAAAATTATATCGATGATATGTATACATTAGATTTCTTATAAAAAAGCATCATGGAAAAAATTAAAATTTACCTAGCAGGGATTCAAGTGAAAATAGTATAAATTAATGCTAGTGTTTTATCTTAGTTTCAATCACTAACATCCAAATAATTTAGTCACAAATGCATGAATAGTTGATCTTGAACAAAAATCAATCATGATTAGATCCCATCACGAATAGAATTATTAAGAATAACAAATGACATCCAAAAAGGCAACATCTCTATGATATCCACATAAGTGATCAAATACTTCGATCTAATCAGATGGGATTATACACACACACACTTACGCTCTTTCTCTCAATATAGTGCTACTTACAGCATGTTTTCTAGTTATCAATCAATTTCTCTCTAATAACCTTTAATATTCTGTCTATCTCATAGATCATAACCTTCAAGTTTTCTAATCCTGTCCATATATTTATCAAATCATATGGCAAATATCTTAGCTAGATATTTCCCTTTTTAAAAGATAAATATCTCATCAAGATATTTCCTTTTAAAAGAATTTGACTTATATTAGTCTAATATTATTGTTTACCTAATTTATTTTATCTTACAAATAAAAATACTTTTTTTATCTCTAACTAAATGCTTGAAGAAAAGAGATAATTGAGCTTTGATTATTGACTAAGTCTAAGCACAGCTTTAGCTAATAATAAGTCAATATCTAGTGTTTATTAAGTATAGCCTAATTATATTTTGCTATTACTTTGTGAAACCCAATCTTATCAGACTTATCCTAATTAGGATCTTTAGTCTTACTAAAAATTTCTAATTATGCTATGATCCCAATATTTGACACGCTCTTTGTATGTGAATCTATAAATTCTCATTACATTAGTAATGATCTTAAAGTTTTATTTTAGTATCATAAACAATGAATGGTATTTAGTAATATATCATTGCCACTTAAATAGTGAGAATATTAATGATTCGATATATCCTTTCTATGACTAATGTTTTATGTAATTTAGTCTTTTTTGTCTTAGATATTTTAATTTAAGTCAAGGCATAGAATGTGTTACCTTCTTCATAATTCAATTTATTTATTTCTTAATTCTTAAGTAGACTAACTAAGACAAATGAATCAATATCATATATTAATCCATTTGAGTATAGTCATACAATTTATAATCTCACTCAATCAATAGACCTACAGATATCGCTCCTCTTACATATAAAGGACAAATCCTATCTAAATCACTTCTCTTTTTTCATGATTCATGGTATACCCAATCAACACCTTTTAAGCCAATCCTATTACAAGTGACATTTGATGGTGTCAAAGTTCGTGACTCTTCATGTAAGGAATCATAGTGACTTAAGGTTAAAAGACTATATTTATCACTATCACTATAAGAACTGTTTATGATATTCACATGGTAATCTAGTGGCATTTTCATAGTAGGTCAATCCAGTATATTTATTCTCTAATATGTACCAATGAGTTAACTTTGTATCTTATATCCATGATTATAGTCATCAATCAACATACATACAAGTCTTAATACACTATTATTATTATTTCAATTTATAATAATACTTTATTAGGGATATTTTAAGAATAATATAAATTATTCTAGAGATAGTTATAATATTTACTAATATTATATAGATATAACATTAAACATAATAATTAGAATGCCTTTATAAAGAAAACATCATAAAATGTATGCAAATAGAATCATCCTATGATTGGCTAGTAGAGCATACACCAATAGTATGCACCTAGGATCATATATCATTAATGCTAATTTGGTAGACTTTAATTTATTTTATGGTGTGGTGGTGAAGCTCTTTTATTGAACAAGTTTAAGTGATATATGTGTAAACTAAACACTTTATATTTCTATAAATGTTAAAAGCTAAGTATATACTGATGAATTTGGATATGGGGAACTATTTAAAAGTTATTAGGTTAATATGCAAAAAGTAAAAGAAGAGACAAGCTAGCAAGTTACAATTCAATTCAAGTGTTGTAGAAGTAAGTTTAGTAAGTAGGTTGATTGAGGGATAATTTAGATTCCTTGTTCATTTTACGAACTAGGTTAAGATGAAATTGATTCATTTCAAGTTAAGGTAGTGTTAACTTGTAGCTTAGGTAAATAAGTTTCTATATATGTTGTTTAAGGTTCAATGTAGAAAGGCTAGGCATAAAAAATAATGAGAAGAATAATAATTAAAATCTAAGGAACTATGAAATTATAAGAAATAGAGATATGAACATGAAATTAACAATTTATAAATTGTGAAAAAGTAAAGGTAAACAAGTATATTAGTATGAATTTTAGGGATGTACAAGAAAGTATTGAAGTGTTAACATCTAAATAATTTTCTTTAGATTTATTAAGATGGATGATTTCAAATTTTAATTTAAGATGTTAGAGAATTTACTAGACCAAGAGACTTGTGTAAATTTAAGGATAAACTTAGAATATGAAATAGGTAAGAGTAAGATTATGTCTAAGTTGTTTATTAAGATAGATAAATTTTTTTAGAATTGTAATCAATGATATAGGATTGTGAATCTTAGGATTGATGACCTCTTAAAAATTAGCATCTTTAATAAAGTTAGAAGTGATCTTAGGTTAATTTGTGGAATAATTGGTTAAGTAGCTTGTAAAGAGAGGAGAGGTATGATTTGAAAAACAATTAAGGACCATTTTAGAAAGTAGCATTAAAAGTTTGCATAGTGCTATAAGTTTAGCTATGCCCATACGGTGTCATGATTTGGAAACTCCATACTTTTCATGAATTGAATTTTGATAGCTTTTGTGTTATATATATATTCACCAGAATTATTATTATGAATGATAATTTATTATGGTTATAAAACACTACCCTATAAAATAATGACTATTAACTAACACGTTAAATTAAATATGATTATTATATTTTAACGCTACTTAATACAAATAAAAAAAAGTTCATTCTTATTTACTCTACCTTATAAAATAACAAATGAACATTTTTATGTATTTATGACATTATCATACTAGATGTAAATAAAAAAATGAACATTATTTTAGTTATATACCATAAAATCCTTGAATTTAAACTAACTGACATTTGCTTAATTTTCCAATATGTCTGTGTGATATCAAACTCACATGACTCAAAATGTAAATCAAACTTATGATCTAATTATTTCACAGTATAGATATGAAGGAAGCAAAGCAAAACTCACATGATTATATCCTTATTTGGAACAAAACAATTTATATTATGAATTAATTACAAATATCACTTCATACTACTTAATACTTGCATTATATCCTATATGCCCTATAGAAATCTTTAGGCTCACATTATAATAAAAGGTTAAAGCTCCTTGATGCTAACATTATATCTTATAACAAAATTTAAATTGCCAAATGTTATAAATGATTAAATTATATAAAAACTGATGTTAAAGACCCATTGTAATTCGATCTTAAACTAAAACGAAAGCCAAAGCCATCACATCACTGGTTGTATCAAATGTCACGATTGAATCTTATTAAGAAAAGAACATAAATAAAATTAGGGATAAAAGAGATGGTAATGTGTGAATCTATATCAAATGAGTTCTTTAAATTAAAATCAATACTAATCTTGGGATTGAAAAGGCATTCATTTAGAAAGTAATTGAATCTTAGTCCTAAATCTTAATTGGAACTGAAAGAGAATTTAAAGATGTTCACTTCTAATAGCTTCAGTTATTTATCTCGATGAATTGGGCATTAAAAGCTACCTTTATTGATTATTATGCATGGAAAATTGGAGTTTCAATTTCAACCACATATTTGAAATGATGCATTTGATGTAGTTTCCTTTCTAAAGCAAATTGCATATTTTTCAAGATGAACCATGATAGGATCTTTTGTTTATGAGGAATTATTTATTTTTGTTGTCATAATAAATATTAATAGAAAATAATGGTTAATTGAAATACAAAAAGAAAGATAAAAAAAATAAAGGTGGAATTACATTTTTGAAATAATTTTACATTTAAGAATTACATTTTTATTGACAAAAGGAGTGTACTCCACTCACCTCTACACTTGAATTTCTAAAGTGTTGATAAAGAGAGTAAACTCTACTTGCCTTCGCGCTTTAAGTTTAAAAATATTGAAGCCTAAGGTTAATTTATGTAGCTACTTAGAGGAATTTTGTTTATATATATATATATATATATATATATATATATATATATATATATATATATATATATATATATTCTAAGTAGATGATGGTGATGATAATAAAATATTTCTTCATTATTTTTGGAAAGATATGTGTAATTATGTAAGGTTGATATATGTAATAAATTAAAATAGTGATTTGTTTAATTTTGTTAAATGTTGAGAAAAGTCAATACATTTTTTAAATGATAAAAATTGTGAAAAATAAATTTTGAGTGTGTAAATATATTTTAATAAGGTAGCATTTCTTTCATTATTTTCCCTTCTAGTCCTTTCATGTAATCATTTGCTTGGTTAGGTTGCTCTTAAAAGTTGAAATAAATAATATGAATTCCTAGGGTTAGATCATTGCAAAATTCAAAAACCAAATTAAAAAAGAAGGATAATCACACCAAGTTTAAGAATCACGAAGAAAGGAAGTGATAAGTGAGAAGAATTCACACCACAAAGGATATTGATCCTTCGAGAAGTGAAAATTGATACCATGAAGGTTGAATCACCATAAATAAGTTTGAAGTTTTTGCTAGAACCATGAGAAGAAACACTCATAAAGATTTCTCTAATTTCATAAATTCCAAAAAGTTTTCAAAATAAGGAACAATTTTTCTCATATAAGCTTAAAAAGTTGAAAATTTAATCAAACTAACTAGGCTTTAATTGAACTAATTAAGCCCAATTTAGAAATCTAATTAAAATATTATTATTTATTCAAATATAGTTGTAAACTAATAGGCCAAACTAATATAAAGCTTAACAGTGTCTTAAGTAATAAGAAATAAGATAATAGACAACTAGGTGTGCACCAGGTCTTTAGTACTCAAATATAGTATTTGAGTATAATATTCGAGTACTATGTAGAAATTTGTAGGTACTTAAGTACTGTATTTGAGTAGTTAAAGGCAAAATCAAGTCCTAACATTAGTACTTGAGTACTTATGTAGAATTAACCAAAGGTAAAATATATATAACCTAAACCCTTCTAAGTTCTTCTAATCTTGCTTTTTTATGCATCCAAGCTTTTTCCTATAAGCCTTAAAGTCCTTCCTTGATCTTCTTTGCTTTATCTTTTGTCATTAGACCCTTTGGTAAGTGTAAAAGCTCCTCTTCACTCTTTAAATTCACATTATCCCTCTTTTCTTTGAAATGATTCATCATTAAATCTTTAAATCCTACATTAAAAGGAGAAAAATTAACAACATTAAAAAAGGAACTAACATTGTCCTCACCTGGCAAATCCAATTTATAAACATTATCATCAATCTTATCAACCATTTAGAAAGGATCATCTCCTCTTAGATACGATTTAGTTTTCTTTTAGACCAAAAAGCTTTCTTTCCACATGTGAACCTATGCCTAATCACCTAGCTTAAAAATAACCCTCTTTCGCCCTTTGTTAACTTAGCATATTGCTAAATCTTCTTTTCAAGATTTCTCTTTACTTGCTCATGCAATTTCTTTATCATATTCATTTTCCTCTTCCTATTCAAACTTAAATGCTTAATAATAAGTAATGGTAACAAATCCAAAAAGGTTAGGGATTAAAACTATAAATAATTTCAAATAGAGAAAAGTTAATAGTAGAATGAACACTTTTATTATATGCAAACTCAACATGAGGCAAGTATTATTTCTAACTTTTCAAATTCTTTTAAATTAATGAGCGTAATAAAGTACCTAAACATCTCTTCACTACTTTGGTTTATCCTTCAGTTTGAGGATAACAAGTAGTTAAAAAGAGCAATTTTATCCTTAACTTATCTCATAAAGCCTTCCAAAAGTAGCTTAAGAATTGGTATTTCTATCCAACATAATGCTTTTTAGTACTTGATGCAATCTCACAACTTCCTTGAAGAAAAGATTAGCTATATTCGTTATATCATTGATCTTATGGCATGATATGAAATGTGACATCTTCGAAAACCTATCAATAATAATGTGGAATCTATCAATAACAATATGGAATCTTTTCCATTCCTTATCCTTCATAAACCCAATACAAAATCTATAAAAATATTAGTCCAAGGTTTACTAGGAATAAAAAATGGAGTGTAAAGTCCACGTGGCAAAACTTTAAATTTAGCCTTTTTGCAAATAATACAATCAACATAATATTTTTCAATATCATGCTTTATGCTAGGCTAAAAGAAATATTCATTCAAAATGTTTAGAGTTTTCCTAATCCTAAAATGTCCATTTGAGTCTCATTTATAGGTTTTTCTCATTCTTAAGAGAATTCTTAAGTACACATAATTTATTTTCTTTAAACAAAAAACCATCATGCCTATAGAATTTTTCAAAGACTATCTTTTCACAAGTTTCAAAATAATGGAAAAATCATGGCCACTCTCATAAATCCTTAACATTATCAAAACTTAACAATTTAGATTGCAAAGTAAAGATAAAAAAATACCTTCTAGATAATGCATTAGCAACTACAATATCTTTACCTTGCTTGTATTGTATAATATATGAGAATGTTTTAATAAATTCTATCCACCTTGCATGCCTTCTATTCACTTTCCCTTAGCTTTTTAAATACTTCAATGATTTATAATCAGTATAAATGACAAACTCTTTTAACTATAGGTAGTGTTATCATATCTCTAAAGCTTGGACCAAAGCATAGAGCTTTTTATCATATGTAGAGTAATTAAGAGCTACTCTAGTTAACTTTTCACTAGAATATGCAATTAGTCTCCTTTCCCACATAAAAATAGCTCTCTAAGGCATCATACTTAATTTCAAAAGTTTTAGTAAAATCGAGAAGAGCAAATAAAAGTGAGGAACTTAACTTTTTTTTCAATAAATTAAAAGTCTTTTCTTACTTTTCTCTCCAATAAAAGCTTACATTCTTTTTAACCAATTCATTAAAGGGTAGCTAAGGTGTTTAAATCTTTCACAAATATTCTATAAAAACTAGCTAACCTATGAAAACTTCTTACTTTATTAGCATTTTTAAGGGTAGACTACTCCCTAATAACTTTCACTTTCTCTTCATCCATTTCATTTCCTTGGCTATCCACAACATAACCTAGAAACATAATTTTATCCAAACAAAAAGCACACTCTTCCATGTTAGCACTCATTTTTTCTTATTTTATAATTTACAAAATACATCTTAAATACACTTATTCATCAACATTTCTTTTATTTACAAGAATATCATCAAAATATATTACAACAAACTTTTAAATGAAAAGGTACAAAACATGGTTCATTAATCTCATAAAAGTAATTGGTGCATTAGACAAACCAAAAAACATAACAAGCCACTCATATAAATCATGTTTTATTTTTAAAGTAGTTTTCAATTCATTATCCTTTCTCATTAAAGTAGTTTTCAATTCATCATCCTTTCTTATTCTAATTTCATAATATTCTTATTTTAAATTTATTTTTTGAAAAGATATAAGACTTATATAACTTATTAAGCATGTCATCAAGTTTAAAAATAATATATCTATACTTTATAGTAATTTTGTTAATTGGTCAACAATCAACACATATACTCCATGACCTATCATTTTTAAGCACCAACAAAAAGCTCATGCTTTCTCATTTTTAGGTACCAATAAAAAAGTTTATGCTTTCTATTATATAGCTTTTGGACATGAGATTTTCCACTTATTTTTGGAATTTTTTAGCTTTTTCCAAATTAGTCCTACTAAATAATTTGGAATTATTGCTCCCAAAATAAAATTTAGTGCTCTATCCTTCTTTTAAGTGGTAATTCTCTTAAAGCTTCATTTAGGAACACCTTTTTATAGCAAAATAAGGCTTTTTTGGTTATTATTTACATAGGCTTCTTCATATAAAAGTACAAATATTGGTCTAGAAGAATAATTAGCACTTCTCACATCACTTACTTTTGCAACCACACTTAATTTGTCATTCTCTTGTTTTGAACTTTTTCCTTTCTTATATTTTCTCTTCTTTTCACTCATACTCTTTTTCTTTTTCTCCTTTTCATTTCTTTTCATATTCCCTTTCTCTTTTTTTTCCCTCTTTTTTTGCATCCTCACTTGATCCTCATATACTTGTTATGGGTTTATAGGTTTAAAAGTCATAATGTGATTCTAATAAAGGTCAATCATAAGAAAATGAGCTTAGAGGAGAGTTTCATTAAGTGTATTAGAGTTATACCACATCATCGCTAAGTTAGCACTACAACATTACTATATCATTAAAGAGATAATGTCACATTAGCACCATATCAACCATAATCCTCGTTAATGCCACTTTAGCCCATTTTATTATTATTTGATGTTTTAGGCTTTCATTTAGCATTTGGATCTTTAATTTATGTCTATTTTGTATTAGATCATTTTAAAACATTTTAGGTTTTACTTTAAGTTGAATATGTTTTAGTCTATTTTCCTTTAAATTATTTACCATTCTATTTTAAGTAATTTACTATGTTACTTAGAGTCATTTGGAAACCCTTTTATTAGGTTTAGGTTAGTATATTAGTTTTGTGCCTATTTATGTTATTTGAGCCGTATTTTCAATTAAGATTTTATAGAGATACATAAAGGGGTTTATTTCTTAGAAATAATTAAGTTTTTGAAGATTTGAAGAATAGGGAAATGGAATTGGTTAAGTGCCTTTTTTTGAAAGTGTATTCTCCCTTAAGTTTTTTAATGAACTTGTGACTTATCAAAGGGATTCACCCTTCGCGGTGTTGATTTACACTAATTAAGTATTCAACCTTTTGGCATGTTTCTTCTTCATTACTTAGAGGGCTTACGTCCTTTATGATGTGTTTATTATTATTTACTACTCCTATTCTTCCTTTTCTAGAGCATGGTTTGAATATCTCTTTTTTTAGTTTTTAAATTTATTGAATTTTAGGACAATGTATCATAGATTCATATTATTTATTATTAGTGCTTTCAATTTTACATCATTTAATATTTAGAACAAGATATCCTAATTTTCAAATTCTCATTTTGTTCTAAATTTACTTCTATTTCTATTCAATTTTCATTTTGTATTATGTTGAATTTCACATTATTTTATTCTATCATCCATATTTGTTGTTTATTATTCATCAATTTGTAATTTATCACTATTTAAATTTCACTATTTTGTTATTTTTATTGCATTGTGTATTTAATTCATTTTTGTTTAAATTGTTGTCTATTGCATTTTGCTTTATGCTTAAAATTACAATTGAATTATGTCATTACATAATTATTGTGTCTTAATTCATATGCTATCTAAATTGTAGCATCTTGTTGCATTTCTTTAATTTGTCTTTATGAGTCAGTGCATCAATTAATTCCTTCATTTATTACATTATTTGATTTTCATTTATGTATGGATCTATCAAATCTTTTGCCTTAGTGTCATTTAGTACTGTATTCATGTTTCATTTTGTTACTATCTTAGTTCCAACCTTTGTCCATTTCATGTTTTACATTTGTGTATTTTATTTGTAGTAGTGTTATGTGTCTATTGTCAGTGTTTCTACAGTTTATGCCCTATGTTACCCATTTTGCATAATTTTATGCATTTGTTCATATTATTCCATTTAAATTCTTATTTGATGTTTTTTTCCCTGCTTTAAAATTTTCTTTATCTAATTCATTATTAAATCTATGGTAGTATGTCAAATTGTTTGCATTTTAAGTTATTTTGCTCAATTTATCTTATTTGCCTTTGTTTTCAAGATTCATTGTGCTATCTGATTCTAGCCTAAGTCTTTCACATAAATCTTACCATGGTTAAACCTATTAGTGGCTTAAGGATTAAAGTTTTAAGCATTTGGCGATTTCAACTTAACATCATTTTATGCGCAAAAATGAGTGTTTGGGTATTATGTTAGTTTTGAGTAATACAAAAAAGAAGAAGTGGTATTTTAAAAAGAAAAAGAAAAAATGCTAAAAAGGATAAACAAGAAATGTTAATTAGAATTAACAAAAAGTTATAAAAGAACAAAAGAAGTAGAAAGATGCAAGTGATTTAAAAAAATATGATTCAAAAGTGAATCAAACTAAAAAAAAAAAATTGTTTGAAATGTGAAAAGTAAAAGAAAATTATTGCTACTTATTGAATGCCTTATACTATGATTAGATATTTCATTTTAAATTAATTATTCTTGTCTTAATCTTTGAGTTATTTTATTCTAATATTCAAATTTTGAGTCCATTTTAGTCACAAAGTTATTGAGTCGATCTTGGTCAAAATTCTTGAGTTTTTGTATCTTGAGTCTTGTTTATTTTCTTTCTTTAATTATTTAATTTTAAAATTTAAGTCCTAATTAATACCTTTTCTTTAAAATTTTACTTGTTGAGTCTTAACTAGTTTCTTACTTTGAATTACCATTTATTGCTTCTCTAAATGTCTTGTTGGATTCTTTAAGTAGTGTGAACCTTAATTGGTGAAATTGATTATTACACTTGTTAAATCTTATTTGGTTATGTCTCTTATTTCTAAAAAAAAACAAAAGGGAAATAGTGAAGAGCAGAAAAAGGTAAGAATATTGAGCTCATTGCAAGTTAAAAACTTTAATTAAAGTGTAAATATAAAATTGAATGCCTTTAAATACAGTGAGACGTGTGCCCTTATAAAAATAATTTTTATTTATTTATTTATTTTTATATTTTTATTTTCTTTCGTAACCAAATAAATTATATTATTGTTTTATGTAGGCCTAACAATTTAAGTCATAGGGGGAGGGAGTAAATAAAAATTTAAAAGAGGAAATATGAATATATTCTTTTGAAAGTATTCGAATGTAAGCCCGCCACTCACGTGCAATCTACTGTTTCCTGATTACGGTGTGCGCAAAGGGATTGGATCAAAGCCACCTGTCACGCACTCAGCCATCGTTGGCATCCAAAGATTCTCAGTGTCTCCGTAATTTATCTGCAATTCAAAGGGCATTTGTGTCTTTTCATCGCTCTCGACGCGCAGCGTCCCCGTTTTACATCTAATCCATCCCAAAAACATTCTAATCCAGTCGTTTTCATACCATGAATTCCCCATTTTACCCCTCATCACCAACCTCGTATCCTTCGCAGTCTTGTCTTCTTCTCCGTCACCTCCATCTTTAAACCCATCTATCAACGTCACGGCCAGTACGGATACAATTTGAAGGTCTGAACCCTTCAACTCGTCGTTAACTCGGTTACTGAGTTACAACTCAATCGATTCTTGGGGAATCAGCAAGTTCAGTATGAGCCGATACAGGCGATTCGAGTTTAGAGAAGAACCCATCTATGACTATCCATCAGTCTTCTTCAGAGAAACCTCCATTGTTGTTCCAAAGCCCTTAACTTTTACTTCATTCACTGAGGAAGATCTCGATGTTGGGTTTGCCATTGATGTTTTTAATCCATGCCCAGTTCCAAGTCCCTTTGAGTTCTTCGACACCGTCACCGATCTGGTTCGCGTTGAGCGGACCCCGTTGCTTACGTACAAACGAATTCAGCGAGTGGAGAGTCTCGGGACCGAGTTTTACTTGCAGAGCTTGAACAAAAGAGTTACGGAGCTGGAGTCGCGGTTTGACCGGCTCTTGGGTGGTGGCGGCGCGAAGGTGAATGGCGGTGATCGGAAATACACGTGGACAGCTGAGATCAAGGGTTCAGGGAAAAATGGGTTTGATCGGAAGTACAAATGGATTGCTGAGTTCAAAGAAGAACAAGAGAAGAAAAAGAAGGAACAGAAGAAGGTTGGGATCGCGAAGAACTATAAATGGACGGCTGAGATCAAAGGGAAGGGAGAGGATAGGGGGAGTTCAAGAACTTACACTATTAAGGTAGAAAGTGGTGGTGATGGTGGTAAAGAGAAGAAGAAGGAAGAGAAGAAGAAAGCAAATGAATTGCGCATCGTGGAGATTGAAGAGCCAAATCAGCAAGGTTCTGTGGTTTTAAGGCAGGTACGGTAAAATTGATAACTTGCATTTTTTTCTTTTAACTGGAGCTGTGATCCATCCCTCTGAACGCAGCTTTTGAATTTGATTTTGATTGGAGATTGGGCTTTTGTTGCCTGTGATGGAGATGTTAAAGCTGAAAATGACAGTGATAGATGTTTTTAAAATACAATGTCGTTTGGTAGTGAGCGGGGGGGGGGGGGGGTTCTTGTGTTGTTTATACGGATGATTCAGTTGCATCCTGGCCTCTGCCTCATTATGATTTCCTTTGTTCCTTCAACTTTATGTACAAGAGTTCCCTTTGGAGAGATATGATGGACTTCGTTTACAAAAGTAAATTGGGAGTAGGCATTATTAGTATGATGTAAGTGGCATTACTCTTTACTCTTGCTGTTTCTAATTGAGCTGAAATTATTGGAAATTTTCTTCTATTTAAACCCAAAGGCAGTTTCTTTTTTCTTCAAAAAAATTACAATAACAGTAATAACAACAACAAAATTTTATCCCAATAAGTGAGGTTGGCTATATAGATCGCACTATGGATCCTACAACGCGACTCTACCAGAAATTAGATTTTTAATAATATTATTCATCTGGAGATCCTTTTCTTTTCTAATTTTTCTTCAAAAAATTAAAAAAAAAAAAAGGAAGTCACAGCTTGCATTTTGTTGGATTTTTTAAAAATTTTTTATTCTGTCTAAATCATTGGATCGGAGAACATGATAAGATATGCAGTGAAGGATGAATTTGGAAACGTAAGTATGGTGCCTGTTCTGGCAGAAGCCTTGTAGCCCTGTTTGCTTCTCAGTGGAAAATAGGTGGGAATTTCAGTTAATATAGCAGTCACATTTGCATTCCTGTTATCTTATTTTTATAGATTGCATGGACAACTGCCAATTCGAGTAATGGTAGATAATTATAGAAAGAAAGTATTTGACTATCACAGCTGAAAATTGCTACTTTGTTTCTTTTCTTTCCTGTACTTGGATTTTAAGTGAGTCTGTGAAATATTTGCTTATTATATCATGGTAATCCCACACTCCCAACTACTGGTAAACTTTCCACTGCAAAGAACCATACTTAACTCAGCCTGTTAAAGGACAATGCAATGAACTTTGAGTTGCAGGGTTGGAGCCTTATGATTTATTGTTTCTACTCAATTGAGGATTATTATTTACAAAACTAAAATTGATGCGATAGTTGGCTACAAAATTTGGTTTTGATCAAAAGTTTGATGTCAGCTTTCTAGTCATGGTTTTGGCGAGGCTTTGTTTGGTTCTGCATTGTTACATTTATGAGATTGTTTATTTTATGGAAGTCTACCATAGGCCCAAGTACATAAACTTGATGGCCGGTATTCAAAGAGGTGTTGCATTTTGTAGTTACCTTTAATAGTGTTCATAATTTCATATTCTATTTATTTAAAATGATTTCTCAATTTGGCATCTGTGTTAAACAAGATAACTGGCTTAGACAACTTTGCACAGATTCCATAAAAATTTACTTTCTCTGATTGTTTGTTGATTTTATTGATCTGTTCATTTGGTGTTTGACTTTGAACATGAATCACTCTTTTGAATTTCTGGGAGAGTGAAGACCTTTATTTTTCTTGCCGTGAAAGATGTTGAGCATGCATTGAAAGTTGATTGTTATGGCTTCACTCCTGTCAAAATTTTCTCGTATCAGATCTTGAACCATTGTATTGTGCTATTCTAAGAAGACTTTGGAATTTAGAGTTCATGGGGTACTTTCCAACAGCAATTTATGCCTTAATTCCATGTTATATACTGTATAAACAGTGAAAAAAATTCTTATTTGTGTATGTAACTATAAGAATCCTGTTTTGTAGAGTATGAGTCCAAAAGGTCACATGAACCAGAGTTTGTTTTCAATCAGACGGACTTTGCCTGCCCGCTTGTCTAGCTTGTTTCATATTTGAGGGGTTTCTCATTGCTGAAGATCGAACTCCAACTTGTAATCGTAGGGATTATAACCCAAGCTTTGAATGAGTAAAAGTACAAGCAATTTATTAAACATGTGACTTTTGTAATGGATAAATGCATGCATCTTCTCTGAAATTCTGATTACGAATTTTTTTGGTTGTTGTAATGCGGGGAGTATGTATTGGCTATGAAATAGTTTATATCCTCTAGGGTGATATCGGGTCCTAGTAGTTTGTTATGTTCCTATAATCAGGTACGAGCTATGATTTAATTTTACTGCTTTTTTAGAAGAAACAGAATGTCTGCTTAATACTTGAAGGATCATGTCCCATGGATTACGTGTATTAACCTAGAGTGTGAACTCAAGATGCAATTTTTTTTTTTTTTTGGCCTTACTACAATCTTCTGCAAGATGTTGCCATATTAATGCAAACATGTCTTTCTGGATGGAAGTTTGAGCTGATGTTATTATAGCTGCAATACTCTATTTGAAGTGAATTAACATGCTAAGTTCTGCTCAATTCCCTTGTTGAGTAAGGCATTTGCAAGGAGGTTTGGAGCTGTTCAAAATGACAAGGGCAAAAAGAAGGAATTATCTCCTCAAGATGCTGCATTGTTGATCCAGGTGAGCTTTAGAGCTTATTTGATCCGAAGGTCAAAGGCTCTTCGTGCCCTCAGAGATCTGGCTGTTGCAAAATCCAAGTTGAAGGAAATTAGAGCTCAGTTCAACAATTTCTCCTACCGCAATCGTGTAGCTCGTGATGCAGAGGAACGCCAGAGGTTCTCTGAGAAAATCATTGTCTTGCTTCTTACTGTTGATGCCGTTGAGGTAATCTGATCTCTCCACTTCCTGAAAATGTCCCCTTTGCAAAGGGAGTTGATCTCCATGTTAATGAAATTTTACTAAACTAAACAAAAAGATAGTTTTTCTGGCAAGAATATTAGTGTTTTAAAAAAGGAAAAAAAAAAATCTAACTTTTCTGCCATGTAAAAGCATTGTGCAATATCTGAGGTTCCTAAGAATCAAACTCTCCCGGTACAAGTCAATATGAGTGTTCTGATGAATCTGTACATTTTCTATTCTATAGGGAGCGGATCTGATGGTGAGGGCTGCAAAGAGGTCAATGGTGGATGAGCTTGAAGCCATGCTTGACGTAGTAGATCCACAGCCGATGAGAAAATCAAATTCCATGAAAAGGAGGACCTTTGATATGCCTGATGGAGTCATCCGGCAGGAAATTGCGGAGAGTGTTGGACAGGTTGTGCATATGCTGAACAATGCAGAGAATAGCAGCAGCACCTTTGAAGCAACCGTTGGATAGGTCTGAATGGCTTTGGTCTATGGATGTTGGATGTTGTAGTTGGCTTTTAGTGGCTTTTGTTTGCAGTATCTGAATGGATTGGTCAGTTAATGTCTCTGTTGGTGTTCATGTCTTAGTTACGTGAAACTTGAATTGTGTTTACTAATGAACTTGAGTGCTTAGGTTTTCTTAAAGGGAAAAATTTAAGTGAAATTCTGTAAGGGAGCGTGTGGTTCAACCGGAGGTCATCTTGTAGGAATGGAAATGAAAAAGAGAATAGGAATGGAATCAAATAAGGAAGGGTAAGGGTAAGATAATTAATTATTTTTTTTGGGAGGGGGGGATTATTTCGACCAGTTATGGGTGCACAATGGTGACGTTGTCTTCCCATATATATACATATGGGTGGGTGGAGTGAAATTAAATTGTGAAGGTGAGCAGGACAGGAGGTGGAGGAGTTTGTGGTGAGTGATGGATGTAGGGCTGGTGTTAAGTGATATTTGAAGCATTAGGTGAGTGAAGAATTCAAATGGAAGAATTTATTATAGGTAATTATGATAAATTTTATTGCACCTAAACTAAATATTCAGGAAATCAACTTTTCTTCATTCCACTGCCATCCAATTAAATGCTATATAAAACTTTTTTTGTTGCAATGTTCTCAAATTACAAATTAACTATATATTAGTTGTCCATTAAAGTTATAAATTTAATTAAAAATGATTTTTTGATTGAATATTTTTAGCATGTTAATTCAAGTTTAAGTAAAATAATTTTTTCTTTTACCAAAATGAATATTCTTTCCCTAAAAATGCATATAAACTTTAAATTCTATTACCAAAAAGGTATCCTAAACATACGACTCTTAACTCTAAATTTCTTTTATAATTTATGGTTTAGATTTTCTATCATTTTGGTTAGAAGTTTTGGATTTAGAGTTTACGATTTGGATCAATGTAGATTGATTTGATTATAAAAATTCAAATATTGTAATTTCTTTTGTTATTATTATTATTATTATTATTATTATTATTATTATTATTATTATTATTATGTACAATGTCTTCAACGAGATCTTGAAATGAAATGAAATGAAATTAGTTCTATAAAAAGTGTATGCCAAGTGAATCGTTAGGTTCGACGATTTCTTTTGAGCGGATTTATGCTGTCACCTTCTGCACATTATTAGTATTCTGGTAGGTAGGATTGAGAAAACCTTTCATTCTTATTATTTTTTATTAAAAAGAAAGTGTAGAATTTGAAAGTATTTTCGTCAATGAAAAATTTCACAATGGATTAGACTTATTTTTTATTTAGAATTAAATTGGTATTGAGGTGGGGACTATTATGCTTTAGTAAAAAATTTGGGTAGATTTGTCCCACAAATGTAGCAAATTGTTAGGCTCTTTAATTATATAAAAATGAAGTTGATCAAAATAAGTAATTAATATAAATGATGTTGGATTGATTGATTAGATCCGATGGTTATTTTAGCTTTTTAAAATTTAATTATTGGAGGATGATTATTAAAATTTAAGATTAATTTATTGTAAAATAATTTTTACATTATATATAATCATTTTCAATTAATGCATTTTAAAAAAATTGTTTATACTGTTAGATATTGCAAAATTTTTTTAATAAAAATTTTTTTAAATTAAAATCTAAAAATTTATTTTAAGATTAAAACTATTAATTAAAGTTATTAATATACTTGTAGTGAAAAAATATTAAAAGGCATTTAGTTTACTTTTTATTTTAAGATTTTGTTTAAAAATATATTTATAGATAATGTTAGATGAAAGAGAAACCGATTTACATTCTAAAGTAATTTTCAATAATATTAATAATAAAAATTAAGTGGATGAAAAATTCTTATTTAATATATTATAATTAGTATTGATATTGTGAAAATAAACATATTGTACCTTTTAATGTAATATTTTGTTTACTCAAATATACCTGTATATTAATGATTTTGATCAACATTTTTAATCATTTTTTCAAATAGCTTTATGGTTTATTGATGAATTGAAAATTCTTATTTAATATATTAAGGGAAGCGTAGATTATATACAATATAAAATTGTTTTGAAATAAATTGATATTGCTTATTAAAATTTAATAAAATTAATAGTTTAAATTTAGTATGAGTTATTTAAGTTCTATTTCATATAATAAATAAGTTAATTTATAACTTATTAATTTGATTAATAACTTATAATTTTTAGACGTATTTTTCATACTAATTTATTGTAAAAATAAATTTTAATTTTATAAGTTACTTGGAGTAGTTTTAGTTTATAAGCTATTTAGAGTATCTTACGGTTTATAAGTTATTATTTTTTTAAATATATTCTTATTCTTTTTTATTAATTTACAATTCATGTCCTTTATAACATAAATTTTAATATAATTATATTATAAATATATAAAAATATTTATGTAAATAAAAAATAATATATAAAATATAATTAATCATATTTAAGTAATTATAATTTTATTATAAATAATAATAAAATAAAAATTATATAAGTAAATAAATATACAAGTTTATAAAATATAATTAATTAAATATTAAAATTTTATTTTAAACTTCTTGACTACATTAATATAATTGAATTTTTGAATAAATATGAATTATTTTAATTATATATCATTTTCTATTAATATATCATTTTATGTATTTTATAATTTTAGTTAGTTTAATAGTTATTTTTGTAAAATACTTCTAAAATAATCAGTAATTTATCAATTATCAGCTATTAGTTAATTTATTAACTACCAATTAATTTATTAGTTATTAGTTGGTTTATTAGCTATTTGCGTGAAACAAAACCTTAGATTTATATTATTAACAGTGGATTTCTAACTAATTTTAAAATGTAACACAATAATTTTGAGTATTTCAATAATATTAATAAAAATTTTTAATTTAAAATATTTAAATAAATTCTATTCATTTTTTATTTTCATAATATATACATGAATTAATTTATAAAATTATTAGTGATAATAAAATAATTTTAATATCCTTTATTATTATACTATTATTAATTTAGTAGAACAATTTTTTATCTAACTTTAGGAGCATAAGCTATCATCATATTTATTAAAAAAAACATTGAAATAATCTAAGAAGTACATTCGAAAACTTTTTTAAATGTAAAATAAAATTCATAATTTTATACTAAATATTTGCATATTAATTATTAATGTATGTCCATCTTCAAACTTGAAACATAACATTATGAATATCAAAAGATACTTCCATATTAAAATTGGAAATACTTGCTTCTTAAAAAAAAAAGTTCCTTTTCTATTAAAACAATGTTTATTCTCTCTTCTATTATAATTTTTATAAAAATTAAAAATAATTTATATAAAAAATAAAATGAATCTTATAACTTATAATGAAAATATAAGGTAGTATAATCATTATTTAAATCAAGAAATAGATAATTAAAAACGTTTATAAAATTATATATGGAGCAATATAGGCAATACAATGAAAACATTTAATGTGAAATTAATATTTATATATAAAATATTTATATGTAAAAACGAATGAGATAAGATGATTGTTCAAAAATAAGAATATTATATATATATATATATATATATATATATATATATATATATATATATATATATATATATATATAATTTTGATAAAATATATAGATATTTATAATTATTGTGTTACATTTTAAAATTAGTTAGAAAGGTGTTGATAATGGTGTAAATCTAAATGATTTATAGTAAATTAAAGCTATTAATTTCATTAAATTTTAACAGGTGAGATCAATTTATTTTAAGGAATTTCACATTGTATATAATCTATTCTCTTAATTGATGTATTAAATAAAAATTCTTAATTCATCAACATATTGTCAATCTATTTTAGAAAAAAAAGTGATTAAAAGTATTGACTAAAATCATTAATATACAACAAGTATATTTGAGTAAACAAAATTTACATTAAAATGTAAAATAGGTCTATTTTAACAATAACAATACCGATTATAATATATTAAATAAGAGTTTTTTCATCCACTTGATTTTTATTATTGATATTATTGAATATTACTTTGTAATGAAAATCAATTTCTCTTTTATCTATGGGTTGTGTTCCTTCACATTTTTTATTTTATTAATAAAAAAATAAAAATAAAATTTGAAGATTTTAATTATAATTTAAAATATTGATTTAAATTAGGAGATTTTATATCAAAAAAATTAATTAGAAATAATTAGCATATTATAAGCATATTTTTAAACAAACTCTTAATTAAAAGGCAAAATAAATGTCATTTAATATTTTTTTAATACAATTATGTTAATGATTTTACTTAATAGTTTTAATCTTAAAATAAATCTTTAGATTTTAATTTAAAATAATTTTTTATTAAAATAGATTTGCAGTATCTAAATGTATAAAGAATTTTTATCAAATGATTAATTGAGATTCATTATGTGTAGTGTAAATATTGTCTTAAAATGAATTGATCTTAAATTTTATTAAATGTATAAAGAATTTTTATTAAATTTTACGTGTCTTGTAAAATGATTTTTTTATTAAAATAGATTTGCAGTGTCTAAATATATAAAGAATTTTTATTCAATGATTAATTGAGAGTGATTACGTGTAGTGTAAAAATTGTTTTAAAATGAATTGATCTTAAATTTTAGTGGCCATTCTCCGGTTACTAAATTCTTAGAGTTAAAATTGAAACAGTCATAGGACCTAATCAATCAGTTCTACATTATTTATCTTGACTGTTTATTTTTGTCAACTTTATCTTTATAGAGTTTTAAGGGCTAATAATTTGCTATACGTGTGGGACAAACTTAGTTTTTAACTAGGGCATTAGTCGCCACCTAGTATTAATTACATATTAAAGAAATCAATATGTTTTTTTAATCAAGTTGAAAATTTAAATAAACACTTACTATACGATTCATATTTTGATAGCTGCTGGGAAAATTTCATATTTTGTTAAAAATTTACATATTTTTCATAAATTTTCATTGAAAGTTATTGTTTTTATACAAAAAAGAGAAAAATTTGGAAAACTTATATACAGTTTTGAATTTTGAATTAAGGGACTATAATTTTCTATGTGGTTATTACACGCAAATTCCATATAGACTCCATGCACACTTGGTAATCTTGATGAATTTTATGATATTTTAAATGTTTTAAGATCTGGAGTAATATGATAATCTAAAAAATTATTGAATTAGAATTATTTGATTACATTTATTAAAAAAGATAATTATAATTAAATAATTTCAATTCAATAATTTCAAAATTTATTATATCATTTCAGATTTTTAAACACTTTGGTAGCATAGGAAGTAGATGTAATCTTTCATTAAAATATTACAAGATTTTATATAGAAACTATAAACTTTCTAACTTTTTATGTTGAATTTTAATCAAAAGCTTTAAAAAATTTTTAACACCCATTCAAACATAACACTTAGTGCACATTGAATTTTCACCGTAAAACTTTATTTCAAACATCTCATCGCTTTTATTTCTTTCTATGAATTTTTCAATAACTTTTCATAAATTTGCCTCTGATGACGGGAGGGGAGGCTACTTTTATGTGAAAAAAAGTTCGGTGGAAAGCTGCGTCTAGCTTTTTCAAAGTTAGTTTCTGACTTTCTGGGCAAAATGTACTCTTTTTTTCTTTTTTTCTTTTTTAAAAAAGAGCAAGCCTTTCAAAAAGTTACATTTTAGGGCAATTGTTCGTCGAAAACAAGTAGAATGTTCCGAACATGAGATTGGAGAGGCATTACTTACTCTTAAAATCAAACTATCACTCTTCTTCAATGTTTTAAAAGGTGGAGAATTCCATACCACAAATAGAACGTTGCAATGGCACCAAATTTTAATCTTAATTTTTTACGGACATAAACCACTTTTTTTATGAGGTCCATCTTAATAAAATGTCAAATTTTAGTGTTATAGGTAGTATCATTTTTTTGGTATTAACCTAATTTTTACCATTTCAAAAATTAAATTGGTTAGATAACTAAAATAATCACCGATTTATGATTTAATTGCTTTGATCGATTAGAAAATGATAAAATCAGAAAAATCAACCGACTGGAAATTGCATGTAAAAAGGAAAGATGTTTTCTTAGAATATCAACTCATTCATGTTCTAGTTTAACTTTAAAAAGACTTCTATGAATAAAGCATTAGCGGGATATTGCTATTATCTTTGTCTGGTTTTTGTATGAGGGCCTTCAACCTTTCACTACCTTTTTACTTTTTGTTTTTGCTGATATTGTTCATTACTCCCCCCCCCCCCCCCGGGTAAAGATATCTTTCACTACTTTTAACTCTAGAGATTGCAACATACAATAAATTGCCACTGAAAACTTGTTTGAACAAATAAAATACGCCTTTTTTTTTTCTCTGTTTGGCCCTGCCTTTCAGTAATAGAGTTGGACAAATAAAGTTCAACTTCTATTAATAAAGATTACATACAATATAATGATTCAACAAAGAAACCCGAGAGATTATCAAATGAAATACCAAAAAAAATTAGCCAAGTATTTATGGCACTATTGGTATTATCTTAAATATAGGTCTAAAATGGAATTGGTTAAAAATGAAACTAACTTGATATAGGAGATAAGGAAGAAATACATAAAGTGAAATTGTTAGAATAAGTGAAAAAAAAAAAAAGATCCTTCATGTTTAGGAAGAAGAAGAGTATGGCAAGGCATTGGCAAGGAACTAAAATCATGAATTTATTTACAAAATAAAGGCTAAATAGGCCCATTAGGAAAGTTTGGAGACAATCATAAAGTAGCAGGTTTCTATGCACTAAACAATATTTTGGTCATAACTTGAAGTAGGAATGCCTAATCGATAAATCATCAAAAGATTTGAAAATTAAACATCCTAGGATTTAACTTATGTAATTCTCAACCAATTGATATCAACTTTTTAATAGAAAAGGAAAATTTTGGGTGAAGTAGCACTAATTAACTTGCATTAATTGGGTTAAAACTTTGCTTAGAAGAGCCCAACTATTGAATGGTTAGAATAGGTAAAAAGTAGACATGTAGAGCTTTCTTGTACATAAATTTCATGTAATGGGCCTTAAAATGCTATAAGATATGCCAACTCTTCTAGAAAGCAAATGTACTCCACTTAGAGAATATGAATATGTATGTATGAATTTGTATATTGTGTGTGTATGTGTATGTATATGCATACATGACATATAAAATTATCATATGTTAGTGTATGTTGTAAAAAAGTAATTAGGCTTACTATCAATCAAGAGTCCATTTAAATAAAGTCATGTGTGGGTTATGTCTAGTTAGTAACTACCTAAACCAAGGAACCTTAAAATCATACAAAAAATGTGTAATGATGGACTAAAGGAAAGGCCCATTCGACCTCTATATGTAAAGAAGACAGAGTTGAATATGTTTTCTATAAGTCCATTGGTAACTTCAAATTAGTTTAGAGTAGATAAGCTTGGTGAACAAGTTTAAGGACACTATAATTAGTTATATGGGTCAATGGTGAAGTGAAAGGAAAACTAATAATGTTTTTGAGGATCTATCCATCAAAGGTGGCAATCTTGGCTTATATCCACCTTTATTATGATCCATCTATATGTAAAACTTGGTAAAAATTCAATAGTTAGAGAGTTAAATTAGACAATATTTATTAATGGGTAATGTGTAGAAATATTCAATTAATAGAGAAATTTATTAGAATTAAAATGGATAAAGGAATTTGTTAGAAATTATCCAGGAAAGAAATACTCATTAACATTAATAGAGTTTGAATTCCAAGTGTCCTTTATTGTTCTAATTCTTGTGGGATTGTTTAGTGATAGTGATAGTCACAATTATTGAATTTATTTGGTAATGTCTTCTTAATTCTCAAAGAACTAAAAGAATGACAAGGTGAGGAATGGGCAAAGGCAAGAGTGCAAGAGATCATTTGAGAGTAAAACCCTTAAATTAGACCACAAACATGGTAATTAGTGCCTTTAAATCAAGTGAGAAGTGTGTTCTTGTAATGTCCTTTTCTTTTATCTAACCATTTTTAGCATGTGTTTCTTTTAAGATGTCAAGAGATAGTGTAAACAATGATATTAGGTTCATAGTAAAGACCATACAACAATAACAATAATAACTTGAAGGAATGTATATGAGATTTGGTATGGTAGATGATAGACTTGGAAGAGTCAAAGGTGGGCAATAATAAAGAAATCAATATAGTGAGAGAAATAGGAAGGAAAGAAAAGAGAGGAGAGAAATAGGAGGGAAAGGAGAAAGAGGAGACAAAATGATAGATATTTTAAAGATAAAAGGAGTAAGAGAGAAAAAGTATATTATGGTGAGTAGAAAAAGAGTAATAGAACACATGAAAGGAGGGATGTGAGAAAAGAATGAGATAAGTAAAAGAGAGATAACATGGATTTAAATTTTGACAATAATAAAAAATAGGATTCCTTCATTTCAAAAGAAAAATCATTGATAAGTCAGGTTGGACATCACCATTGCTTCTTCTTCACAATTAGATTTAACCTTCTAAATGTGTGAATTGGGTTTCAACTAAAACATGATAGTTTTAGAACTTCCTCTTAAATTTTTAATGATATAAAGATCACCTAATTTCGACATTTAAAACTCATGTTATGGCTAAAAATTTAAATAGTGTAAAAATTTGATATTAACTGAACAATTTAGAACATAGGAAAATTGACATCCAATCAAATAAAAAGGCCAAATCCGTGAAATTAAACATATGTAACACATTAAGAGGTATAAAATGGAAGTAAGCTATATAGAGAATATTTTATAGATCAACTATCATTGTTGACTTTTATAAACTTTTTAATTATAGCTTTATGATTATGACTTTTCTTTTATTATAGTTAAAATCTAATTTTATGATGATTTTTATGATTGTGATTTTATAGTTATGGTTATTATTTTAAGGTTTGACTCTTTTGAAATTTTGCTTGTGTTAAGGAGAAAAGTCTACAACTACTACCTTTACTAGTTTAGCCTTTCAAGCAATAATTTGAATTGTTCTTCTTGAGGGCTTATTATTGCTAAATAGGGGGCAATTGATAACCTTAAAAGGTTAATAATTGACTTTGAGTATAATATTTATTTAAGAGGATAAGTACTAGTGAGTCCTTAAGTTATACATGAATTTGTTGAAATTATATGGAAAATGGTATGGTTATGGCTTGATGAAAACTTTTGTAATAGTCAACCCTTGAGTGTTAAATGATCAATCATTGATTATTGGACCTTGAGAAAATTTGATGCAATTTAAGGCATTTTGAGTATTTTTATATGTTTATCAATATTTATTGTTATTTCCATATGCATTAAGAGTTGTTATACTCATATGAGAAGTGAGGAAATGTTTTTAGAAAAATGAAATAAGAATAGGTATCCACAATGCGTGATGTTTGCCTAATTTATAAGAATGAGCATTCAAAATCTACTTGATTTATGTAATATTGCATACTAGCTTTTTATCATCTCTAGCTCTATTAGGTAACTTTAATAGTTATCAAAACTTAATGAATATTACAAACGAAATGCATTTAACTAAAAATATTTTTATGAAAATGTGATAGGATGAAGGTTAAGTTAGGAGAGGGATTAACTATTTTCTTATAAAGATAAAAAGCAAGGTGGAAACTAGAAATTCTTTTGTATGTGACCCCTACTTGTAGTTAAAACTAACCAAAAGTCTTGAAAATTCAAGGATGAATTCTTTTCAAAGGGGAAGTATTGTTATGCCTCATATAATTTTAGAATTTTATTTCATAAAGAAAAAGAAATTAAATAAATGAAATAATTTTCTTGTAATAGAAACAATTAGTTTATTTTAATCTCTATATTTTAAAATGAAAATTTCATAAATATAAAAATAAATTTTAAATAGAGAATAGTAAATAGGATAGTAAAAGAAAGAGAATTAATTAATTAAAGTAGTTTCAAATTGAAATTATAAGTAGAAATAAATTAATAGAATAAGTATAAAAGGAGGAAATTTGTATAATTCATTTAGGGAAAGTGTTGGAAATACAAGAATTAAAAATTATAAGTGATTAAGAGTGAGTATATGGTTATAATGGAAGATTTGGATAAATGATAAAAATGCACCAACCTTTTTAAAACCTAAGTTTAGCCTTTTTATCTCATTTCACCCACTGCAACCTTAATCCATCTTCCTTTTTTATCTCATTTCACCTACTATAACCTTAATCCATATTCTCTTTTCACTTATTTTCTTATTTTTCTCCTTTTCTTCATTTGATCATGGAAGAGGGAATCAATGCTTATTAAAACTCTCTATATAACAAGGTTAGGCACTTTGAACCATCATTAATCTTCTACTTCCTTTCATTTTCTACAAAATTTGATGAAGCTTAAGTTTGAGTATGGAAAAGATAAGTTTGAAACCTAATGAGAAAGGCATTACCTTATGTCTCGCTTTAAGGTAGTTTCAACCATAGGAAAACAAGTCGTAGGTTCAAGTATTGGATTCATAGCTAGCCAAGTAGTTCCTAAAAACCCTTTTTCTTGCTTTGCCTTTAAGATAGGATGACCAGCTAGTCAAGCAAATATACAATCTTACATTATCTTCATCTTTGAAACTTTGAATCATTAAGGCCAAGGAAGGATAGATTCAGCCTCCCAAACCTTCCTCCATATATAGTGAATGAACATTCTAACTCAAATTTCAATATTTGGATGGTTTGGTTTATTTATGAAATTTTTTGGTTTTATGAATTATACATTGAATATAGAGATCTATGATGAATAAATTGTGAGTACATGATAGAGATAGTTTAAATAAGATTCCTTTAGGAAATATTGATGATTTGGTAAGGATTAATGAAGTCATAAATGGATTGAAAGACATCTATGATATTATAAACAGTTGTAGTGTGCTAGCAAATTGATAAAAACCTAGTCTAAGAAATAACTGTTAGACTTTAATGGTTGACTGCTAATTTAAGGATTCAGTAAAGTCTTTTTCTAGAACCCAATAATCGACGGCTAAGACCTTAATGGTCTACCATTGCCTTATTAATGCCTAAACACAATAATACTAGTTAATGTTTTTCTTAATGCAAACTAAATATAAGAGTTAGTAAAGGAAATATAACCACATATGGAATAAGTTACCAATCTAAATCGGTAATTTTCATTTCTTAAAGGATAACTAGAATAAATTCAATCCATTAAAAGATGGTTATGATTAAGAATAATGTCAACAATTGGTATATGTAAGCCATGCGAAACTAAACTTGAATTCATAGACCTATGTATATATATATGTGTGTGTGTGTATATGTATACATGTGGAAGAATAATTCGACTATCATTGAATTAGGCTTAAATTGATCTGGCAAGTTATGGTATATACTAATGATCTATTACAAAGTGTAAATTACATGAGGCCATGCATTGAAGGCATGATATTGATGATAACTATGATTTTAGTGCATACTTATATTATTTATGTAATTTGTGGTGAATGGTACCATTGTTGGTGGAAAATAAGACATGTGGCCATGTAAGAAAGGTATGGAATAATTATGAAATGATACTTGTGCATTTGATGAGAAGGAATGCATTGGGATTTTCAGAAATGTGATGAAGGAAAATGTGATATGTGAACACTAGATCTAGTAACTATTTGTAAGGGGTATAAAGTTAACTCTATAAGGACAAGGATGGATTTTAAAGTGTATAAAGCTAGTTAGAAGTCACAAAGAGGTTTACTTGATTTTTATATAATGATTAATTTAGTACATTAGATATGGGATTGTGATATGGACATATATATATGCATAAAACATACTGTGGGTAAGAATAACAAACTCAATAATTAAGAGTTATCATTATTTTGTTGAAATATACATGATGTGATGATAATGTGGTATTATGAACGTGCTTATTTGAATATTGACATTGATGAGTGCAGATGACTATATATATACCTATGTTATTGGATTATGAAATTTTATGATTAGAGTGCTAGGTGAATAGGAAAGGTGAATTTGGTTGGTAAACTTATTTTGTTTCTTTAAAACTTATTGTGCTAGATGTTTGCGTACTAAGTCTTGTACTTATCCCACAATGTGTTTTGTCTTTATAGATTCTTAGGATAATATTTCATCACCACATTTGAGTAGAGCTTTTAGGAGTTCATTTGGGAAGGCATTTAAGTAACATTGTATATTATATACTAGACATGTATAGGCCATTATCAATATAGAGTAAAAAAGGTAGTGAGTTAGTAGTGCGTATCTTGTGAGGCTAATTTGAATAGGCTAATCTCTTGAGTAGGCTAATCTTTAACTTGGTGCATATAATAATGTGGATTTTGAATTATATTTTCTTTTAGATAATAATACTATTTCATTTTTATTTATGTATAAAAGGACTCCCAAAACCCCTACATATGTAATGATATGTTAAATTAAGGTCTAGTTTAGGTTATGGATACTTAGTAATAGGTTCCACACTAGTCATAACCAAGTTAGGTCATGATAAAGAGCTAGATTTCAATCTTCCCTTCATCTCTTCCATCATCATCAAGCAATCAAGGTAAGAAATTCTCAACTCCTTCAATATCCAAAGATTTCCTTTTTGAATTCCTTTTGTTTTCATAAGAAATTATGGAAGATTAAGTGGAGGAAAAACTTAGGAAATATTATGTTTTAACTTGGATATTTCTTCTCCTTGATGTGTAATTACTTAATTTATTGACAAATCCTATTCTAAACCTTGCTCCACTAACTTGTAAGTAGTGTTCTACTTAAACTTTTGTTTAATTTTAGTTAGTTCTTTATATTTTAGTCAATATAGGATTTTAAGGGAAATTGGCATGATTTTGTATTTCTTGCTTAGAAGTTGTGATTTTCATGATAAATCTTATTGCTACAATGAGTTATTTATGGATTATGTTAGTTTAGTTAAGAGATTCATAGATATGAATGAGATTTAAGGCTTAAGTGTGCTTAATGAATAAAAAATTATGAAAATTTGTAAAGCTTCATATTTGAATTGATTCACTGATTAATTTTTTAGGCTTGGAAATGTATTTGTATAGGCTAAATTACTTCATCCTGAGGTAAACCAATTCATGAATTGATTCATTGAAGTTAAGTTACTCTTTACATAGCCCCAATCAATTCTCGAATCAATTACCCATGTGCAAAAAGGGTAATGTGAATTGATTTCTGAATTGATTTACTAAGGATAGAATGCTTTTTATGTGACCTAAATTGGTTTTTGAATTCATTAACCCTATTTCTAACCACATTTTCATTTTTTTAAACTATTAATTGATATGTTTCTTCTATTAAATATATTTCATGAAGCCATGAGTCCTCGGTATAAATATTGAAATGAGAAATGAAGTAATTATTTAATATAGATTGATTATGATTTAAAACCTCAAATCATATGATAAATTATGAGTAGTATGTAACATGGTAACTTTGGGAGAGTTAATATACATTGATGTGTTTTATGCATTGGATCCATTTGCTAGTTTATGATGGGATACAGCAAACTCTAGAAAGATAAAGATGGAGTTTGAGAGGGGATAAGGATGATTGGGGATCATAAGGAGGTTTACTTGTTTGTTTATTCTTATTAATGTTACCCTTATGGAAATTTGTTTATTGCCATTTATTGAACATGTTTAATGCTACATATGATAGCCAAATCAACTTTGTGGGGTATTCATATAATTAAAATGTTACTTATTTCAAGAAAGCTTAATTAAGAGCTTGTGAGCACAATGCTTTATAATGATAGAAATTATCTTTTTATGTTAAAATGAATTTTAATGCTTAAGAAGAATGTTTCTCATTAAACTCTTAAATTTACTTTTTGCAATTTCCATTTTTTGATAACCAGGCTAAGATTCCTCTAATATCACCTCGTTCATAATAAGTGGGATGATCACTTGGCAAATTCCTCCATTCTTTTACAAACACGATAATTGTTATCACTTTGTGTTCATCTATTGATAAGTAGTTATTGATCAAACTTTCCAATACTAGGCCATGGTAAAAAATAGGTGGAACATAGATATACGATAACCAAGGCCACCAAATGAAATTTTTATATAAGGCTCTAGCTAGACTAACTTATTTCTCTATAGAACTTTAGATTTAAAAATTGGTCTAGTTTTTCTTTTGAAGGAGCTTACATATGTGTTGAATTATATTAACATAGATTCTAAAATTAGGTTTGAAGCTAAATGGAGAATTTAGAAATTTTATTATCTTTTTAATTTGTTAGATCAATATTAAGCTTAGGGAAAGGTTGCAAGATTATCTATAATAGTTTCATGCCTATCATAGCTATAGAAAGGTTGTGACAAAATATGAGCCTTAGATATCCCTACTAAATTAAATTGAGAAAAAAATGTATTATAGACTATTATAAGGTAGTTGTGTAAAAAAAAAACTCAAGAGAATCCACAAGGTTGTTATTATATAAGTTGTGGATTGTGAAATAGTCCTTCGAAATTTGGCATTGGATATGAGATGTCTTGACTTTTGATAGAAATTTTAGTGAAATAAAATTTTAAGCAAAGAATCCATCGGGTTTAGTTATGTTGGAGGAAAATTCTAGCATAAGTTGCAAGACCTATTCTTTAAAATGAAAGTGAAAGAAATAGATGGCCAACAATTTATTTAAGTTAAAAATAATACAGAAAGTTTCTATGGTGGTTTTGGGAGGATATGTAATGGATTTGAGGAATTATTATTTTAGATCCATTTAAGAATGATATGGAATGGAATATGGTCTTTTGGAATTTGTTTGTTGGATATATACTATCATGATCTCTAGTGTTGTCATATTAAAATAAAATTATAAGAAAAGTGCTTATAGGGTTTAGTTAATATAAGGGAAACCCAAGAAAATGTCAATTAAGCCATATAACTTACATTTTTAAAAATAGAATCAATGATTTAGTACTTGCATAACACCCCCAGAATTATAACAAATTAATACTTATGCCACAAATTATGCTATGTAAATTCAAAAGTTATGGCAATTTTATCTCTTGCCATTGGATTAAAATAGTTTAAACAAATTGTTACACCCTATTTAATTATTAGTAAATTAAAATTTATTACATGAAAAATAACAACTAAAGCAACTGGTAAATTTAATTGAGTTAGGAATTTTGTGTGTAAAATATGAAATAAAATAAAGCTAATAAAATTAAAAATATAGAAATATGAATTTGATGAAATTTTGATAGAGAAAATCTATTACAAGCATGAAATACAAAGTTAGATACTAATATAAGTGAATGTGTAGGTATAGAAGAGATTTAGGAATAATTTTTCTAAAATACCACTAGGGAACTATTTTCCCCTTTATCAACCCCCAAACCCCAATCTCCCTCATTTCTCTTTATCTCTTAAATTCTCTCTACTCTATTTAACAATTTCTTCTATCATTCTACCAATAAAGCAAAAAGAAACCTAATTCTTCTTGATTCAATCAATATTAAAACATTACTTTCATCAAGAATCATTCCTATTTCTTCTTAGATGATGAAGAGATTTGAGATTTATTTAGTTTTGTTAGGTATTCTAAACTTAACTCTAGAACATATGAATTTTAATATAATTAAGATTGAAAGATCTTTAAACTAGCTTCCTAACACCCTCTTCCATACAAGGTGAGTGGATAATCTAACTAATTTATGAATTTTGTTGCTATATGATGTTATTGATAGAATATTAGTTGTTTTATGATTTTGCTTGAATCTTGTTTTTATTTTGATGTGGTGGATGCAATAAATGATGAAGAGAAATAATATGATACATAAATGCATTAATGATTGTATCAAGATTTGGTGTGTAAAATATGTATTTGGAAGGCATTGATGATCAGATAAATAGTAAATTTTTTATAGAAAACTATAATTTTCATGTGTGAATTGAGTGACCAATCAATTTTAAGGGTTTAGAGATAAATCTAGGCTTTAAAATCGAGTGATCAATTGATTCTACGTGTTTAGAGGCAATTTTAGGATAGGTGTGTTGATTGGTCAATCGATTCACTAACCGTAAAATTTTATACTGAATTTAAAGAGGTATAATTCCTTCATTTTACGTTCATTTTAAATGAATGACCTATTGTTGTAAAAGTAATTGAGTCTACTTTTTAATAAAATTTGTTTCAAATCAATGTCTTATGTATATTTTGGGACATCATCAAAATAGTAGACAAAGATAAAAAAAAACTTAAAATTTTAAAAAAATTACTTTTTGTGTTTATTTTTAAAAAACTATAACACTTTCAAATTTAGGCAATTTGGGCAAATAACCAATATATAAAAATCTAATTAACTATATTTTCATATGAAATAAGTTTCATAAATAATATATTCATAATTTTTAAGTTATTGATAAAATATCACTTAAAGGTCACAATCGTGGTGACTATATAGTAAAACATACCTAATCTATTTTATATTTTCATAATTTATAATGGCCTAACATGGGGTGTTTGCTCTCTAAGCATTAAAGATAGAGTAATTTATGATAATTATAAGATGAATACATGATTTGGGTAATCATAAAATGAGAAAGTAGAAGTTGTACGACATAATATAATAACAAACTTATTGCATTACTTATAGGATGAAATGTGTTGAGAAATATTTTATGGATTAATTACTATGATATGTGTGATTACTTGTAACCATACAAGAGGGCATAATAATATTGATATGTATTATGATGGACATTGAAATTAAATTGTGACTATATTGGATAGAGTTTGAACTGTAGTGTTTAAATTTGTATTGTGAATCATGCTACGAGTAGTAATAAAGATAAGAAATGTGATGAGAGTGATATTATGAATACTGGATGGAAAATTCCCAATGATATGCTTGTTAAGAGTATAAGGCAGACCTTGGAGAGACAATAATGGAAAGCTTAAGGAGGATATAAGGTTGATCCGAAAGATAAAAGGTAAATGAATGTATTTTATTTATTGCTTATTATTCTAAATGAGATGTGACCTTAAGTGTAATTAGTCATGAGTATTATTATATGATATATTAAAAAATGAAATGATTATGCATTAATCTTATTGTTATTGGCTCTTGGTTACTAATATGCTTACATGTAATATGATTTGTTAAAGAAGGATAGTCCAATAGGTAAGCTATTATGATTTATTGATGTTATTATAGATTATTCACTCATTGAACCATAGACTTATTCCTCTGTGATTCATTTTATAGATTCCTTGGTTGAGCCTTGACTTCCACTTCCTCAGAGCTATATTCTATGGGAACTCATTGATGGTAGGATGATAGCATGGTAGCATGGTAGCACATATTCTTATGTATTGTAAATTTTAGGCCTAATTTTTGTCATAGATTTAGGTAAAGGAGATATTTGAATTGATTTCTCATAAGTTAGTTAAACTTGCTTATCTTTATTTTAAGAGAACTATAAGCATACCTAACTTTTATATCTTTTAAAGAAACCTCAGTGAATTCCAATGAATATTTTCTTTTGAATGTACCCTTGTCTTTTATATATGCATAATAATTGTTAATAAGGATTAAGTTAAATAATTATGAATTTAGGGTTATGACACAAATGTACAAAAAACTAAAAAATTTATGACACAAAGTTACAAGAATGCATTCCCTATGGCAAAATATTATTTGTACTATGGAAAAACTTTTCCCATACAAAATATCACTTATGCTACAATCCAAATTACGAGAGCATATTCCCTATAACAAAGTATCACCTATTTCATCATATAAGTTGAAAAACTTTACCCATGACAAAGTATTATTTATGCTATAAATTAATTCTATAAATAAAATCATAACAAAATATATCATTCGTGTGATAAATATATATATATATAAGGTTAATTGTAATAAGTGAAATGTGTTAAAATACACTAGACAATAAAAAATATATAAATATTTATATATTAAGAATGTTTAGCAAATAGTTAATTCATCAACTAAGTTAGAGACCTTTAGTTGATTGAACAAGTCAAACTATTGTTTTAAGAGTTTGATAAATAGCTTATTTAATAAGTTAATTGGCCCTCAATCAATTAAATAAAAAAGTTATAAAACTTAATGTTTTCAATTAATTGTTTATTAAAATATATGTAAAAAGAGAAAATTATCCCCCAATTGTATAATTATGTACATTTATTTTTTGGTTAAAATGATAAAGAAAGGGTTGAATCCCAAATCCTAATGTACATAAGAGAGAATTCAACCATTTTGTTCCTAAATTTTTTTTATCTAAATACCAATTTAATATATATTAAAATGCAATATTTTTTACAAATAATAAATAAACATTTAACTTTTCATTAGTTAAATTTACCTAATAAAATTAATATACATTAATAAAATAAATATTATCATATATTAAATATTGTATTATATAATTATTTAATGAATTTAATTTCTTTACATATTAAAAGTAAAAATTAATAAGATTAACCTACACACACACACACATAGAATACATATATATACAACAATTTTTCAATTTGTTATTTGTTCCAATTTTTAAAACATTACCTAAATAATAATAGATTATTCAAGGTATAAAATATTATAAATTTTTTTTATGAAGTGGCATTCTTCTTAAAAAATATGATAATAAAGAAGATATATATATATATATATATATATATATATATATATATATATATATATATATATATATATATATATATATATGTTTTACTATTTTTGTAATATATATATTATAAAAATTGTAAAACCATTATAATATATATAAGTAGTATAATTCATAGCATAAATGATAATAAGTTTTATTATAAAAATATGTATTAACAAGTTTTATATTATCACTATGATATTAAGGAAACTTTTATTAAAAAAATAAAAATAATAATAATTATGTAAAATTGTATATAATTTAATAATAATTAAATCATTATATTACAAGATATTTAAGTAAATTATATTAAAGAGAATAGCATATATAAATAGTCTAAAATCTCATTTTAGTCCTTTATTAATTTCAATTGCATCATTTTTATTTTTCACAAATATTTTGTATCAAATTTATCTTTTATAAATAATAATTTAATTAATTTGTTCCATCCATTTGTATTTCTATTAATAGGTTAATGACTTGATAATAGAAGGATAAAAATAAAATATAAATAATATATGAAAGATGAAATTGAAATTAAAAATTTGTGAAGAATGGAATGATTTAATTTGTCTTTGTGAATGACAAAAACAAGTATTGTCAATAAAAAAATAAAAGTAAATAAATTTATAATTATTAAATGTTAATTTGTAATTACAATTTAAATATACATGATAATTCAAAGTTATGATTTATATAAGCATTTATTTCATATAATTCAAACTTTATTGAAGGAGTTTCCAAAAAATATTAAAAAATTATTTAAAAGATATAAAAATTTTACTTTTAACTTGTAATGATTTAATTAATAACAATTAATGAAAAATATTAATAGGAGATTAAAATTAACTAATTAATTATTTGTGAGTGATAAAATTGATACAACACATTTGTGAAGGACAAATTTGATGCAATTGAAATTAGTAATGTAATAAATGGAGTTTTAGTCTATACAAAATAAATTTTAAAATAAAGTCATAAAACATTTTAACATGAGTATATTTTTATATATTATTTTATTATTATATAATTAGGACTACATGAGTGTAGTTTTCTTTGTAAAGTTAATCAACCAACTGAAACTTAATATAAAATATATTATATTATAATACTAAAAATGCAAATTGGCATAATGATAAAACTTGACATTCCTTAATTTAAAGATTCAAATTCGATTCCCCCTAAATGCAATTTGTAGTTTCTAACCAGACAAAGTATTGAAGATTTACACTGGCTTCATGATGATCAAAAGCATTAATAAGTTTTAACAAATATGCAAAATTTTTGATTATGTCATAATTTTTATTAGGGCACCAATGATGATTTATTGTAGTGATTTAAAATACAAGTTTTTAATATGCAATAAGCAAGTTTTTTTTTTAATTTTTTCCAAACTAAAGATTTAAACTAATTGCACAAAGTATGATTTGCCATATATATAATAATAAAGTTTGCAGGTTAAGTTCAATAGGCTTTATGTTTATTTTATGTATTTTGGCCTATTATTTTACATCTTTATTTAAACAATATTAATAGGCTAATTTGTCTATTGGTTTAAGCCTAATTAGTCTATCGGAACCTAATTTAAGTCTTGGCCAACTCTTTTAACTTTGACCCTATTTAAGGAAGGTTGTTTTTTATTATTACAACTTTGACATTTTGAAATTAGAAAGCTTTGTATGAGCTTTTTCTCTTATGGTTCTAATAAGAACTTTAGATTTATCAAAGGAGATTTAACTTTTGTGGCATCAATTGTAACTTATTGAAGGATTAACATCCTTTGTGATACAATTTCTTCTCACTTATTACTTCCTTTCTTCTTTATTTTAAAGTATGGCATGATTATTTTTCTTTCTCAATTTGATTTTTGAATTTTAGGGTGATCCATCTTGTAGAACTTAAATTATTTTTACCATTTCCTATTAAATTAGAAAAAGAAAATTTCTTTTGAAACATAAAAGATTTCAAGCACTCTAAATGGGACCTATGAGGTCATTGATAATGATGGAGACTTGATTGCTTATGGTTAGAGATTTTCTCAAACTGTACTTTTTAATCCTTTAATTACACTAGTAAATGAAACTTCACTAGGACATTTTTCCTAAACCATGCTTTGATATTAGCTCTATCATGATCCATTTCTAGAACATTGTGACTTGCATAAAGATATCATTATAGATATCTATATAAGCCATTCTAAACAAAATCTTTTACTATTTTCTAAAAATATGCAATATGAAAAAATTTTAAGTTAAAAAAATTCATTAAATTTTTTTAAACATGTATTATCAAATCAAAAAACAACTTCTCCTAATTTGATGAGATTTAATCTTGAAAATAGAAAATAACTTCAATAAAATCATCTTTAGGTAAACAATAACTTTATTAGATAGGATAAACTCTTTAATAAGAAATAAGTCAATTTAAACCACCTAAATAAGTAGAAAAACCTAAAAACTTTTTTTGATAAAATATTTAGAATAAGATAAATAAAATAGAATAGGATCAAGTTAGAAAATTTTTCAAAAATTAGAAGATACTATTTCTTTAATACCAATAATATTCAAAAATCAAATTTCTTTTTGCAATTAAATTAGAAATACTTTTCTTCAAAATATTTATTTGAAAATCAGTACTTTTAGTAAATAAGTAACTATATATTAGATATTCTCAAAACTCAAAGTATATAAAAATATTTTTGTAAATTAATTACCTTTTTCTAAAAATATCTTGAATACTAAAAATCATTTTTCCTTCCTTTTCCTTTATAATCATGGACCTTTATCTTGTTTCATAAAAACATCACTATCATCATAACTTATATTCCAAAATATGCATCATATATGTACATGATATTTATACAAAGATAACTAAGTTATATTGTAACCCATTGATAAAAGTCAGAATAATTTGGCAAAAAACTCACATAATAACAAAAGATGAGAAGATAAAACATGACAGTTATCATGGAGACTAATCATTAAAGGTATTTAGAAAGGAGTCAAACTTAGGATTATCATGGTGACTAATTTATTTCAGAAGTTCAAACCATAAGTTGAACACAATAGAATAGAACTAGATTAGAAAAACTAAGAAGATCTTATTCTGATTTAAAATACTTTGAAGATAACATTAAATTTAGGAAATAAATTAAAAATAGTTTAGATTTAAGATCTAGTGGATACTATTTGAAAAAATACTTGGAAGATTCTTTAGAAGAAATTCATATTTGCATTTGATAGAATATAGGAACCATTTTCCATTTGGAAGGAAATTATGCAGCTAACTCGATATTCATCATAAAATTAAATTTGTAGAAACCATAAGGTAAGCAAAATAATATTAGAAAATATATATGTACAAGAATATACATTATACATATATATTAGTTATACAAAAAGTTACTTAGGCCACGTAGTAACCTAGTTCTCAAAGTCTCAAAATAATCATACAGTTAAAAATAGACATTTGAAAATAGATGAAAATGCTTTTTATCAATCTAGACCAACTATTGGTTATGCGTTATTTGAGTTATTGGCATCCTAAAAAATAATTAAATAAAATCTTGTACAAGTGTCATTAGATATTAGAGATCTAAGTAGGTGTTATATGAGTTTAGAATACCTAAAAAATATATCCATAAATGAGTAAAAAATTACTTAGTGAGAAAATTATCACATAAATTTTTAGTTAGTTTTAATCAAGAAAGTATTTGTATATAAGACATACATTAAAACTCATTTTCTCACTAAATTATTATGTATACTACATTAGTAACATTTGGATAGAATATAACTTAGGCATAAACACAATATAAACATTTGAATTACTATTAAATGGTTTGGATGAACAAAATGTTCCTTCTTATTACTCTGAGTTAACCTTGATCATGTGCATCCCAGCCTTATGCCTTCCCCTTTGCCTCATATAATTACATGTGACTTAAAGTATAAAGCATCAAGTTGATCTCCAAAACCCTTTACAAGGTCTCATAATCACATAATAATATTAGAATATCACATTTAGCATTTAACCTAGTAATATCATATATGACATAAATCTTGTATTAAGCATATAACCATAATTTCACATACGACATAAAAACTAATTTCACATAGGGCTTTTACCAACTCACTCCATATAATAAGGTAAGGTCAAAATGCCATCCAAAGCCATAATCAAAATATAACATAAAGATAATCTAGCAAGAGAGAATTATAGTTACCTTGTCACATTTCTAATGACCACAGGAAATACTAGTGCTTGAATTATATATGCTAAATAATTGTATCATTTTCAAAAGCTCACTAGCATAGAGTTTCAATCACAAATACTTTCATATATGAACATATTAGTGCATGTACAAGTCATAGAAAAATCCATGTCATAATTCGTGCACTAATCATGCAATAGACTCATAGTTTCACTATAAAACTTATGGAGTAGTGTCCATTTTTTTCACATCATTTCTATCTCCATTCAAGCATACTTTTAACACATTAATATGCTATTAGACAAGAAAAATATCATTATAATATAATTACTAACTCAGGATTTCCATAACAAAATTGTAGAGTTCTTAACTTGGGTTTTCCAAGTTTTACTTTTATTTTCTAAGCAAATTTAATTCTTTTCTTTATGTATCATTCTAACAAGTAAAAAAATGATATTTTTCCTTACTTAATCAAGAATAAATGCTTTTGTCCAAGAGTATAAAATTGCACTATATCAGCATATAATAACATTCAAAAGTTAAGAAAACAATCACAAAATCATATTAGGTTTTAACGAACATTCTTATATTTAGAAATTTCATTTAAAATAGTAAACTTTATTAAAATCTTTGAAAAATTTCCAAATTTGATATTTGAAAATTTAGAAACATTTTTAAACTTTTTCTATACTCAAAACAAGTTATATAAGTTACTTTTGTAATCATCTATCAAAACACTTTAAAGATGACACATTTAGCTTTGAAATTCCTATAAAATATCAAACTGTAAGGAAACTTTATAAAAATTTCCTTCATTAATAATAAGTCATAAGATATTATTTCTTAATAATTTTTATACCCAAAATAAGTTACATAAATTACCCACACATCCATTATCAAAATATCTTAAAGTGGTTTTACTTGATTTTGGAAAATCTATTTTATATGTAAATTTTTATAAAAAATTTTATGCATCAAATTTGTCAATGATGAAGTGATCTTTTAGAAATCCTTTACAAATTTTTTATGATATCCAAGTAATCCAAGAAAATTATGTATTTCTGTTACCATTGAAACCCTTAGCCATTTGGGTACAGCTTTAACCTTCTGTGGGTTTACTTGGATTCTTTCTTTTGAAATGAAATGTCCAAAGAAATGAACACTTGTTACCTAAAATCCACACATTGAAAACTTTGCATATAGATAATACTCTGTAATGTCTATAAAGTAATTTGTAAATGTTATGCATACTTCTTTTCATTCTTAGAATATACTAGAATATTATCAATGAACATTATGATGAAGTTATCCAAAAATTACTTAAACATTTTGTTCATTAAATACATGAATGTTGTCAAGTTTGTTAACTCGAAAAATATCATTAGAAATTTGTAATGTCTATAATGAGAGTGAAACGCTATCTTTGAAATATCTTCCTCCTAAATTCTCAATTGATAATATCCTAATTGCAAATCGATTTTTAAGAAGTGTCAAATACTTTGAAGTTAATGAAAAAAGTCATCTATTTCCAATAATAGATACCAATTCTTTATAATGACCTTGTTCCACTATTAATAGTTGATGCACATCTGCACTGATCCATCTTTCCTTTTTACAAACATCTCAAGTGCACCCTATAGGGAAGTACTTAGCTGTATGAAACCTTTGTCTATCAAGTCTTGTTAGTTACTCCTTCAACTCTTTTAATTCTACTAATGCCATTCAATATAAAGAAATAGATATTCAATCAGCTCTAAGAATCACTTCAAATATGAACTCAGGTTCCTAATCAGATAGCAATCTTGGTAACTCTTATAGGAAAACATCTTGGAACTCATTCACCATTGAGGCTTTGCTAACTTTAGGTTTTTCTACCTTAGCCTAACTTATTGCAACTATTCATACTATGCATTCCTTCTTTCCTTACTTTTGTGCATGATACAAAAGTACATTTTTGCTCTATTCTCTCCTTGAAATACTAATGATATTTCACCTTCTAACTAATATGTTATCGTCTTATAGTAGCAATCTACATGAGCATGATACTTAGCTAACCAACCCATTCCTAGGATTACATCATAATCCATAACATCTAATATTATCAAATCCACCTTTGCTATATAATCATCTAGGTTTATTTCACACCTTTTAATTCTGTGAAAGTAATTACTATCATTCTTCTTACTATGGTAGTAACCATCATCATATTATCTAACTATTCTTTAGTTTATGAAATCCTACTTACTAAGTTATAGGATAAGAAAGAATGGGTAGCTCTAGAATTAAACAATGCTTTTACATAAAGTTTTTTAACTATTAAATTACCTATTACTACAATATTTGAGGCTTGAGCCTCTTGCCTTGTCATGGTAAATACTTTGGCTTGTATCCTAATTATTTTTTTCCTTCTACCCCTTTTTGCTTCTTTACCAGGTAGTGTTGGCAATCTTATAGAAGTAGTCATTTTGGGGTTATAAGTACTAGGTGTGGCGTTACTCCTAAACTAAGTTATTCTATAGTCTCTTACTATGTGTTCGATCTATCCATATTTAAAGCATGATCCATATAGTCCAATGTGATTCTTGTTTCATTGATTATTGAAAGGAGGCTTATTTAGTGGATTCAACATAGAGTACGTCTTACTTAGAAGATTCATTGATCTAAAGGTAGAACTAGAAATTTAACAACACTTTAACCTTTGAAATTTCTTCTTATTAGGTTATCCACCTCCTGGGCACTCTATATACTTTTACTTAGCTTCTTACTATTTCCACTTCCACCTTCAAACCTTAGTCTCTTCTTCCAAAACTTGCTTCTTTTTCATGCCTCTCCTTAGAATGTATCTTTGCTTCGATTACTAGATCCAATGCTTTTTTATAAGTGGTGTTATAAATAGAATTTACCTAATCATAAAAGTAATCATAGAGTTCATGTAGGAATCATTTCACTTTTCCTTTTTCATTAGGCACTAAATATCCAACATATCGGTAGAATTATGTAAATTGAGCATCATATTGAGATACAATCCTTGTTATCTAGGTTAGTTGTTTAAACTTAAGTGCCTTTGCATCTCTTATACTTAAGGTAAGAATTGATCTACTAGCTCTTCTTGGAATTGTCCCTAAGTGATGGGGTTTTCAACTCCTACCCATGATTCTATGTTCCGCTATACCACTAATGCACCTTATATTCCAATTAATGATAGCCAATTCCACCATCATAGCTTCACTACATTCTAACATCTTGCAAATTCTTTCAATATGTTAGAGGGTCAATTGAGGGATTAGTTCCATCATAACTTAGGTCTTCAATTTTAGAAATTCATGTACTAGTTGTAACTTATCTTAGTAGGGTATAGGAGGAGGAGAATATTGTGTTTCATCTTGCCTATTTTTGTTACTATTTCCTTAGCCTAGCACTTATTCCAAGGTTTGTTATAAACCAATAGCCTAAAATAGGTCTTTAAAATCATTCCCACTTTAGCTACTAGGGGAATTTGAAGATTTTTTATGTTTTGGATTACCTGGATTTACTTTAATTCTCACCATATCTTATAAAATATCTTAAATCAAAAATAAAATATTTCCTTTCAAATATAAAAGATATGTGGCTTTCCAAGTGGAACCCATAAGATCACTAATGATGGTTAGCTTTTAACTACTTATGGTAGGATTCCATAATTTCCTAAACTATGCTTTTTATTCTATAGCAGCACTATCTAATGAACCATTATTACCATAGTTTACCTAAGACTATGCTCTGATACCAATCCTGTCAAGAGTCTAATGTTAGGGATCATTACTAGTGCTTGAAGATTTCTTCACTAGCATGACATTAATCCTTCACTCCACCCTACCTACTTTTTTCTAAGTCCTTAGCATGAAATGAAAGCTTGGCATGTTCACCTTGCCTACTCTTAAACCTAAATGAGTGCTTAGTAAGAAATGAACGCTTGGTGTAATGAATGCTTAGTATGAGATCGATTTAAAGCAATAACCCTTGGCACCTACTAGAGCCATTCCAACCTCAATAAGAAGGAGTCTTTGAGCGGAGAGTCATGTTTCATCATTATTCATAAGCAAGAGTTCTTAAGGCTCGACTTTCAATGTCTATACAAAGAAAATCTAGGTTCTAATACCAACATTATCGCAACCTATTTCTAGATCATAGTAACTAGCATAAAGATATCAATCAAATATCTTTACAAGATTTTTTTTAAAAAAAATTATTTTAGTTTTCTAAAAACATGTAGTATTTAGAAATTTTAAGTTAAAAAATTTATAAATTTTTTTAAACATGTGTTATTAAATCAAAAAATAGCTTTTCTTAAACTAATGAGATTCAAATTTTTAAGATTTTGAAAATAGAAAATAGTTCCAATTAATAGAATCCTTATCTTATGGTAAACAATAAATTTTATAGATAAGAAAAACTCTTTTGATAAGAAATAAATAGGTTTGAACCACCTTTAATAAAACAAAAATGCTAAGCACTTTTTTAATAAAATATTCAAAATTTAGATAATAAAATAAATGCAATAAAGTAAAATCAACTTAGAAAAACTTAAAAAATTAAAAGATCATAATACTTTTAGAAATAGAATTTAGAAATTGATTTTTTTAAAATCAAATCAAAAACATTTTTTCTTCAATAGATTTCTTTGAGAATGAGTATCTTAAGGAAAATAAGTAACCATATATTCGATATTTTAAAAACTTAAGGTATATGAAAAATAATTTTGTAAATTAATTACCTATTTCTTAAAATATCTTAAATATAAAAAAAAATTTAAAAAAATTGCGGACCCTTCCTTTGTTTTACAAAAATATCACTTTAATTAAATGGTGAAAATCAAAGTAGTAAATATGTAATCAACATATAACAAAATATGCATCATATATGTACATGATAATTAGACAAAAAAATCAGGTCATATTATAACCCATTTGTCAAAGTCAAAATGCTAAAATAATTATAAAAAAAGAAAAAAATTTAAATAATAACTAAATAGATAAAAAGATAAATATGATAGCTATCGTGCTGATTAATTGTCAAAGGTATCCATAAAAGGGTTAGACCCATCATCCTTAAGGGTTATGATAGGTGGTGGCTCACAAACTATTATTGGTAGTGGTACTACTACAAGATCTACAAAATTATCGTAGGATACCTTAAATAAAACTTAACAACATAGTCAGTAGGTGTTAAAATCAGAGTCTTTAAGGCTATATGATATGCATTATCTGAGGCATGGGCAAATAAGAACTTTTAAACTAAATCAAGAACCTTCGGTTTCAATCTCTCTACTCATGCTCTGGCTATCATCTATACACCATTATGATCAATGCCCAAGCAAAAATGAAACTCTAGCTAATTTTAGCTATAAGCATCAACCGTAGAAGCCATCAATTAGGGAAGTATTTGAAAGTATATCCATAAGTGGAGTAAGTAATAAATTACTTAGTGAGATAACTATCTTACCCATTTTATAATAGGTTGTAGCCAAGAAAACTAATTATATACAAAACAAATATAAAAATAATATTTTCTTACTAGAAATACCTTTTTTCATACAATTCAGAAATATCAATTCTATTTTATTGCACTTATAAATATTTTTAGATAAACCAAGCAATAGATTAGGCATATTCATCGAGTAATATAATCATACAGCAAAATAAATAGTAATACGGCATGTGAGGTTCATCTTTATTACTTTGAACTAACTTACCACACATTTCCTAACCTTATTCTAACCATATACCTTCCACTCATCCTTTTATGTGACTCAGAAGTCATAAGCACTAAGCTAAATCTCCACATTCTCTAAAAAGGTCTCATAACACATAATCATGTTATATGATCATGTTACATCATCACATAAGCATTCAAGCAACAAAATCACATAGATATTCAAATCATAATATAAGGTAGGGTTAAAATGCCATTCATTGCCAAAATCATAATATAATCATATTTCAAAATCTATTAATATAGAATTCATGTTTACTTTGTCACATTTCAAGTAACTTACTCATGCATTCTTTCATTTGTTCCTCATGCTGGATAACCTCTTACACAAAAGATTTATTTCACTTGTACCTTTACATAATAACTTATTAGTATATTTATGAACAATTTCATAATGTACACATGCACTAAAAATATCATATAGTCTATGATCTCTTCATAAAAAATATGAGATGTTATATGCATTCTTTCAAGCATGATCTTATGCCACTAGCTTTATACACTTGTATATTATAATAAGAAACATTCTCTTTGAATACTTAATAGTTTTCTTGTTTTTGGCAAGAAAAACTAAAACATACTAGGATTTTCTAAGTTCTACCATTCTTAGCTCATGCATATCTAGGCCTATGCTTTGTGCATTGTTTTAAGAAATAAGAAGACTATTTTATCTCACTAATTCAATTATTTTAGTACAACAAATAGCAATAAAAAATTGCATTTTTTTATGCATTAAAATCTCATGTAAACAAGCATGCATCTTCCTTAGGTTTTAACAAGCAACCTATACTTGAAAATTGAACTTAAAATATCAAAATTCTTTGAAATTTTCTAAGATTTTCCATATTTGAAATAGGAGTACTCACTAATACATTAGGCTATTGAAATATCTTGAAAAAGACACTCTTAGATTTTTAAATTCTATTTTAATATGCAAATTTATGGACTATTTTCCTAAAAATTTTAGCCAATATAATTAGGTTTTAAACATCAATTTTCAATTATTTTATACTTAAAAGATGTTCCATTAATTAATCAAAATGATTTACTTGAAAATCACCTTGTAAGAAACCATTTATAACTTGAAAAATAGAATTCTTGTGTTGCTTTTTAGCACCAAAAACCATAAGCAATGCTTCATTTTCCAAGGAATTTTACTTCAAAATTGGATATAGATGTATATTATTATATCAAAATAAATTTAGATCATAATGTAACAAGTTTTTATAAGAAAAATAAAAATTTTCCTTATCATAATATGTAGAATTCAAGAGCTTTTATGATAATTTCAAAGTGCATTTTTTATTTAAAAATTAGATGTAATGATTGTATAATGTATACTAGGTTTTTATATAAAATTAAAGATTTTCTCTAAGAATACATAAAATACCCAAGAGTTACTCATGTTTTCTTAAAATAAGAATTTTGTTTCACGTGTATAAAAACATCTTTCGATCTTTACTATTTTAAGTAATATCTTTAGGAAAATATTTTTATATCTCTTTCAAAATCTCTTTTTAGTAAATTCCATTTTTGGATAACATTTTTTTTACTTCATCTTTTAAGAAAACTTTTTAAAGACTTTTCCTTTCTAAAAAATGGTTATCAAATAATCATTTTCCAAAAATCGACTCTTCTTTTTATTTCAAAGTTCTTTCAAGGAAGTTTTTTTAAACTAATTGACCATGACAAAGCATAGCTTGAACACATTAATAACCATAAAATATATACATCTCATGTAGAAAAAAATTTTTAAAAGAAAATCATGAAGAAAAATAGTAGATTTCTAATCACTTGGATATTCTTTATAAACCTATGGACTCAAGTCCATTATCCACAAAATACCATAAATTTAGTAAGAAATGTAAGAAAATAAATATAAAAGAAAGATGAAAACACTAAAGTATAGGAACTTCTACCTTACTTAAAGAATAAAGGAGCTAAATCTTTCAAGAATTCCACTAACACTTAAGATCTCCCTTATTTTTAGTTAATAATTTGATATGGATTTTATCAATTTTTGTATGTGGTATTAATTGATTTCTTTCCTAGTGTTTCCCTAGAATTTGTTTGGTAATTACATGTGGGTTTTCCCAAAGAGACTATGTTTTTAGATTTTGTAACTCGTGTCCAATGATTAAATTCACAATACTGTCATTTTTCTTTTAATTGAAGAACATGTGTCCTTATGTAAATTTCATATGGATTCAATTGGATATTGTTAATTTTGTAATATGTCTAATTTTCTTGATCATCCAAGTTAATTTTGTGAATGATATCTTACTATTTGTTCACTGCACTAAGCTAAGCATTAAAAACTTAAAAGTTAATTTATGGTTGGTGGCTTGGACTTAGAGCATTTACAAATCTAATTACACTAACGAACTTTAGTTGCTCACATTTAATAGGTGCTATTTTGATGTCCAATTTTTTTAACTTTACATTAACACTATTATGTTTTTTTATTCTATTTGATATTGTGTTTAACCTATTTATGCAAATAAAATGCCTTTGTTGGGGAATTTTGACTTATTTTGAATTATGGTGAAAAAAATAATAAAAATAATGAACATGGATCTTGATCTATATTGCTATCTGGATTTGGTGGATGATATCCTTAACAAGCTAATGGCATTCAATGCAAGTGTTAGTATCTTTACAAAGCTACAATACACGATTGCTGGTTAAGATTCCAAAAGGAGTATCCAATAAAACTCTAACATTCTTCATATGTTTGAAGATAATGATCTAGTAACTAAGATTGACATTTACGTTGATGTCATACTAATTGAACATGTGGCTATTGATTTGAACAATAATTCATAATAAAAAAACAATGAAAACACAAGTGGATATGACAATAATACTAAGGATAATCATTTAATTAATAATTTGTTAACTAAAAATTATGATCAAACATATGTTACTAACACTGATAGGGTCATTGATTCTAATAAGGACTGATCTTATAGGGAGGAAAATAGTAAGATCACTAGTAATAGGGATGACTTAGTCAATGAAGATGATAGTGTTATTTATGAGAGTGAAAATGAAAAATTAAATGACCTTGAAGAGAGTAATGATATAATGGGCCTTTGCAATGGATTTGATTCAAATAGAGAAAAGGTGTCCACTAATAAGGAGATAAAGGGTAGGTCACTTACTTAACAACCTGATAGGAAGGTTGCTTTGTCAAAAGGCCTCTTATTTGTTAATGTTGATGAATTTAAGAAAGCTCTTAAGGTTTTTATGATATAAGAAGGGTTTGAGATTGTTAGGCTAAAAAATGAGAAAGCTAAGGTCACAACTATATGTGTTGAAAAAATTACAATTAGTGTATTAATGCCTCTCCTACCTCTGATAGGAAGACATACAAAATTAAAACATATAATCTTATACACTACTACATTAGGAGCACTAAAAATTCAAATAGTTCCTTAGAATGGATTGCTAAAAAATTATACAATAAATTGTATGCAAACCCTAATCTGACATATGCATCAATGAAAACTAAATTGAGAGAGTAATATGGCTTAGAAGTGCATCCCATGTAACTTTATCAAGCTAAGAAAAGGGTGATTGAAGATAACAAAGAATTCCATGTCAAGTCTTACATAAAGTTACTAATTTGGTTTAATCTTCCAAAAGACACAAACACAGGAAGTGTAGCTAAATTAGAATGTGACATATCTCATACGTATGCAAACCTAATTTTCAAAAGGCTTTTCTTATGCTTTAATGCCATGAAAAAAGGCCTTGTGAAAGGGTGTAGGTCTTGGATTGGCATTGATGGTTGCCACTTGAAAGGTCATTTAGGGGGTATAATGCTATCTACAATTGCCATAGATGGCAACAAAGGAATGTTCCCATTAGCCATAGCTATGGTTGAATTTGAATCTATAACTTTATAGCAATTTTTCCTTTACAGCTTACATAAAGCATTGTACACTGAATTAGAATTTAAGGCATTGCAAAGCTTAATAATTATGTTTGACTAGCAAAAAGTTCTTTCAAGAAAAAAGATGGTAGATTAACTGATTTTTCTATCAGTTAATGAAAAAGCCCAATGCAAAAAAATGCACGTTGGGTCTTAAAAACAATTCTAATCATATTTTATAATAATTTTTTGATCCCAATTCCAATAGGAAACTCGAATTGGTCAATTAAAATATATTTCAATGCTATTTCATTTTTCTTTTTCCTTAGTTTAGCCAATCTATCATGAAAAGTAAATAATTAGAAATAGTTTATAAAATTTATAAAAAATTTATACTAATATAAAATTTATACTAATATAAAAAGTAAACTAATGTTCGAATACTCATCTAGAAAAATGTATTACTAAATATATATTACTATTAGATGTATATTACTATTAGTCATTTTTTTATTAATTTTGGAATCTATCAAATTATTCATGATATATCTCAATTTATACTAATATATTCCTTACTTGATGACAGGGCTTTGACCAAGCTATTACTTTAATTATTCCTTATGCAAGACATCAAATTTGTTGCAATCACCTACTTAATAACTTCAAGCTTAGATTTTCCACCATGATATTGAAGCCTCTATTTTGGAGTGCTACTAAGGCCCTTAACCATTTTTTTCTCTAGAAGGCAATTAACAAAATCAAGGCCATTGACATAAAGGCTGTAGATTGGCTTTTAGCTAAACTACTCTCCTCTTAGGCAAGGCATATAATAGACTTTGCTTGCAAATCAATTCATATGACAAATAATGTAAGTGATTCTTTTAATAATTGGCTAGCAGATGATAGGAAAAAAACTATTCTATCAATGGTTGAATGCATAAGATATAGGTTGATATCTAAGTTGTATGAAAGGTATGAAAAAATATATGTATATGAACACTATATATCACATAAGATTAGGTAGGATGTAAATAAAACAATACAAGATAATAGGTATTGTAATATCACATATGCTGATGATGATAAATATCAGATTAAGGATGGTTTTACTACTTTTGTAGTTAATCTTAAGGTAAGAACATGTAATTGTAATTTGTGGAACATCTCAAGTTTGCCTTGTAAGCATATACGTACAAGTGTGACCTACAAGAAGGTAAATATTAAGAGTTTCTATAATGAGTTTTATTGAAGTTAAAAGTACATACTTACTTACGCTGAAATTATTCACCCAATGCCTGATTTGAAGAAGTTCATATCTAAGTAAGAGGGTGGCATAGGATTTTCTTGGCAAATAAATCTTCCAAAACTACAAAAAGCTAAAGGCAAACCAAAAAAGAATAGAATGAAAGCTTTTAATGAATTACAAAATGAAGTGAGCGAATCTAGGAGATCAATCATTATCAAGTGTGATATTTACAAAGAATTTAGCGACAAAAAACGTATATGTAAAGGAGAGCTAGTGAGACAAAAAGGAGTCATGGCAAATGTCTAATTAATTATTTATAATTAAAAATACAATAACATTATTTATGATTGTTGCCTATTTGAATATCCTTTATAACAACTTTTTGAATAATTTTTTTCCTTGTTGTGCAAAGAGCTTAAGCTTAACCTGTTGTAAAGAAGAATGCAAGCAAGAAAGTATTTATTTTAAAATTGTTGCTTAATCATATTATAGAATTAATCTCATGGAATTTGTATTGTAGAAGAAAATTAGTCCTTCTACTAGTAGGAGTGTAAAATATCCAATGTCACAATCCGTTGGAGTTACTGAAGCTTCCTGGTCAATAAGTGCAACATCACATGAAGGCTTTACAAGTTAGGCAGTTTTTAATCAACTCATAATTAAGGTTGGAATATCCTAGTTTATTTCTACAACTTCAAATTTGCAAGCTATGTACTAATCCATTGCTTATGTAGAATTTTATGCAAGCAATAATGCAATAGTGAATGCAACTGCAGCAAAAGCCAATGCAAAAGCAATTAGTGCCATAGATGTCAATCTTAACTTAAATAATTGCTGGATTTAGTCCACTTATCTATTGATTTTTTATTGTAAGAAGTAGTAACTTAGGGACTTTTGGTTAGTTGTTTATTGTCTATATGCACGTGTATAGGTGCAATTCCTTTTGACCTTTAATGTTTAGTACATAATGGAAAATAATATCGAAGGTAAATAAGAGGAATTCTTTTTTGTGAATACGATAGTTATATGGTTCATATAGGGACCACATCAAATGGAAATAGTCTATATATAGCCCATGCTACTTGCTTTTGGGAAGATAATTTTTTAGTTTTTTAATTCAAACTTGTGAACAAAAAGTTAGCTTATAAATTCCAATATATATTATCCTAATTATTTGTGTAGATGTTTATTTATATTATGTATGAAAACATGAGTCTCTTTTTCTAATTATTTTAATTTTTACAATTTCTAGGTATAGAATTTATGAGGCATGGGCCTCCTTGGTCAATTGCTAATTTCTACTACTACAAAATAGAAATTGTCATGTGCAAATAGCAAGTCAGCTTTGTTGTAGATTACCATTTGTAGCTAATGTAGGCCAATATGGCAATGACTAATTCTCACTAAAACAAAGGTGTTATGATTAATATATTTAGGACAAACATTGTTAATTTTCAACACATGATTATGTGAGCAAATAAGAGGAACATGACTTATAATTAACATTTAATTACATAATGTCATTGTTACATTTTTACAAATTTTACTTCCATAATAATATTAAAAGGAAAAGCATTACAAGAAACATAATACACATAATTAGTGAAGAAACAATGAGCACTTTCAAGGCACTAATGTTACTCTCTAATTTCATTATTTTCTCAATCAAGGTAGCATTCTTGCATTTTGTATTTTCAATATCTTTCTTAAGTTCTTGAATCAAATAAGAATGAGAGTAACTTTATTATTCTTCTCACTACCTTCACCCACATTTGCAACATCCAAGGGCTTGTAACATTTAAAGAGTTTACAACCTCCTTTTGCATATGTGAAAAATAATTTTCTAAGATTGTTCATAGTCTCAGATATCTTGATAGCTGCCTTTTTTCCACAATAACATCCTCTTACTTGACATTATTCTTTAGGAAAAAATAGCAATAACTATTTATATCACATGAAATTGCCAAAACTAATTTATTCATTTATGTAAATTATGACTAAAATTATTTTTGTTGCATTTAATTTTAGGAAAATATATTTTTTTAACTTCCAAAACTAAAGCCAAAATTAATTTCAAGTAGATGGAAAAATAAAATACATTTTGTTGATCACTTATACCAACTATAAGGGATAAATTAACTAGCAAAATTAAATTAATAAGAAAATTTCTTACATCTGTCACATTAATGATAAATGAGAAAATAAATGAAAATGCATCAATGTAAAAGGAGATCACAATATTATAATAATAAAAAAAATATCACACCCTTGCTACACCAATTTGTGTTGGAGTCCTTTTATTTTTTCTCTTCTTCCTTCACTCTTTAGCTTGCACAACATCCATCTTAACAATCTTCTACTTCTGATGGAAAGGAAAATTATAAAACCTATATCTTATGTTATTAGAGGCATTTTTGTCCAAAAAATTAGTTGCCCAATGAACAATGGCTAGGCCCCACAAATTCCACCCTTTGACCAAATATTTGTCTATCTCCATAACATTTGTTAGCATTTTTTAGGCGAACTCCAACATTTTCAATAAATTAAGGGAGTTAGGTGTATTTTTCAAAACAAAAGGGAGCAGAATGTAATTAAGCTAAATTTTAGGAAAAGTATAAGTAATTTACCCTAATATGTATGACTAAGCCCAAAATTAGCATAACAAACAAGAGTAAACCCATATATATATATATATATAAAAGCAGGAGTATAACCTCATAAACAAAAGACATGAATGTCGAAATATGAGTAATATAATATTTTACGTAACTTACAATATTGGAAAAAAATAGCATATAGACTAAGTTTTGTTATTAGAAAAAAGTGAAAGGTGAATAAAAAATTTTTAAGAGGTTTGGAAGAAATTAAAATAATTACACAAAATATATAGAAAAATTCATGTTCAGGTGAGAGCTAGGGCCACCCCTAATCCTTTGAGACTGTCACTAGCTCAAATTATATTAGCCCTAATGTTAAAACCAGGCCATAGGCTTTAGGGCATGTAAAGAAATTTGTGTACAAAAAATATTTTTTTCCCATTAAAAAAGAATATATTATTTCCAGCGATAATACGGTTAAGTTAGATGCGAACTTGAAGCTATCAAGTGCTGAGTGATTTAAACAGTACGTTGGAAATTATATATACATATATATATTTATATACGGGGAAGTACAAGTTAAATGCTCAAGCATATATATATATCCATCGGTTGGCCCAGCCCCGACAGCCGAATTGGAAATTGCAAAATGGGGGGTCCGTGGGCCTTTCAGTGCCCATTGCATGTTCAAATTTCAAAATCTACAATTCTGGGTTAAACATAGTCCCCCTCAAGACACCCCCCCCCCAAAAAAAAAAAAAAAGAAAAAATCTTCTAATGTGATTTAAAAAAAAAACACATTATAGAAAACCCTTTGTTTGAGAAAAACAAATTTTCTTTTAAAACGATGTGTTCCTTTAAGTAAAAAAAATGTCATTTTATTTCATTTACAGTTTTTATTTTAATTACATTTATACTATTATAAAATATATCCAATTTAGCAAAAATTTTATTAGAATTCATTTTATATGGTCAAAAAAATTTATTATATAAAATACTGAATATTTTTAAATATTATATTTATCATAATACTATCAAAATCTATTTTTTAAATGAATTTTATGTATGTTTCTATACATTCTAAACAAAATAATTTATTTACAAATCAATTGAAATTATTATTTTTGATAAAATTTTTAAAAATTTATTTATAAATAAATTAAAATAATTTTTATTTAAATAAATTAAAATCAATTCTAAAAAATTAATTATAATTATGAAGTTTTGTGCAATTTATATTCATATACTTTAACACCCAGCAAGGTACTCGTTTAGTATTGTTCAACTTAAGTGTCGTTCTTCTTTGTGATGCCACATCTTTCCATTTTTTACAAAAATCTTCCATTTCTTTATAAAATTTATAATTTACTTCATAAAGTCCATAAGTTTTTCATAAAATTTTTAAATATTTTTGCCTTGTAAGTATAATTATTATTTTACAAGATTTATAAAAGAAGTTACGGAAAAATTTGCAGGTTATATCCTAAATATTTGCATAATTATATAAAATAATTGCAAAACTTATATAAAAATCACAAATTTCATAAAATGGTTTCATAAAATTAAGTCACTTTTATGAGATTGTATCGAAATAAAATCAAGTAAATTGTCCTTAGTTGCATACAATTTGTCTCATTCATCATCTTCAATTTTAATAACTGTATCAGGAAAAATGTCATGTGACGAGCATGTGAACTATTTTAATTTTTATTGTATCAAAATGCAAATTTTACCATTTTCAATCCAAATTACTGTTACATAAAGCTTTTTTTTTTTTTTTGGAAATAAATAGAGTGAAAAAGCTAAAGATAACTTAAATAAACTAATATTTTACAAAAAAGAATGGTTGAAAACAAGGATTGATGTATTTTGGCTTAATAAGGATTAAAATAACTTCAAGGTTATTTAGCCATAAAATTAATACTTTTTACGAAAGGATTTCTTAAAATTATAATTGATTATTTGTATTTATAAAAAATGAAAAAAAATTCAGTATTTTTTCATTTATCTCAATAAATATTTTAAAAAGTTTAAATTTAGTTTACTATTAATAAATTTTTTTACACTATTAGTAAATAGAAATATAATATATCATTAAAAATTGATAATTTTTACTATCAATAAGAATATTTAACAATTTTTGTTGACATATGTTGATATGTTAATACATGAGTAAGTAATAATGCAAAATTAATTTATACTGACAGTGAGTTAAATTTAAATCCTATTTTAAATGTTAAAAGGATTTTTAAAATGTATGTTTCTAGTTGTGTCAAAACACATTGGGTTTAACAAATGAGTTTAAATTTAATATATTATTAATATAAAATATTTTACTTTAATAGTGAATATGAATATAATGAGTCATTAAAAATATAATAGTAATTATTAATAATAAGAGAGTTTTAATAGTTTTTAAATAACATAATAATATAGAAGTAGATAATAGGGTAAAACTTATTTACACTGACACTAGATTAAATTTAAATCCTTAACAAATTAATTTGGAATTGGCATAATTTCATCTAATATAAGACTAAGACCAATAGAAAAAATTATGGATAATTTTATAATATTCAGATTAAAAATCTAGATATTGATATCCCAACTGACAATAACCATAAATATTTGCTACTTATATTATTTTGTAGGGCCCATACTATTTATTACTTAAATAAGACAGTAAAATAAAATTTTTTTTTTGCCTCACTTACTTTTTATATTTACTAATTACACATATTAACAAATTAGATATAATATTTTTTTATTTTCACCAAACAGTTTACCTAATTTTTTTCTTAATTTACATTCTATAAAACATTCATTAGCTTGTGATATAAAATACCGTAAAAATATGATTATTTAGTAATATTAATATTAGAATTTTACATATTCTATTATTAATGAAAAAATTTATATAAAAGGTCTCATATTATTAAAAAAAATAAATGAGATCATAAACTATTATTTTTACTAAAAATAATTTACAAATTTTTAATAATGTAAAATGCTTGATAAATAATAGTGTAAATTTATTTTATTTATAAAATCAATAAATCAATTTAAAATTTGAAAACTAAAAGTCAATTTACACAATAAAGTTTTTCATTTTAAGATTTTAAAATAATATAATAAAATTTTGTAATATCGCTTAGTGTATTATTAAAAATTGCTACAACTTTTCTATATTTAATAAAATTTTTGGTTATTTTTATTTTTTTAATGACTTAACTTCTTGTTCATTAATAATATTAAAAATATATTATATGATTAGAGTAAAATTTTATAAAAATAAACTTAAAAATAATTAGAATATAAGATAATAAGTGAAAATCAGAGCATGGATTCATTATATCCAATATAATATCTGAAACACAATTGACAGATATTGATAATATAAAATTTTATAAAATAAATTAAGATTAAATTTTTACTTAAAATAATTATTAAAAAGTATTCTTATCTTAATATATGACTTTATATAAAATCTATTTAATTAAATTTATTTTTTTTTAAATTTATATTTGATTAAAATTTTTATATTTATATTTTTAAATGATTGTGATATTTATTAAATATTTGATTATAGAAAAACTTATTTAGTGAATAAAATTTTTTTAAAATAAATAAAATTAAAAGAAGGTTTAATGATGTCTCATTCATCATTCATTATGATTAATAAATCATGAAGATATATGTAATGATTTTATTTTTATCTAATTAATACTGTTAATATATTTTCAATTACTTTTATATATCAAATATGTATTTGATAAAATAAATCATTCATATTAACATAATATGATAATTATACAATTATTCATGATTATATAATAAAATATAAAATAGGCATGAATTTTGATGTTTATAAAAATTGATTAAATTCAATTTTTTATTAGTATGTTGGATAATTTTTTATGTATTGAATAAAATTCAAATTATATACTAAAGAATTAAGATAAATACTTTTTAGTGAGATAAAAATAATTACTTCTTATTTCTATTAAAATATTATAAAAATAAAAAATAAATGATTCCATTTATAAAATTTATAAATATAATAATTATCACTTTTAAAAATAATAATTAATTATTTTTTTCACTATAAATATAATTTAATCTTCTTTATTTTTTTTAAGAAGAAATGGAATTTGGGGGAGAATTCATGTATGAAAAATAAAATGTAAGACTCCTTTATTAACTTCACTAATCTTAAAATTATTATAAGAACTAACTATATTTATAAAAATAATAAATATTTCATTTAATATTTAATATAATTTTAAGAAATTATATTTATATTTTAAATTATATTAATATTTGATTCAAATATAACAAAAAAAGTAAAATTTTTCTCTAATGTTAATAAAGGAAGCAAAAATTTGAATAAATAGATAATGTATGGTAAAAGATGGAAAAATTTGTTAATAATAAAATATTATGGGTATTTTTGTAATAAATTTAATTGATTAGTTAAATAAGTTACCAATTAAATAATCACAACTCTTAAATTTAATGACTAAAAAATTGAATGGTTGAAAAGTTATTATTTATTCAAGATATTCATATCCCAACTTTTATTTTGGGTATGGAAAAAGTATCCAAAAATGATAACAATAGCTGATTACTAACTAATAAAGTATTGACTTATAATAGTCCAACCTAGTAAAAAAACTAAGATTAATTAGTGTTAGCCTGATAAATTATTAGATTAATATGTTAATCTAATTTCTACTTTATTAATAGATTAATTCATTGGGTTAACATATTAACATGGTAATATATAATATAATAAATAATTAATTAATATGTGTATATATAAATAAATTACAATTATATCTATACTATTATATATAAAAGTAAAAGTCTACAACTCTTACCTATAGAATAAGTATGAAAAGAGTGAAATGCACTCGCTTTAATATTCATTTTCAGAACATTTATATTTCACTCATCTCTTTTTATCATCTATTTTTAAATTTCTCTCATAATAATTAATGTTAAATCATACAATTCAAAATATTAATAAAATTATAATTAATGATTAGTATATTTCAATCCAATCAAATTATTATTAATCAGGAAATAAACATAATATCTTACTATATTATCTTTTTAATTAAATAAACATATTCCATCAATTAAGTTAGTAATTCAAAACAGCTCTTTATAAGGAAAATTTATTTAGTCAAATCAATAAGATAATTAATTAAATAAAATGGATCCATTTTAAAATGAATAATAAGGAAGATGCATGCACAATTCAATTTACTATAAGATTTTAAATCTAAACTATTATATTAAAATTATAATATAATTATTATACAGCATTATACATAGGATAATCCATGCACCGTTTAGTTTATTATAAAATTTCAAACTATTATAGATATTATAACGTTTAGATTTTTATAAAATTTCAATTTATTATATATATATATATATATATATATATATATATATATATATATATATATATATATACATATATATATATATATATTAAGTAATCACTTGGAATTAATATAAAGATTTTAATTTTTAAAAATAATATACTTAGGAAATCTGTTCATGATTCTTTTTAATAGGAAATTTATAACTACTATAGATGTCTTAGTCAATTTGAATTAATATAAATAAATGTATTAATTTTGTATTTTTTATTATTTATTTTATTCTTTTTTGTTACTATTTTTCATATATATATATAAATTGATGAACATTTCTTAAATCATTATTAACTGAAAAAATAAATACAATATACTTTAATTAATTTCTTATTATATCTTTTTTAAAATAAATGAATATCTTCCATCAATTAAGTTAGTAATTCACAATATTATTATTTTTTTATAACAAGGAACGACTAGACCCTCAAAATTCACACTATTATTTTGATTTTGTAAAAATATTAACTTATTCACGTTTCAGTTTAGTATAAAGTTTTAAATTTAAATTATTATATTATAATTATTATAAGGCATTATGCATGGGGTAATCTATGCATCGCTTAGTTTATTATAAAATTTCAAACTATTATAGATATTTTAATATAAATCTTTTAATTTTTAAAAACCTTATATTTAGAAAATCTATTCACAATTGTTTTTAGTAGGAAATATAAATCTATTATAGATGTTATAATTAATTTGAATTAATATAACTAAATGCATTGATTTTGTAGTTTTTTATTATTTATTTTGTGCCATTCTTTGTTACTATTCTTCTTGATAAACATTTCTTTCTCAGTACGTATTGTATCACTCTTATTCTTTATTTCATTTGTTTTTCTATTCAACAGTAAACGATTATAATAAATATAATTCTCACTATTTTTTATAAACCTTATAATCTTTCATTTCTATTTGTTACCTATCACTAGATTTTTTATTAATTTCATTAGTAAATGCATTCACAAAATAATTATATTTTCTTTAAATTCAAGTTAGGATATCTGATTGGTATTTCATCAATGACATTAATTTATACACTAATAATGTATCTATCAAAGTTAGAGTCATACGCCTAGTATGTGTTACAATATTACAAAGCAACACAATCAAAGAGCATCGATATCTAGAAAGGGTTGTTCACCTTTGGAAAAAAATAATTAATATATGTTTTCTATTACAACATGTTATCTCTTATGTAATATATTGTCTCTGTATTTTAAGGAAGTAAGATTTATTCTTTTGTTCCTAGAGTTCACATTGAAAAATTTTTAAAATCATATTTGAGGGGGAGCTGTTTATATGATTTTGAAGTTTTCACTTGGAAAGGTTTAAAAGAATTATTCTTATTCCTCAAATGAATTCTCTCTAGGTTTTAATATTGAAAAAAAATATTCAAATTTGAAGATAGATCAATTGATTAACATGAATTTTATTTCATTCCATATAATAAAGTAGTTAATTACAGTTAGGATAGGATATATTAATTGGTAAATTCATTGTATTCTCATTATTAATTAGTTTTTTTATTTATGACTATACTGTGTTGACTAACATATTTATTTTTTAAATGTAATTGAAAAATTGGTTTTCTAAAATGGTCTAGAAAATATACCCGTCGAAGGAAATATTAGTTAAAAAAGTAGATATTCAGATTGAAAATTTTGGGTATGTTCTACATATTATAATTGAATTTCACTTCTTATTAATTATTTATTTTTACACTAACTTAATTACGGGGAATAAAATAAAATATTATTTTGATCAATACTGTCATAAATCTTATAACTTGTAATAATTTTTTCAAAATTAATAAAAACTTTTTTCTATCCCTCTTCATATTATTTGGTTTATATTTTTATTTCTTATTTATTTTTTAATATTTTATTATAATTGGAATTTTAGGAAAAATACATTAACATGTTCTTTGTGGAACAACAATGGACATAAGATACTTGATTATATTAATCAAGCTCTTGAGGGAATAAGCATCATCATCATCCAATTTTGCAAAGAAAAGCAAACTTAAATGTAAGTAAATCACTCATGTCATTAAAATTTTAAATATTAATTATTATTTTAATATTCGTTCTATTTATTTTTCAACTTTACTCATTTTTTTAATTTAATGCTCATCCATTTATAAAATCCAATAAACAAGTCCTCTTGTATCATCTGCTCACTACGCAACAAATATTTTGTACAATGTTGATATCAAAGAAGTCCACTCGAAGAATGTAAGTTTATTGCAAATATCAGATTATTTTTTTGTTAGATATAACAATTTTATAACGTATTATTGTCTTTCATTGCCATATAGTGTGTTATTATATATCCATTTAGCATTTTCCATTTAATAATTTTATAATATATTATTTATTATTGTATTATATTTTCCTTTCACAGCTTCATGATAAATGGTCATGATATTTCACAAAAGGTCAATTCTTTTCCAAAATAATTATCGGTTATTTTGCATGAAGAGTTTATTGTTACTGCAAACCGAAAAATCATTCCTGAATTGAACTCTCTTCCTGCGGCAATTTTTTTTATCATATCTAAGAACAATTTAATTGTAATTTATCTAATGAGAAAAGCTTTACTTCTAACTATCTTTGGGAATGTGAATGTGTTATAAAGTTTGAGGTTGTTGAGGTGGAAAAAAAGGCTAACTGGTGCTATATTGGCTACAAACATTGTATTAAGAAATCGGAATACAATGGGCGGTAATTATTTCTTTCAATGTTGTAATCAAAATATCTTTCCAACAGTTTCTAGGTTTTCCTTTCCTCTTCCTAATCTTTTGCATTTTTTATACATTAATTACTAAATCATTGACCTTTTTATCATGCGGATTGTTTAGGTACCGTTTGCAATTGCATATTGTTGATAATTTTGATAATATAAATGTTGTCTTATTTGATCCACATGTTAGATCATTTATAGACAAATATACACAAGATGTGATTCCTATTTAAAAGTATTACTAATTATTAATTAATATGTACCATTAATCATTCATTTTTCATACACAATTACTCTTTATGATTGATGGGTGTCTACCAATGTAAAGAAGAAGGCAAAATTATCAACATAATGTAGCATATACAGTTCATTTTTTATGAAAATTATGGATTTTGAACAATTGGATTTTAGATTTAGTAATGAATGATTTTATTTTATTTCTTCTCTTAGTTATGTATCGAGTGAATAATGAATTTTAGTAATTAATTTCTTTTCTTTTCTTTTTTTGAACTTGATGAACATAAATAACATCTTTTTTTATAATTTATTTATAATTGTTCTTGATTAATCTTTTATTAAATATTGTTATTTGATCTTTCCTTTAGTGGATATATTTTATTCTAAAAAATATAAAATAAATATTGCAATTGTCTGAATGTGATTAATGAATAGTTTAAATGCACTTCACAGATAATAACAAAAAAAAATTATTCAATAGTAAAATATAAATGTATAAATTGGTTAAGCAAATGTCATTATTATATGATATGTATGCATAGGAAATAATATAATTGCGATGTTGTGCAAATTAAAATTTCAAAGTATGGATCTTTCTATATTTAATTTAATAAATAAGAATTATAAATTTGAAAGATATAAATATTATTTATTGCATATTCAATGAACCATGAATAATTATGAAATTAAAATATCATAATAATTTAGGATAATGCATTGATTTGAAATATTTCTTAACTCCTGATTTCTTATGCATTGATTACTACAAAGATATTCATGTTTCTGTTTTAAAAATAATTTCATTTTTTACATTAATTTTTAAGTTTGTTTACTTACATGGCTTTCTTGATATATTGTTGGAAATTTTATTTTAATTTTCTAAATTGAAGAATCAATTGTTCACGAATTTGCTTATCACATTTTTTACTTTGTTTCTTTACTTTGTTATTGATTTATATTATATGACTTAATTAATTTTGTACTAACAATTTTTTAAAATCTTTCTTCGATTTATAAAAAAATCCTCTAAAATATAAAAAATAATTAAAATCAATCAATTTTTATGATCCTTTAGGAATTAAAATGAAACAAATAAAGACAATATCAAAATACAACGATGGGCATGGCGATAAAATCAATCCTAACACCTAAGACTCCATTAACATTTCATTCAATATATAAATCGATTATTATAATTAAAAAAATGTGTGATTTGAGTGTATTTGTTTACAACAATATAATATTATGCTTAAAAGCATATTTGAACCCATTTTATTTATAATATGACCTTAAAACCCATATTTGATCACATTTCATTTAAAATATAATTTTTTGTGTTTTGATTTTATAAATACTAATTATATTTAACTATTTATAATAATTAATTTTAAAATTATAAAAAGCATGAATTAATTTTGAAATAAGCATGATGAGAGATAGCTTAAATTTTAAAATCATAATTAGTCAACAATTCATATGAAGTAAATACATGTTAAATAATCTATACATTATATAAAAGTAGAATTCTGTGATTTCTGTTTACAGAGGAAGTGAAATGCACTTACTTTAATATTCATTCTTAGAATGTTTATAATTCACTTATTTTTTTATCACTTATATTTAAATTTCTTATAATAATTAATATTAAATCATGAGAACTCAAAATATTTCAACTAAATTAACTCATTATTAATTAGAAAATAAATATAATATCTTTTTAATTAATTTCTTATTATATAATCTTTTTAATTAAATAAATATATTGATCAAGTTAGTATTTCATAACATCATCTTAGTTTGTTTAAAACATTAACTAAATATATTCCGTAAAGTTTGAATAATTTTGAATGTTTTAACTATTTAAATTGTGAGAATCCATTCACGATTTAATTTAGTAGAAAATCATAATTATTCTAATCAATTTGAATTAATATAATGTTTTAATTTTTGAAAACGTTATACTTAAAAGATCAATTCAGGATTCTTCTTAATATGAAATTTTGAACTATTATAATTGTAATAATCAATTTGAATATATACTATAGTATATAAAAAGCAGAATTCTGCGATAGACCTGGAAGAGGATTATCATAGGCTTACAATCCTAGATATGAGTACAGTCAAAAGAAGCAAACCAATTATTAATAGTTCCCAATTCAAATCAATTAGCATAATTTGTAGTTGAGATTTATTAACAGGTTTGTTAATTTGATTGACTTTATTAAAATAACAAGATTCAAAATTAACTTTTTATCAATTAAAAAAATGACTGTATAACAAATTTATACAATTTAAATTAAAGAATATTAAAAATTCAGAATTTAATTTCAAATCTCATTTTCGATATATATAGCATTTTTAGTAATAAATTATTTTTTATTTTATCATGTTTTGGCTATTTTAACATTGAACTGCTGTATAATTATTTGATTACCTTGAATAATCTGATATAATTCATCATTGTTGCAGAAAATCAATTAAATTATTGAAAGAAACAAAATGATTTGAATAGATTGATTTTTAATAAATATAAAGTCACTCATTTTCTTTCATTAGCTATAAAAATAAAATAAAAAAAGTCAAAGCCTATGAATTCTAGCCTCCTATCATTTATGTCTTTCAAAGATATTTAGCTGAGTTTATCTTTATTCATAATTCTATATGTTTATTGATTTAAAAGTCCTATCTCTTTATATTTATGGAGCTAATTCAATTAAATTAGCTATGATTACAAAAGATTATTCATTCATATTAAATCTTTTGCTCTATATATTTGTAGAGATCATTTTTTTATTCATTCCTTCTTGTAACAAATAAGATGATACTTTAGATTTACTCTCTTTGATAGTGTAAAATTTTCTACTATATAATTTTTATGATAATAATATAGAAAATTTTCCACTAAATAATTTGTATAATTTATGTGCTATTGTAATATCTAAATTTCTTTTTGACTGACCTCTATAAAAAATTTTTTTTATAAAATCTAAAATATTTAGAACTTATATAAATAAAGTTTCCAAATTTAATCGTAAAGAAATTTTAGTAAATGATTTAATATAAAGAAAATTGAATTATAGATAAAGTATGGAAATTTGATAAATTACTTTTTGCCAAATTGCCTCGAATTCCATTTAATTTTACTTCAACTTTGCACAATGTAATTTAAAAAATATTTAAGTACAGATGCTCTCACAATCAATAAATTGACATTTCAAAAGTATTTCAATGAATTTTCTTATGTATAAAATATTATTCATTTTCCTTTGTCTTTTCCTTTAACATATATACAAGTTTACCACTAGTATATAAATAATATTAAATAATTTTTAATATTAAAATTGATGAGTTTATATATTTAATATTGTTGATATATATTATCTAAATAAAAATTATAAAATTTAATAAATGAAATTGTGTGAGAAAATTATCATTATAAAACTTAAAAATTGGTGGAAAAATAATTAGATTTAGTAATTAATATAACTAAATATAATAAATAATATATTAATCAAAGTAATTCATTACTAACATTACAATATTACAAACTAGGAATTGAGAAAAGCTTTAAAAAAAATGATGATGGTAATGACGATAATACAATTTCTAGGAGATAACTACAATAACAAAATAAATTTTGTAATAATAATAATAAAAAAACAACAACAATAATGATGATGATAATTATTATTAATTTTCAAGTCATGAAAATAATAAAATATAATCATATTTTATAATAATAATAATAATAATAATAATAATAATAATAATAAAATAATAATAATGTTGATGATCATAAACATTATATCTAATTTTAAGTAAACAATGATGTGAAATTAATAATTTAGAAAAACTAGTAATATGAAAATCAACAAGAACTATAATAATAATAATAAGATGTAAAAATATGTCTAGGATTATTTGGTAAATGTTGACTTGAGCAATGTTCTTATATTTGAATTGATTATCAATATGATAAGGCGAGCAAGTCAAGGTAAGATTGGTTCAATTAATCAAATTAAGTGATTAAATTGATTATTATATTTTTATATACAACAAATTATATTATATATATATATATATATATATATATATATATATATATGAAAATAAATTTATTTAATGAATACAAGTTTATTACTATATTTTTAAAACATGAATAAATATTGATCTTACTGTAATTATAAATAATGTAACAACAGAAAGAATAATTGATAGGGAAGTTGATATCAAAATCTCCAAAATAGTTGAAGCATAATATATTGTATTCAAATTCTAAAGCTATCATTTGCTAGAAATTCGTATTTCAGTGAATTGAAATATACTAGTAGAATATTACTTTTGATATATATTTTAATATAGAATAAATATAAAAGCAATTTATATTGTAATAAATAGATAATAAAATTACAAGCTTTAGAATGTAAAAAATATAAACTAAATAAGATAGTTTGAGAGGTAGTTGTATCTTGAAATATTTAATGTTTGCTCCTTAAGAAATCATTTCAAGCAATACTAATATTCATGAAGTGCTTTAAATAATATAATAGTTAATATGACTTGAGAAATTTCATCTACTTTGCTCTTTAGACATATAAAAATTCTTAAATTTAAGTATGCTTTTTTTTTTTTTACATTAAGCTTTTAGATTGGATAAAAGAAAGGGGGAGAGAGAGAGAGAGATTGGGTTGCCAATTCAATTGCATTCAGTCAATTCAATCCATATTTTTTTCCAATTTGAGAGAGAGATAGACAAACGGGTCACTAATTTAACTAGGTTTGGTCAAGTCAATTCAAAATTTCACCCAATTCGGATTTGAGGGTCTTTTCAAACTATTTTCACTCACGAGTACTAATATAACCAGTTAAATCGTTAACTCAGTCCAAATTTGAAAACATTAGACTTATGACTAAAATTAAGATTATTTAGCAATTCAATCAAACCTTAACCTTATAAAAAACATAATCCAATTTGAGATTAATCGGACATTCAATTTTTGCTGAATGGACTAACAAAATAAGGTTGTGCTAACCTATTTTGAAATATATATTCTTGAAAAAAGAATTAAAAATTGATTCATCAATGAAATTCAATTTTATAATATCATTTATCTATGTATTGTTATTTTATTGAAATTGTCAAAACCCTTTTAGTATTGGTAAGAACTTTTCTTTTTTCTTTGTAATGTGTTATATTTTTATTTACTAATAATATGAAAAAAATAATATTGAGTGAGACAAATTTTAAACTCTTATATATATATATATATATATATATATATATATATATATATATATATATATATATATATATATGTATGTATATGTATATATATATGTATGTATATGTATATATATATGTATGTATATGTATATATATATGTATGTATATGTATGTATGTATGTATGTATATTCATGCAACTGTTGTGGAAAGTTTTATATTTAACATTTATTGAAAGTTATACATAAAATTAGTGCAACATGTGAGAATAACTTATTTCTGTTGGATTTGGATCTTTTCGTCTTCATTATCTCATTTTTTTATCATTTCAGTGAAATAAAGACATAAGTTTTATTTACTCTAGGTTACATTTTCTTTATTGAACCACCATTTTATTTATTTATTTATTTTGATAAGAATCACCATTTCATTTATTAAAAAAAAGGTCTAATTCTATCTTATTCCCCACCTCTCTTTTTATTTTAATGAAAATGAGAGCTTCTCTACTTCATATTCACGCAATTCAAACGACTAAGCCCAAAACTAGTATAACAAACATGAATAAACCCAAACAATAAATTAGGCGTATAAACTCATACCCGATGATTAAAAAAAGGAAAAAAAAAGCCTCTTACTGAAAGGAGATGGATGCCAAAATATGAGTAATATAGTAGTTTATATAACTCACAATATTATGCAAATAAATAAATAACTCACAATATCGAAAAATAAAAACGTTGCACATAAACTCTAAGTATTATAAAAAAAAAATAAAGAAAATTTTAAAGGTGCATAATAATAGGTTCTTTTGTATTTGGGACTTAGGAGGCCCTTTTAAACACCACAAAATTTTTTTGAAGAGACCGGGATGAAATTCAAATAATTACACATTCTAATTTGGACATCAAATAATTACACAAAATATATACAAAAATTCATGTTCAGGTCAAAATTAGGGTCACCCCTAATCCTTTATATCCATCACCAATTCAAATTATATTAACCCTAATCTTAAAATTAGGCCAAAGTACTAATCTCATGCATGTTAATTTTTACAGAAAATTTTCGATATACCAGTTGAATCGATGTATCACGAATTTAAATTATTAAATTTTATTTGTCTTGTGCAATATTATATAGAAGAATGAAATTCAACAATGGTGCACTACAGTCATTACCTAACCCAACTGTTACTATTTTTTCCATTGCCCTTAGAACTTTGTTCATATTTTAAAAGTTTATGCAAGGAAGAGGGTTAAAAAAAACCAAAGGAACATATTTATTGGTTGGGTCAAGGTTTCCTTTGGTTCGTATGAAATTGGCCCGGTCCAACTGTTGAATTGGAAATCTCATGATGGGCCCACCACGGGCCTTTAGCCGCCCATTGCATGTCCGAATGACCTAAACACATTGTCCCTTCAAGGTGATTGGAAAAATGTAAAAAGTTAGAATTTACAAAACCCCTCAAGAAGACTTTAATACTCAGCAATGGATTCTTTCAGCCAAAAAAAAAATACTCAGCAATGTACTCATTTAATTGTTAGTTGCATGCAATTTGTCTCACTTTTTTATTTTTAAATTCTAATAACAGAAATATGTCATGTGAAAACAAGTGACTTATTTTTGTATCAAAATACAATGATTTTACCATTTTCAATCCAAATTATTGTTACATTTTATTTTTTAAGAAAAAATTCTGACAAAAAGCAAAGGGCAAAGTAAGTAAACTGACATTTTGCACTAAAATGGTTGGAAACAATAGAATTGATGTATTTTGTCTTGTAGATAGGGTTATCGGTTAAAATAACCTCAATGTTATTTAACCAGAAAATCAATAGTCTTTCTATGACTTTTTTAAAAAAAATTTATGCGAAAGGACTTCTTAAAATTATAAAGTGATCATTTATACAAAATTTAAAAAATCTTTTAGTATCTTTTCATTTAGTCTGTATCAATATATTTTAAATGTCAAAGGACATAAAAAATAGGTTTGAGAAAAGGATTTAAATTTGATTCACTTTGAATTAATTTTACATCATTACTCATTCATATATTAATGTCATTAAAAATCAGTTAATTTTTTTTATTATTAGAAAAACCTCTTAATTTAATGGAATGGAAAAAAGAATGAAAATAAATAAAAAATATAAAAAATTATTACTCATTAATGTGTTATCACAACCATTGTAAAAATTTTATTTTTTATTTTTACAAATTTTCATTGAAACTTATAAGTTTTATATGAAAATAACAAAAATTATGATATAATTTTAAATAATGAAATTATAATTGATATTAACTAAAAGGGCTAAACAACCCTACTCGGTCAGCTCATCCAAATTGAAATGAGATGATTAGAGTCTCTAACGGCCCAAACTAAGTCACTTCAGGCCCCACGTTGCCTGAGCCAACTTAAAGCATACATGTGTACACTTCTTACGTTGATAAAAAAAATAATAATAAATATATTCTTAATTTGTTAAAATAATATTTAAATGGGGAAAATATTTTTATAAAATTACAATTAAAAAGGAGTGAAAGAAGCATTAACTAACATGATTTAAGAATTTTTTTATGACCATCATTAGCTATTTAAAATACTTGAAAATTTGTAATTCATACATAAACTTTACAAATTTAACCAATTTTCTTTTTAGTTATGAATATTTTTATTTCAAAATTTAAATTTCATGAATTTTGTGTCCAAATCTTATAGCTTTTTAAGAAAATTTACAATTATTTACGAACTTTACATATAATAAGCAAAAGTTATAATTTTCTTAATAAGATGTTGTTATAAAAAATTTTGCAAATTTATAAATTATTACCAAAAAATGCTATTTTTTGTCAAACAAAAATTTAAAATATGTGGATATCTATTTTTTAAAATTTATATTTAAGTACTATGTAAAAAAATATTTTATATATGCATGTGGCCCCAAGATTTCTTCTCTAGTTCCACCCCTATGTGAAACATCGTTTCAATTGTATGTCTTCTTTTTCAATTTTAAAGGTTTTAAATTAGTAATTTGAAAAAATAAATAAAAAATAAAATTTTAATTATTATTTCAAGTAATATGTGTTATTAGGAAAATAATTTCATAAAAAAATTGTAGCCATAAAAAAGAAAAGTACTTAAAATGTAACAAAATGAAGCATTTTTTAAAATTATTTTGTGCATTAAGAAAAATTAATCTTGAGTATAATTGATTATAAATAATTAGTTTAAAAAATTGACTATAAATTAATATTTTATGTATGATAATATTTATATAATAACTTTGAAAGTAAAATTTTTTATTTTTATATTAGTTTTAGATATAAAAGTAATTTTGAAGAGTCAATTTTTATGTAATTATTACACCTCTTAAATTTTAAAATATTTTATGTGAAAAATAATAAATTATTATAATGAACATGAGATAAAAAATTTATGTGAAATAATGAAAAAAAGAGTATTATGAAATATTTAAAAACTAAATATGATTAGAATTGAATATTTAAGTGTAAAGGAGACCTAGGGCACATTTTCAATTTTGCCCTTACCTTATTTCCCATTATTCCCTATCTTTAGCCAACATTTTTGTTTTCTTCACCCAAAATTTTCTTCTCCTTCTTTTCCTTAATCAAGCGAAGGGCATCAATCTTTATTAATCTTTTATACTTCTCAATTCAAGTAAGGTAAGGCATTTTAAATTTCAATTCTTATAAAGCTTTTCCTTCAATTTCTTTGGGATTGAAGTGATTTAGGATTTTAGATTAAAAAGAGAGATTTTGAAACCCTAACCTCAAATTTTTTATTTTGAATGACTAGGAATAAGCAAAACATAATTCCTTTTGCCCATTATCTCCTTTATATAAAATGATAAGCATTCTAGTTTATTTTATATGCCTTTGATTGGTTTATATTGTTTAAGTTAAGTTTTTTTCTTAATATTGGTACAATGTAAGATTGAATGACTTAAAGTGGTATTTGATGTGAAATACTTGTTAGATCTAATACACATGATGTTGTTCTTATGATATTTAGTGCTTAGATTACAAGATTTCATCCAAGGATTGAATTTATGATGATTTTATTACAAATAAATTGTAAATTTTACAAGTATTGTACAAAAATGTCTTGAGAGAATTGATTTCCTAATCGATTGCTCATGTTAAAAGATGTTTCTATGTAACAAGAATCAAATAGGCAATTGATTTGCCTCTATTGAAAAGGGTTAGGTAATTGAATAAGCAATTGATTTATTAGGATCAGAATGTGTTTCTATGTGGTAGTAGTTAAATAAGCAGTTGATTCCTCAAGATTAGAATGTGTTTCTACCTAACTGTAATCAAATAGGTAGGTAATCAATGCCTTGTGCTATTTCATATTTTTTCACCTCTTTAAGGAGTTTTTAAGCTGAAAATCCTTATTTTATAAACCTAATATGAATATGTACAAATATTTATATTTATTATATGTATAAATACTAAGGCTTAGGATACACCTTATGAATTTGGTTATCTTATAGTAAACAAGGGTTATTTCAATATGAGAAGAAATAAGGTTATTATTATAATGTACAACTATGGTTATGACTTAGAGCTAATCATAGTTGCTTTTTTATGAGTGTGTGTGTATAATATGGGAAAATTTCAATCATGTTTAGATTGACAATTGGTTAAGGCATTTGTTTGTGTGTGTGTGTGTGTGTGTATTGTTATGGCAAAGTGATTAAAATGCTAGTTCAGGCACTTACTTAGATTTTTGATAAATTGTGCCATATATGAGATTTGATGATATTAAGGGTGATAATAATTACATTATGACTTTATGCACTAGATTCGCATGCCCACTTGTAAGGGATAAGGGTGATTTAAATGGATAAGAATGAACTTGTAAAAGAAACTATTGGAAGAAAGTCACAAGACAATTTATATACCTTTTTCTCTAATTGATTTTTATTAAATGAATTTGGATGGTTATAATTGAGCTATGATAATCTAAAAATAATTGTATTAAGTTAGCCATTAAACCCCTTCATGAGTGGAGGAATGTAGAAAAAGAGTTTGTGTGACCTTGAATGGGTTTTGATACATTATATTTCTATGTACATATTTAATAGATAGGTTAATCTTCCAAAACACTCTTATCTATTCCTTAATGAAAATACAAGGGTGTAATTAATTTTTTTTAGATAAAGACTAGAGGTTTTCCATAAAGATTGAATCATAAGCTATGTGTCTTGGTGTATGCATTTTTAATGATTCTTTGCTATTCGTTGCTTACTCAATGATTTTCAAAAAAATTTACTCTCTTTTTCTCTCCTGTTCTCAATGGACTCACCTTTTAGGTATTGAATTGTTGTCAAATGAATTAGAAGTGGGTTCACTAGAGAACTCTGACATTATAATAAGTATTGGGATAATTAGAATAATCATATAAAATAATTTAATAACACATTTCACAATTGATTTTGGAGATCATATATTCCTTTTGAGAGAAAAGCATAGTTGCATGTGAAAACACAATATTAGATGTGTTTAGAAAAGGTTGGTAGATTGTGCTTATAAAAACTCCTCATACCGGTGACATGTGCTGGATATGTCATGATAGTAACAAAGCATATGCTAAAAAAAAAATAATTACAAAAACACCTTCTACCGTTAAAATTTTGAAAGTAAAGAGTGAAGGAAGTTTTAAATGTTATAACTACAACTTTTAAAATATTGAAAGGTTTTTTACAATGAGATATAGTATAGGGGTTATTTATGTTTTAATATATATATATATATATATATATATATATATATATATATATATATATATATATATATATATATTAAATAAATTATCACTCTTAAAATTTAAAAGAAAGTTGGTATTTTAACCGAATTAAGATTCGGTGATATTTATGAACAAACTGGATTATACAACTCCGCCCCCCAGAAAAAGAAGTTTTCTGTAGTTTACACTCATATACTTTATACTGACCAATTTCATTAAAAATTATAATTATAATTTTACATGTAAGTAAGAAATTTTTTTAAGAATTTTATATATAACGTGAAACGAAGAGGTTGTAACTTTTTATGCAATCATTACGCTAGAACTCATATATACTTTTTGTTAAAAAAAATGGCAAGAATATTTTTTTTTCTCTAAAGGAACTTGCATTTTGTATTAAACTTTCATAAAACTACCGAAGTCTCTAAACATGCATCAAGCAATACACTAATTTTGTTAAAAAAAAAAAAAAGTGTGTTCCGTTCCTTCTAAACAAGCAGCAATGAATATTTCTTTCAGATGTTCCTGCTTATTATTAGGATATAAATGAATTAAGTTGAGTAGAGTTGAATGTTTATGTATAAATTTGAATTCACAAAAAATAAATAAGTTCAAACTTGAATTAAATATCATTAAATTGGAATAATTTAAACTTGAGTTTGAACCAAATTTGAATACAAACTTAATAAATTTACATTAATTTATTCAAATAATATATTATTAGAGCACACCTTTCATCAAATTTAAAATATGGAAATTTAAGTTCAAACTTTTAATAAATATGAACTTAAATAAATTTATACAATTTTATTTAAATAATTTTTATTTTATATAAAATTGGTCATATAAAATTTTATCTTTCATAAATATATTACAATATATTAAATTTTTTATCTCATTTTACCTCTTGATATAATTTTTTTAACCATCAAATTTATTAAAAATACTTATACAATCATCACATAATATCAATAATTACACTTATTAAAAATAATAATTTCAAATAAAGCATCATATTCATTTATATAACCTCAATACTTACAATATAATTAAAATTTTCATATATTATATTATATATATTGTATAAAAATAAAATTATATAATATTTATTATTAAACTTGTTCAAGCGTTCAAACCAAGTTCGTGACTAATTTGACCTAAATATTATGAAAATCAAGATATATGAATCGAGTTTTAGACTTTGTTTTTCTAAAATCGAACTCAAATTAATTTTTTTTTTTTTTATAAATTGGTCTCAAGTTGTTCGCCATTAACTTAACTCGTCAGCAACTAATTTAAACTACAAAACTGTAAGTCTTCAAGTCAAACCAAAGCTATAATTTCAGTATTTAAAATGAAAATTTTAGCATTTCTTCTACTGAAAGCAAAGCACTACTAAATTATTTATTCGGCTGCAGATCAATTCCATGGTCAAACTGGTGAATCAAAATGCGATTCGCCGTAAGATTGGGTTCTTCGAAAGTCCAACGTATTTTATTACATAAATAAATATTTAAACTGACAAAAAGAAAAAATTATACCTCGTAATAGTGACTTCACGATTACATGTTTTATTCATGCATTTACAATTTATAATTCATAATATCTTTAATAGTTAATTTAATGTATATATTTTAATTCGGGGAAAATGCAGAAAACTCCCTCGGTGATTGAATTTTATCCTACAGAACTGAAATTGAAGGTTTAAATTATAATACATATAAGCATGCATCGGTCACCAAATTGATAATTTTCGTTGATAATTAATATCATTTTCTTGGTAGAAAAAAAAGAATGTCACTTTTAGTTGGCATTTTTAAAGAAAGAGTAGACCAGAAGTTACTAATACAATCCACTTAAAAAAATCATATATATTCATAAATATATTAGTAAAAATGATTAAAAAATTTAATAAAAAATATATATGTTTGTGTGAGTAAAAATAATTATAAAATATGAGAGCTTTGACCAAAGATTACCTAAAACAATGGAGAATGATTTGTACAAGCAATTTAGATAGTGAGAGTTATTGAGAGTATTTCAATAAGGGATGTAGAAATGGTTCACAGACCACGAGTATTGCAGATACAAGATGACTAGAGCAGAAAATTTAAACTTGCAAAAAATATGGATTTAAATGAATTGGTTTGTAGGGTCAAGACCCAAGTAGGCTTGCGAGCTTACCATTTTATATATATAATATATCTTTTAATTATAATTAGAATAACACAATACATTAAAGGTTTAATAACTCAATGTAATTTATAGACTGTAGATTATGTAATATATAAAAATATATATTTTTTAATTGTAATAGAAATAACTCAATACTTTAAAGATTTAATAACTTAACTTAATATAATTTATAAATCGTAAATAATGCAAACATGCCAATAGACTTATATGGTGGGGCATAGAGTGGGGTGGACCTATTATTTTTAGCTTGCAAAAAAATGCAAACCTATACAACCTCAACCTGTTAAGGTCCACCTACCCCATTATGAATCTTTAACTTCAACCATCCAATTAGCATTTTTATAGTAGTAAGTGTATAAAATGATTATAGAAAATGGTAAAGATTTTTATTTATTTTGATAGAAAATATCTTTTATAAGAATATAATTATCAATTATTATGATCATAAAAAATGATTTAAATGTGCAATGTAAAATATAATGAGTTTAATAGAAGATAACTTCCCTTTTTTTCAAAGAGAAAGTTATTTTCTTCTACTACTATAATTTTATATATCATTTTTACAAATCATAAAATATAATTGCATATCACATTACTTCATTTATATAAAAATAATTTTTAAAAAATATATAAAATTATTTTCCAAAAAACATATGAAATCAAAATGTATTTCAACTTATATATTTATGATGTGATGGGCTATCATCTAATTAGATGATTTGCATTATTTTGAGAATGTTTGATATATAACTTTTTGATCAATTTTTAATTGATTTGAATGTCTTTAACTATTTGATTAAGTCAATCAATTGATTTAATTATTTAATAAATAACTATTTTAATTAACATATTGACCCTCAAACAACCTTTTTAAAAAAAATTTAATGATAGTAACTTTTTAAAATAGTTAATTTGTATTTACTACCAAAAAAAAGACATTCTTACTTGTAATTATAAATTTTTTACATTTCAATCATTGATAAATAGGAAAATACTAAGTTATATTTATTAATTTCTTAAAGAAAAATATAATACATATAAGAGATTATAATTATTTATTTTTAAATGAAAATTAAATAAATATAATAAATTATATTGGAATATTAACATAATAATAATAAAAATTACATGAATATAATTATATCTTTTTTATCAAATTGTATAAAAAAGAAGAAAATATTTATACTTCATTTCATAGTAAATAATAGAAACTGTATTGAGAAAATTATTAATTTTTGTAAAATGTTATCTTTTGAATTAAAAAATAATACATATTAAAAAAGGAAATAATGGGATGTATTATTTGTGGAAGATATGTTTTTATATTTGAAATATGTAATTCATTAATATTTTTAATGATAAACATATAAATTTTAAACTTAATATTAAAATTGTTATAAAATAAACTTTAATAGTTATAGCATCTACTAAAATTTTAAAAGCATTTTTTAACTAAAAATTATAATTGTTCATTTTTTAAAGAAAAATTAAATAAGTATAATAAATTATAATGATATAATTTTTTGAAAATTTTAATATAATAAATAATATATTGTATTCTAAAATATTAGTAAAATAATGCTAAAACTTTGAATAACAATATTACTAATTGAATTATGTAAAAAGATAATATTAATATGTAAATTAAATGAAAAAAAAAGAAATATCTACTAAATCCATTGTGATAAATGAGATATATGAATCATAAATTAGATTATGATTTGCCCTGATCTCAAACTCATAATAAGGATTACTACTTATATCAACCCTAGTTATTAACTACCAATGGTGAGTGGATAGAATAATTTAGGGTTTAGGATTAGTAATTCCTATTTATAGATTGTAATAATTAGTATATCAATTTATTATTGAAAACCATCTATTACTATATTAATGATTAGATTGCCATTTAGGCTTAAACTAAATAATTACTATTAAACTTTTTTCATCTTATTTATTATTGAATTAATATGTTCAAAATGAAAAATCTAACAATCTTCTACTTAGAGCATGTAATTCAATAATAGTGGCCACTTTAATAAAATGCAAAAGTAAACTATAGTATTTTTTTCATTCATTAGTCTAAATTGAGATTATAAGTGTCCAATAGCATATAACATAGTATCCAATAGGGGTATCAATGAAATACACACTTTACACTCATGCCTAATTGATTAACTACAATATCCGATAAAGATATTTGGATAATATTTATTTTATTTTAATAAGCAAGTTCAAATTATTACTTGCAAGAAAAATGTCATCCACATATAGTACCAATTAACAAAATTGCTTGCACTCATTAACATGTAAATAAATTGATCTACTGCATTCTCCTTAAACTAGAGAGAAGTCACTACTTCATCAAACTTGAGATATCACTATCAAAAAGCTTATTTTAAATTATATATGGACTTTTTAAGTTAACACATATGATCCTCTTTTTTCTTCTCTTAAAAATCATCTAACTGATTCATATAAATAGTCTTTAATAGATCATCATTTAGGAAGGTTGTCTTCACATCTATTTAATGCCACTCTAAATCAAAGTAAGCCACCAATATCGTAACCAATCAAAATGAGTTATTGGTTAAAATTGGTGAAAAAGTTTCTTTATGGTCTATGCCTTTCTTATGAGTATAGCCTTTAACTACCAATCTACCTTTATATCTGTTGATTTCACCTCTAGCATCCTTTTAGTTTCTGAAGACTTATTTGCATCCAATTAGCTTGTAACCTATAGGTAACTTTATTAAATCCCATACTTAATTTCTATGCATTGAAGCTTGCTCATCCTTTATAACACTTATCAAATCAAACCAACTCATCCTTCATACCTTTCGATTTCACCTCTAGTATCCCTTTTGTTCTTAAAGATTTATTTGCATTCAATTGGCTTATAACTTGTAGACAGCTTTACTAGATCCTATACTTAATTTTTGTGCATTAAAGCCAGCTCATCATTAATAGTTTGAACTAGATATAGCATGAGAAAAGGTTATATAATCAATATTATCATTAATGTTATACTCATGTTCTTACAAATGTACAAGATAATAATTAGGAATTACTAGTATATGAATTCTATGAAATCTCCTTAATGGAATTTCTTTATTTATCTCATCTAATTCACCATCTTCTATCATTAATTGCATTGGATCAATTAGTAAAACAACAGAAGATGACTCTCTCAATATTGATGCTAGTAGAACAATTATTCTATCTTTAGTGAAATCTATAATGTATGATATTTAGCTCTCACTATCCAACTCATCTTTAAAGAAAATAACTTGATCTAATTCAAATACTCTAGTAATGTAAGTCAAATAGTAAAATCGACTTCCTCTTAAGCCACTATAGTACCTAACGAAGCATCTACCAACAATCTTAGAATCAAGTTTCCTTGTACATGGAATGTATGGCTTTACTTTAGTTTTGCAATCCCAAACTTGAAAAATGCCTTAAACTAGGCTTCTTATTATACTACAACTCATAAGAGGTTTTAAGCACTGACTTATTGGAAACCTAATTAAGAATGTGTACTACTATTCTCAATGCATCACCTTATAAGAATTTTAGTGACAAAGTATAGGCTAGCATGTATCTTAACATGTCAATGAAAGTTTGATTTCTCCTTTTGCAAGTCCATTTTGCTCCAACATCCCAAGCATGGTGTAACTTAATTGAAATTCACAATCCTATAAGTATCTCACAAAAAGGCCAAGATTTCTGCATGTTTCATCATACCTACTTATACTTGCAACCTTTATCAGAATTAACACATTTTATTTATTTTTCCAGTTTTAACTCAATTATTGCCTTAAATAACTTCAAAGCTTTTAGTGATTCTAACTTCTCATTAAATACCTCTATCTAATCAAATCTGAAGTAATTATTGATGAAAGTGATGAAGTATCCATAACTTCCTATAGCATTAGGTGTTATAAACCGACCAATGTCAGTATGGATTAGTTCTAAAATATTCTCCTTACTACTTCTCTTCCCCTTTCTAACTCTAGTTGTGAGTTTATCCTTGATGCAGTCCATATGAGTTCCAAAACCTGAGAAGTTCAAATCATGAAGTATTTTCTCCTTTATGATTTTTTAAATACTTTCTTTAGGAATATGTCTTAATCGTCTATGTGATAACATTGAGAACTTTTCATTGATTTAACATATTTTCTTACTAATAATAGAATTTATTAAATTCATAAAATTAGGATCTAAATTAACTCCATTTAAACCATCACGCATAGAACTAATGCCCACAACAAATGATTTATAAAATAATTCAATTTTTTCATTACTAAAATAATAGGAATATCTAATAGAATATAAAGCAACAACTAAAATTAAATTTCTTCTTATAGAAGGTATATAAACTACATTATTTAATAATAACTCATGTTTAGACTTTAACTTCACTAATCCTATATATTTCACTTTAACTTTGTCTCCATTGTCACAATTAATTCTCCCTCACTTGACTTCCTCAAATTTGTTAACCTTTAAAAATAATTGGTAACATGAATAGTTGCACTAGTATTTTACTAACAAGAATTCAATGACTCAATAATATTCAATTTAAAGTAAACTAAAGCTAGACTGGTACTTTTCTTTTTTTTATTAATCTATTTTTTATACTTGAAGTAGTCTACTTTCTTATACCTATACTTCTTACAAAATCTATAATCACCCTTAAAATTAGGCCTTATTAGGTCTATAACTCTATTATCTATTAGATATACCTTTCTCACCCTTTTTCTTTTCATAGTTATAATAACATTTGTTGTCTTCCTAATTAGCTTATGCACCATGGTCTGAATTTGTGCCATGTACTGTATAGTTTAACACTTAAGCCTTACCTTTTTTCACATCTTTCTCAGCTGATGTAATGATGAAAATGAGCTTATTGATAGCTTATTAAATTTTTTGAGTGTTATAAAATGTCTTCACAACGTCAATTTGGGATGGGAAAGACTTTAGCACACGCACCAAGTTAGATAATTTTCCTTTATATCAACTTACATGATTTTTAACTTAATGTAATAATTGACCAATCTCAAAATATGCTTTTTTATCCCATTAACACTATAGTATATAGATTTTTTGAGTAACGAAAAATGTCATCCCTTATTAACCTTATCAAATTACTTATATTTTTCAATTATAAAATCCAAGAACACTTTTGCATTAGTTGCATTAAGGATACTCTCTCTTATAGTCTTGTCTATCATATACTTTATCACCATTTTATACACTCTATTAGAGTGAGTCCATTTTTTATGGTGACTTTTTTAGTCTGTTATAGATTCATCATTAATTTGATGCTTTATCTCCCTAATTACCATAACAAGATTAGAGACTATACGATACAGTTTGAATGACTTAGGCCAATCCTCATAATTCATCCCATTAAGCATCTTAATTGGATTTAATTGCATAGGTAAAGAAGATGAGGAAACAAATTTAAAATATTAGTGCATGTTTAACTTTAATCATACTAGAAATTTTTCTCAATAAATTATATAATTAAACTCAATATTACATTATAAGGCCCAATATCAATAAAGCATTAAAGTCCCTATAATATAATACAAAACCTAAATATCATATTCCTAAAATCTAAAATTGATAGGGTGAAAAAAAATTTTAGAAACACAATATCTATTCCTATACTTATATTATTACTAATAAATTATATTAATAATATTATACTGATGGGATATTAAAATATTATTAATATTATACTCTCTTAGTTTAACTATCACTTTATTAAAAATGAACAAATTTTATATAATTAAGCCCACGATAGGTAAGCTTGCAATTAGATAAAATTCCATGGTATAACATAAGGTTAAATAATTTTCTAAAAAATATTTTTCTATATGCATCTATATATAGAAAAATAATTAATAGGCCAAATAGTGTTAAAAAACTCCATAAAAAAGTATACGTAGAAGCCCAAAATATACGAATACTATAATAAAATTTTTAGTACAAAGTAAAATTAATTAGTTTCTTAAATAAAATAGATAAAAAAATAGTTAAAATGTTTTTTAATTCCAAAGAAATTTAAAAAACTTAAAAAATTGTAGCTTGGATAATGGAGCCTAAACATATGCTCACTGTTGGCAAATGAAATTAGCACAATGATGTATAGCTTGCATATGCTAGTTCTACACATAGGTGTCACCCAAGTGATACTATTCATCATCTTGCTTAAATTAGGTTTGTAACTTGGGTTGGGCAACCCAATTCTAGACTTACATGACCTAATACTAGAAAAAAAAATCATTAATCACCTTTTTTATTGTTATTTTCACACATAATGATTCTTTAAAGCATTTTAACACATTCAATGAAAATTTTTTTCTAGAAAAAACACATTAAAATTTTTTGAATGAATTGCAAAAACTTTTGGAAACTCCATTATTGGCTTTTTATGTTTTATAACTGAAAAACATGTTAAAAAATCATTGAATTCTAAATTCATTTCACCTTTAATGAAAAACAATTCCTTGCTAAAGTTTTGGCAAAAAAATTTCCTTTTTAAAAATTGAACAATATTTGGTATTTAGTATATTGTGCCTTTAATAAGCTTGAATGCTTGTTTTTCATAAAGAATTTGTTGATAAAGAAAAAATTGGCTGCCAAAAACCTTTTAAAAAAAACATACTGGAGCAACTATAATATATATTTTTTTAATTCACATGCCATCTTCATATAGAAGCCATATCATATAAACATGAAGAAACTTAGATAATGGTAAAACTTGAAAACAATATAAATCTAAAGTATATACTACAAGGCAGATTTTCGTACTGTTGAATTTGTAGACAAATTTTATAGGCACAATATATATATATATATATATATATATATATATATATATATATATATATATATATAATAGCACAATCAATTAAAATATACATACTATATTTTCTAAATAAATCATATGTGTATTAAAAAAATCATGCATATAGCTAATTATGATAAATATGCAAAAGAAAATTTGCATATCACAATTATCAATGATAAAATAATATTTAAAATAATAAATAATTAAATTAGAGGGCTATGAAATAATTAGAGATTCATAATGATTTTGATTTAGAAAAACTTTATCACAATTATGAAATTATTGAAAAACAAATTTATATTTTTGAATCTACATAATAAGACATCCAATTCACATAATTTATTGACTCTCATATCAATTGCTAAAATTTTTAATAATAACATTATCAATTAATTTATGTGAAAAGATAATTAAATGAAAAGATAAGAAATATACGTTGAATCCATTGTGATAAATAAGATATGTGAATCATAAATTGGATCATAATCTGCCCTAATCTTGAACTCTCAATAAGGATTACTACTCCTATCAACCTTAACCGTTAACTAGTATTTTAGGGAGAAAACTCTGTTATTGATGGAGCATGAATAAAATAGCTTAAGGTTTAGGAGTAGTACTCCTATTTATAGATTATAACAATTAGTGGGTTAACTCATCGTTAAGAATTATCTATTACCATATTAATAAGTTCTATTTAGGTTCAAACTAGATAATCATTTTAATATTAGATTAAACCTTTTACATTTTATTTATTATTGAATTAATAGGTCCAAAATGGAAAATATAATAAATAAAACTTAAATAAATCATAAAATATATATATTTTTATATTTCATTTTACATATAAAGAGCTAATTATAATAAATAGCTTATTTTACCACATATAAATGATTAATGCTATTATCTAGTAAAATTAGTTAATACAATTAGTTATCAACTAATTGGTAATATAATAAGCTAATTGCCAAATAAGACCTTTATATCATTAGTTAAAAACTTTTGTAAAAACTTCTAAATCTTAGGTAATTTGACCCTTTTCAGTAGCTTAATTAATGGTGAGTTTAGTTAGGTGGTTGCTATATTATTAATATTAATTAGCTTGTTATAATTTGTGTTTGATGTAATAAATAAATTAATTTATAATTTATTAATTTGATCAGTAAAATATAAGATAACCTTTAAAAATATTTGACATATTAATTTATTTAAAAAATATGATCTAATTAAGTAAATTTTATAAATTAACTTATAACTTATAAGTTAGTAATTTTTTAAAAAATTTAAATTTATCATTCTTCTATTAATTAAATGACAAGTTATACTCAAATTATGTAAATAAATATTTGAAATATTTTTATTAATTCAATATAAATAAATATTTGATGTCATACAATATAATTAATTAAATTTTAAGTTATTATATCATTATTTTAAATAATAAACATAAAAAATATTATAATTAAAATTAATCAAATTTTTTGTAATTATATTTTATTTTAAATGTTTTAATTACATTAATTCTATATTTATTTATATTAGTATAGTCTTTTATATCACCTTATATTTTTAATTAATTTTTGTCAAACACTTATAATATATTTATCTAATTTATTAATTATTAATTTTCAACTAAATTTTTACCAAATATTTCTCCTATGTTCAGCTAATTTATTAATTAACGAATTATAAAATTTTAATTATCGGTTAACAAAGCAGTTATTTACATCAAATGTAATCACACCCCTTACTTAATCATGTCTTCGTGTATACGCAACCAAACACACACAACATTGTATGATAAGGTGCATAATGTTATTACACATTTCAATATTTTTTTAATTTTAAAATACATAATAATAAAAATAAATATTTATATAATAAAATTGAACTTTATAAAAAATAAAAATACAAAAACAAATTATAAGATCATAATTTTTTATTAATAATTAATTAAAAATAATTTACACTCTATTTTTTTATCTTCCTTGCTTTTTGTTAAATATATATGAATTCTTTTTATTGCATTATACTTAAAAAATCTTTATAAAAACGCATATTTAATTAAACTGAAAAGTTTATGTAACTTATAAAATATTTTTTCTAACTTTCAATTTTTTTAAAAAATATTATTTATACTAAAATTCACACGTACTTATTTGCAATGCACATATAGTATGATTGTACTAAAAATTTCTACTTATGTTCTATAAGTTTTGGTTTTATCATAAAAAAATTTCACACTCTTTTGTATATGTTTAAAAAAATCATATATACTTATAAAACTTATTAAATTAATTATATTTTCTCAAATTTTATAATTTTTTATTGTAAATTTTTTTATAAAATTTTAAATAGTTCATGTTACAATCTTTATAAGTATAACTTTATATTTTTATTACACAAATAATGTAATCACAATAGAATTTTCATTTATTACTATATGTTTTGAGTCTATTATCCAAAATTTTAACAACAAGTCATTTATGCAAGTATAAAAATGTGCATTGATATAAACTTTACAATAATAATAATAACAAAGTTTTATTCCATTAAGTGAGATCGACTATATAGATCACACGACGTTATTGAACTCTATCTAAGCGTAAATTTTTAGAAATATTATTCACTATTAAATCTCTTTTTATAATTTCTTTTAGTGTTCTTTTTTATCTCCCTCTATATTTTTTTATAGGATTAAAAATCATGTGATTGACTTTTCTCATCAGTGTCTCTAGTGACTTTCTTTGCACATGTTTAAACTAACTTAACCAATTTTCTATCATCTTTCCCCCAATAAGTATCATGTCAATGTTCTCTCATATATATTCATTCAATATCTTGTCCTTTCTTATGTGACCTTACATCCATTCTACACATTCTCATTTTTATTACTTTTATTTTTTATTCTTGTTATCTTTTTAAAGCTCAATCTTCACTATCATCGAGTATAATTGATTGTATAGCAGTTTAATAGAATTTCTCTTTAAACTTGGTAGATACTTTACAATTACAAATAATTCCTAATACCTTTCTCCATTTTAGCCATCCAACTTTTATTTTATGTGTGACATCTTCATCGATTTTCTTATCATTTTATAATATTAACCCTATATACTTAAATTTAAACACTTGTAGTATAACATGCTATCCAATTTTTATCTCTAAATTATTTCTATCTAACTTTTTATTAAATTTATAATGTATGTATTCTGTTTTACTTTTACTCAAATAAAAATTCTTTAATTCCAATACTTGTCTCCAAAACTCAAGTTTATAATTAACCTCTTTCTCTAATTTCTTAATTAGAACTATATCATCTTGAAAAAATATGCATTGATATGAACTTTATTAAATTAATTATTTTTATTATAATTTTTTATAAAAAGTTGAATAACTTATATATTACAATCTTTATAAACAAATTTCTATACTTTTATTTAATATTTTACATTTAATTTGTAAAAAATTATAATATATTAAATGAAAATTATTTAAAAAATGATAATTTTTAAATAATTATAAAATTTCCATTATGTATTAAAATAAAATTTCATCGGGTAATAAAGATCCCCCAAATCAAAATTACCGACCTCGCCGCTGCTCATTCGGCCCGATTACCCAAACATGAAGAGCCCATAATTGGGATCGTTCATTCCGTGCTTTCATATCTATGATTTTGCATACTAATAAAATAATCAAAAGAAGAATATAATAATTAAATAACAGAAATATAAATATTATTCCGTATCGTGTAATAAAAAATAATATACGTGCATCCGCTTCCCTCTCCCCCTTACAGCTTTAGTGTCATGCCTTTGCAGTGTCCTAACATTCAAAGAAGCTGACGGGTCCCAAATGTGAGAGTCCTCACCCAATCTCCGGGCTTTGATAGGTAAAGCGAGACTCGAACGTGACTTCCGAGAGATTACCCACCATACGCCTAAACTAATCATAATTAATCAAGTCTCGTTTAACGGTTAATTAATTACTAAACTATAAGCCAGACTCCTTCACCATCCCAAAGCATCCAAAAGAAGCAAAAAATGGCAAATCCCTGTTTCGATTTCGCTTCTGTCGTCAGCATCTTCGACCAAACGACGTACTTCTGTACGCACCCACTGTAGTTTCCTACCTTCCCCGCACGGGCCCTCCCCGCAACAGTTAACACCAAAACTTCCCCAATTAATTGATCAATTAATTATATTTAATTCCCTGGCCTGCCCTTGTCGGCTCTAGTTTCTTCCTCCGGGGTGAGTCTCAATTAATGTAAGTGGTTGTCTGAAATTGTTTCTCAAGAAAAACATGAGTGCAATTCAATTATGTAGAATGATTTTACCTAATTATCTGACGTTATATTTTACACTTTTATGAACTAATTGCAAGTTAAATTGGTCTCCTAACTCTCATCCATTTTTGATAGACAAGATTTTAATTTTAATAAATATAAATTTCCAGTGGATTAGACATATATGTTACTCTATTCATTATTTATTATTTATCATATTTTAAAAAAATTATTCTATCATATTTTTTCTATTTTAATTATCTTGAATTTGGGTATAAAAAGTAATTATAGAAACTTTATTAAAAATAAATAAATAAAATTATTTTTTAATATCTGTAAAATTAGTTAATCTGCATAAATAATAAAAAAGGGAAATGAAATATTTTTGAATAGACTTAATTGATCAAATATTTCAGAAAAAATAAATAAAATAATAAATATAAATATCAAGTGCATTAAAAATGTGCGTTATGCAGGTAATTTTTCAAATTTTTGACGCATAAATATATGCACTCTGCACATGCAGTCGATGCTATACGAGATGATCTAATTTTGTTGTCGATTTGAATTTAAAAACTTTTCTATTAATCCATAAGAATTTCTTTTGATCAGTGTACGTGGTAGATAATTGATTTTAAATTTATTTTAAAAAAAATATTAATTTTAAATTTAAACATTATATTAATTAGATATCATTTTTCAGATAATTTTTATCATTAATATTAATATTTAATAACATAATTTATGATAAGATTAGATTTTTTTGTAATGCTAATAAATTTTTTATTTACCAAATTAGTGCATCATAAAACAAACTTTTGAAATAATAATTTTATATTGTAAACAACTTATTAAATATAATTTATAAATTACTACCTATTTGTTGACAAAGATTTAATATTTAAATATTAAATATTTTTATTTTTTAATTCACATAGAAGAGAATAATAGTTTTTAGCAAGAAAACACTAATAAAGGACTCATATTTAAGTGTTTTCTAAAAGTTGCATTATAATCGAAATTAATAAAAAAAGCTCCTTCTAAAATTTGAAAAAAAAAACTATATAGATACACAATAATATCATAGATTATTGCTTTCTTAAAAATCATGACCAATTATGCTTATAAAATCACAAACTTATAAAAAAAATAATAGTAAAATTAAAAAATTTGATATAATCATAAATATAAAATAATTTAATTAAAGTTTAAGAAAAATATGTTAACAACATGGGTGAGAAAAAAAGATTAGAAAAATAACATAAATATTTAGGAAAATAATAAAAAAGTAATTAATTATATTACAAAATGGAAAATATATCTACAATTATCATAGTGAGAATCTAGAAAATGAACCATTATGTTATTTAGTAGGAAATATTGTCAAATATTAAATTCAAATTTTTTTAGAAAGAAGATGTTGTTGATAGGAATAGATTTGATATTAGATTTAAATTTTTTTCAATGATCACAAGTGAGGTTGTTCATTTATATAAACAAACAAATGAAAATTTTATTAAATACATATGAAGAGAAAGTGCATTGTAAATGAGACACAATAATATCATAAATTGTTGTTTTCTAAAAACTATGATCAATTATGCTTATAAAACCACAAATTTATAAAAAAAATAATAGTGAAATTAAAAAATTTGATACAATTATGAATATAAAATAGTTTGATTTAAGTTTAAGAAAAATATGTTAACAACACAGATGAGAAAAAAAGGTTAGAAAAATAATATAAATATTTAGAAAAATATTACAAAAAAGTAATTAATTATATTACAAAATAAAAAAATAAATATACAATTACTATAGTGAGAATCCAGAAGATGAACCATTATATTATTTAATAAAAAATGTTATTGGATATCAAACTTAAACTTTCTTAGAAAAAAGATGGTGTTGACAAAAATAGATTTGATACTATATTTAAACTTTTTCTAATGGTTGCAAGTAAGGTTGTTCATTTATATATGTAAGCAAATGAGAATTTTATCAAATACATATGAAAAGAAAGCACATTGTAAATGAGAGTTTACAAATTTTAAATTAGATCTAAAATGTGATGAAGATAAAAATAAAAAAATTTCTATTTAAATTAAATAAAGATAAAAAATAAAAAATTTTCAAATGAAATTAGATTGAGATAGAGATAAAATGAATTTTAAATTTTAAAATAAAAAATGCTATTGAATTTATTTACAAATTTGTTAAGTTTAATTACAAATTTGTAAATTTTTAGAAATAACATCACATGACAGTTCCACTTCTTTCATAACTTCCTCTAAAAAGTGTAACTATCTTTTCTTATTAAAGAATATGTAAAATAATCAAAGAATTTACTTAATGAAATAAATCATTAAAAAAATACTTTTGTAATTTTTATAAATAAAAAATCTAGCAAATTCAAGAGAATGAATTCAGTTATAAATCTTTTAAAAAATAAAAATTCAATGCAATAAAGCATTAATAACCAAAAATGAATAATCAAATTAGAATAGCAATAATATAAAAAAAGTAAAACAAATTGCAAAAAAAATTTACATGGTAGAAGCATTGCTAAGCAGTTACAATAGATTAAAAGTAGTAAGATCCCATAAAAGAGAAAAAAAGATAAAAAGTTCTTATATTAGAGAAGACGATAGTAAGATGTAGAGAGAAAAAAAAAATAAACATAAATGTAATTTAAAGAGCTTTTTGATAAGCTTCTTATAAAAATAGGATAATTTAATATTTTTATTTTGGTAATAGATAAAAAGCAATTCAAACTCAAATTTTTATTTGAAATTAATTTAATATTGAAAGATAAATAGAAAAAAATGACAAATTAACACATAACGAATTATAGGAATGACACTTATCAAATAAAGCAAGAAATATCATAGGTAATATATAATATATACATTTCGAAGGATTCGATCAATTCAAAAATGAACAAACCAAGTTAAGATACTTGTGCAAGAAATAAAAATTTAGATGTATATGATAAAGGTGATGTGCTAAGGACACTCTAATGCTTAAGTTAATTGTGGTTTTTGCAAGGAATTGTGTCTTAGGTCTTAAATGGGTACCAAGGACCTTTTATAAGATTTTTAGCATTTATGAGTGTGTTATGGTTCTAATGGATTTAAGGCTTATCATTATAGATATTGTCTCTAACATGTTAGAGTGTTCCTTTCCTTTAGTTATGCCAAGGAAAGATATTTAGGCATGAACCTATTTAAGGAGATAAGTTTATAACTAGATTGGTTAAACGTTAGGTTAACCATGGGCTATTTATTATTTATCAAGTTAGGGTTAATACTTTCAATAGGATATGAACAAATCAAACATTTTGGTCATTGTCACTTGCCTTTTTTTACTCCTTGTCATTCAAATGAATTTATTTTAGACTAGCATTAAATGTTTGTGTGCTCTAGCACTTATGATAATGCAAATATCGTGATACATCTAGACATGATTTATCATTAGGATTATGACCTTGAATTTACTTTCTCTTGTATTCACAATTAGATTGGGGATAACTATTCATATTTCTTCACCTTGACTTCTTGAAAGATAATTTATAGGCTATTAGATTTATGTTAGTTTTCTTTTATCAAGTCATCTTTGTCATCTAAGGAAATAGTACAATTTCTCTTTCTGGCGCACTTTATTCATTTTGATCTTCATCTTCAACTTGTGATTTACTTCTCTTTAAGGTATTTGTTTAACGCTTTGTATTCTCTGGTTTCTCAAACATTCTTTTGGTTGTTTATTTCTTTCCCTCATTTTCCCCTTCCTTTATTATCATTATCAATAGCTTTCTTATGTTTGTCATCTTTATTTTCATATATGTTATTTGAGTTTTGTTTTTCCTATGAACTATATGTTGTTGTGTTTTCACCATAAACTATTGTTTCCTTCTTTAAAATGTTAGGAAAAAAAGGTTTTATCTTCTATTTTGATTTAATTAGCAAAGATATGTTATTTAGAAACTTATTTTCATGATTTGTCTAGAATATTTGCAAGTGTTTACTATTGTGATTTGATTTGATTGGACTTCCTTAGCTTTAGTTATATATTCTACTCTATTGCTTCCTCTTGTTCAAAAACTATTGTTCTAACGATACTTTTCACTAGGATTTTATTATTGTATACCTATGTGTTTTATTTAAACATTGTTGTTGTTTGTTCATATCTTTCATTTGAACTCTTATTATTATTTGTTAATATCCTTCATTTAGACTCTCCTAATTATTTCTTAACCTTCAATCTTCTATTTTTTTAAAGGTTTTATTTAGATATTGATGTCCTTTTTTGCTTGTACTTTCATGATACATCATTTTTCATCAAAGTTTGAGTTCTTCCTTAACCTCTTTAAAGAATGAGAAATTCTTTGAAGCTATATTTTCATTGCCTTTAATTGTCATCATGGCCAATTGATCTAGAAACATTAGAGAAGTAGACTTAGCTTTCTATTTAGTGGGTGGCCTAGAAGATTTAAACTAAGTAAATATGGACATAAAAATTACTATTCAATGGTTAGATTTTAAGGTTATAGTTTATTTGTAATAAAACTATTCCATTATTGATGACATGGGTTTGATGTTTCTCTCTACTAAGAAAGATGAGCAAGTTTGTAGCTATAACTCATTTTCTTTCTTCATGTTTTATGGTAGCCTCATCCAACAGGTTGGAATCTTGCCTTTTTTACTACTTTCAACAAAGCTTGAAGAAACTTTTAAATATGTGTTTGACCCAATTAATTTAGAATGCTTGGTATTTATTAGCCTATTTTGAGACTTTATGTGATAAGATAAAGTCCAAATATTGTAAGCCTCATGTCTTTTCTTACTTTTACACCTACTCCCACTAAAGGAATGGAGCTTAGATTAATATCATGCATAGGTCCAATTGGATACTTTTTCGTCACTTATATATCAATGTGAAGGGATGGAAAATTAATTTTTTCAGGGTTTAAATGGTTAATAATACAAAGTTGTTTTGGATGAATGGGAATCAAAAGTTATACCCTTTTAAATGCATTAGAAGTTGTGAATATCCCCTTCCTCCTAGGCTATAAGACTTTAACCAAAATTATCAAAATGCTATTGTTCAAATTTTATCATGTGCTTATGAAAAGCTTCTTGATATATGCCAATTTCATTACATGTATTTTTATGTTGCTTGAATTATTCCAAGTAATAGTATGGGTAACAAAGCAATTAACGCAATCTAGGATATGACAAAAAGTAAGTATGGGCATTTGATTTGAATTGCTCAATTACTAAACGAGGTGGATTCAAAAATAATTTGACTTAACTTGGTTTGTAATTTATTTTATCATCTTCGTGTAAAAAATTTAATTTAATAATTATTTGAACCAAATATTAATTATTTTTGTTCAACTTATTTAATTTGTGAGCGGTTCGTTTATACATATATATATTGTTTTAAATATTTAATAAAAGATTATCAACTATTTGCATTCTTTTTTTTTATTAAGTATTAAAGTTTACATGATTATGATTTTATTTTCAATTATTTTGTAAATATTGGTAGGATTTTAATCTAATTTTTTAATTAATTTATATTGAATTATTCCTTATTTTATTGTATTTAATTGTCTATTATTTTTATTTTAAAATAGTGCTTGGGTGAAGGGGGATTTTGATATTCTAGACTTTGCCATGGATTTTTCCAGTATCATTTTATTTTGGAAGACATATCTTGAAAATAAGAAGAGTACAACTTTTACTTTGGCTTTCCAAGTTCATGACTTGAGTTCGAATAAGAAGGCATAGATTAATGCTATGGTTATATTTGTGGCTCATAAGCTTAATTGGCAAGTGTTAAAGAATATCTTCACTCCCAATTGGATAAAACTTGTATTGAATGCAAAAGGAAACACAATGATAAGGTTGTTAATGAAAGTGAAGAAGTGGATGAAACAATTGATATACAAAGTTTTAAGATGGTACAGATCGAGATTTCTCTTCAAGATAATATTCCTTAAAACTTATGGTCTAAAAGTAAGGACTCTAATTGTTAGTTGTAGAGTGCCTCATGATGAATTTTGGTAGTAAAAAAATCACTTTTATCTTGCTAAACATGAAGAAAGTTAAGCCATTCATTTTATATTAGTGGAAAGTAGTCAAGTATTAGACACTTTTCTAGAAACCATTCCCAAGGTAGAAAAGAATAATGGAATTTCTCTTTAAAGTAATTTGGAGGCAATAAAAAAGAGTCTGACTAACACCTACAAGTTTTTAGAAGAAAAATCCTTTGAGCTATCTAAATTAAAGAAAAGAGAGGTTGATCTGAAAGAAAAAAATTGAAGGAAAGAAAAAAATCTCACTTAACCATTAAGTCCCTCTTGAATAGTTACTATCAAAAAGAGTAAGAGTAGGAAAAAGATTTAAATGAAAAATATGAGGAGATTTAGAAGTTGAAAAGCAAGCTGAAGAATTTAATGCTAAGCTCTTGAATATTCAGGCAAATTGTTAGCCACTCTTTTGCTTAAGTTTTGAGGAAGCTATTTATCAAATCCAATACTTCAATCCTTCTCTTATAATTGATATCTTGAATACTAATAAAGATTCCACAATTTTATTTGTAATTTCATGAATTCTTCTTATATTTTTGTAATTCTATTTGGATTTTTTAAAGATATTCAAATAAGTTTATTTTGGTCAATTTAAAGTGTTTTCTCTAGACCATTCATGGCTTTTAACAAGCCTTCAATTATTTTTTTAGTTGTTTGAATGGTCTAGTTAAGTTATAAGCTTGTTTTAGTCATTTATGCCTTCTAATAGGCTTCGTAGAGGTTATTTTAATTTTTTATTTTTATAACTTTTGTTCCAAGGGATTCTTTTACTATTGCTTAATTATTCTTTTGGAAGATATGCTTTGTGAGAGATTTTTAGAGGTCATTTGGACCTTTATCTTAAGATTATTCAGACCTTTTTCTTTGATATGGCTTTCAATAAGCTTATTTTTCTTGAATCATTCAAACCAATCAAGGTTTGCCATTTTGCTTCTAACAAGCCTTAATTTTTCTTTGACTATTTAGGCCATTCTAGATTTGACACTTAGCTTTTAATAAGCATTAGTGCCTTTTAAATCATTCAAACTTTTTTAGATTTAGCACTTGGTTTCCAACAAGCCTTAATCCTTTTTAGCTTGTTTAGACCATTCTAAATTTAACACTTAACTTTCAATAAGCTTTAGTTTTTCTTGTATTGTATAGACCTTGATAAATTTAACATTTAAAATTATAGGAACTTGCTTAGTCTTTCAAGATGCCACAGAAGTTCTATGAGATTTTATATGCTAAAAGATTTATTATTCAAGCTTTAACTATTGAGGTAATTGTTTAAGCCTTATTTAATGCCAAGAGCCTAAAGCTTGCTCATGCTTTATTTTGTGCCAAGGATGTATAGCTCACTTGAGCTTTATTTTAAGCTAAAAGAGTATAGCTCGTTTTGGCTTTTAAGTGCCAAGGGCAACTAGCTAGCTCAAGTTTTTAAGTGTTGAGGGCCTATAACTTAGTTAGGCTTTTAAGTGTCAAAAAGCATATAGCTCACTTGACCTTTAAGAGTTGAGGAGTATAGCTTTTAAGTGTAAAAAACATATAGCTTACTTGAGCTTTAAAAGTTGAGAACTATAGCTCACTTAGGCTTTCAGTGCCAAGAACATATAACTTGCTTGGGCTTTTAAAATGCTTAATTTGATAAAGTACTCCTTGTATTTATTCAGATGTTTACAAAATATTTTTTGCAGCGGGTTACATTTCATATTTAAGGGATTGGTTTAACTTTTACTATTTCAAGCTTGAATGCTTTAGTTCTTATATTTTCCTTAACTCTAAAAAGTCTTTCCTAATTTGAAGCTAACTTTCCTTCACTTGCATTTTTACGGATTTCTTCAATCCATTTAAGGATGGAGGATCCTTTGGGGAACTCCTTTATATTTACCTTCTTGTTAAAGTAGTTCATTAAGTTTCTCTTATATTGCTTGATCTTAATCTAAGCCATGTTTTAGATTTTAAGAAATAAGTCTAAATCTTGTCTTCTATTATATTGATTTGTCTTTTCTTTATAATGGTCACATCATTCACTTAGTTCTCCCAGCTCAACTGGTAGTATGGCTTATAAGTTGTAGACTAGTTTAAAAGGAGTCTTATTTGTAGAAGATTGTGGGGTAGTTCTACATGACCATAGAACACTCAAGAATTATTTTACCAATTTACCTTTGGCCTCCTTTAATCTTAATCTCAAACCTTCTAATATAATTTTGTTTATTAGCTTAACTTGGCTATTAGATTGGGGTTGTTCAATTGATATGAACTTTTGCTTAATTCCATAGCTTTAGAAAATTAAACAAGATGTGATATTTTTATTAGCTTTATAAATGGATTACTATTAAAGGTATGTACCCTTGGTGAAAGATTATGAAACTTTCAATTGTGAACTATGTTTTGTTGTTAGAAATTGATATTTTTAGCAAGCCAAATCTATATATGATAGGGTTAATATGATGATATAAAAATATTCAATTAAATTGTAGTTCAAGACATTACCTATATATAATGGATTTCTAAAAGAATTTTTTTTATAGTTCTTGAAAAGGTGGATGCAAGGGGTTTGGTCTCGATCTATTTGGTGAAAAAGCTTACTTCTATCACCAAGTATTTCAGTGCAATAGGAGTAATCGATAAAGGATCAAAAAGATTTATTCCTAATTTTGTGAATGGCCATGAAAAGATGATGGGCTCCATTGGTGTTAATGGTTGTCACTAAACTTTTGCAAATTTTTGGCATTTATCACAATTCTAAATAAGCTCGATGGCTTCCATTTTCATTTTAAGCCAATAATAACTTGAGTGAACAAATTTTAAAGCTAAAGCTACTTCAACTAAATAATTATCTCATATTCCTTATGCAATTCATTTAACACATAATTGTGTTTGTAAGACCTTAGTTAATTTCAAGAATTCTTTAAATTTTTAAAGCTTCAAAGTACTTATTTTAATTAGTTGTATCATTTAAATTACTTCATTTTAGCAAAATTTTTAATAAAATAAAATAATTATTAACATATTTAATTATTTAATCACTATTTATTTTGCCTTATGATAAGACTTAGATATTTAATTTTGTCCAGTAATATTATAATTATGTTTATTTGGTTGATGCGTTATCTTGATTAGCTTGAATAATTTTTATGATGTCTCTTTTACTAAATTTGTGAACATTTAAAAATTTGTGAATTTAGGATATTTATGAAAGTATCTATACAAGTTTTAGTAATTAATTTTAGTTAAAATTTATAAATTTTAGTGCACTCATTTTGAACTCTTGAATTTATTGAATTATTATAGATTTATTGAAAAAAGAGAAAAGAAAAATAAAAGGATAAATTTTAAGGATTAATGGTTAAGACTGGATAGAAAAATGGATTTTATGAAGGATGAATGATTTATATCATATTCTATTTTTAATTACACTACAATTGTTTTATTGTAATATTTTCTTTTCAATTTTATATCAAATTAATGTTAGAGATCAGCCTATATTTTAGTTCCATTACATTCATTGCACTAGATAATTTTCCATGACTTTATAATATTTCACAAACCCCTCTCTTTCCCTCACCATGTCACCCCTTTTCTCTCTCGTTTTTTATTCTTTCTCTTTATCTGGTTTCTCACCTTTTTCCAAGCTACCATCGTTGTATGCCACTATGCATAGCTAAGTTCCTTCCATTTAGCTAGTAACCATTGATGCTCAGAAAAAACCATAAATCATGGTTAAGCAATAACCTAAAACACAGCCATTTAGCCTTTCTTTGATGTTATAAAACTATTACATTTTGGCCACCACCAAGCTAGGGGTTGTCTTCTTAAGATAAGCTAAGCTATCTAAAGTAAAAAAAAAACTTTAATATTTTGTATATTTTAATTCTTAACCCAATTGTAAATGTTAAATTTTTTGAAAATAATTTTAGAAAAATAAGGAACTTATAATTTAGATTGTTAGAATTGAGTATTTAGAGCATGAAGGAAGAATTGTTGGAAAAAAAATAATTAGTTGAGTATGTTTATGAATTATAAAGAGAAAATGGTATCTAAAGGTGAGTATATACCTTACTAAAGCATCAAAATATTTAATTTATCATTTTTCCTATATATGTGAATATTTATATGATTATGGTTATATATATATAAAGGTATTCATGTATTTATGTGTACATGGTTATTTATGAAAGTAGACATGCTTTAATATTTATCTAATAATTTTATGATTAGTGTGACGAAATGGTTTACATATTAAATATAATGGAAAAATATGTATAAATTGTGTAAACTATATTGAATGAATTTTGAGGCCATACAATTAAGGCCTAGCAATGCTATTAATTATTTTGTGATGATGGTTTATAGTTCTTATTCAAATAAAGTAGTTGTTGATGAATGAATATTTATGGTGTTGATGAATGAATATTTATGGCCATGCAACAAAAGGTATGGCAATGTTATTGTTATTTCTAGAATTTATTAATAAATTCTTATATGCATATAAAGTGGATAACTATTGTAGAATAATTGATTGAGGCCTTGCAATGAAGACATGGTAATGCCATTACTAGGTGAGTATTATTATTATGTTTGAAAATGAGTTGTGACAAATTATGGAATATAATGTATGTATAAGGTTTGACATCAAAAGAACATACATGAATGATGGAAAGTGTGAAAAGGATTATACCGAGGAGATTTGCTATAAAAAAGATGTGTATTTGGATATGAGAATTATGATGGGGGAGATATGATTTATTCAAACATTGGATCTAGTAATCTAATTATGGATGACATAAAATGGGCCTAAAAGGAACAAAGATGGACTTGTCAAGGATATAAGGTTGATAGAAATCACATGGATATTTAAACACTTTCCTTGTCTAATATTTTATAACATGTGTTATGGATATGACTTGAATAGGATTGTGTGAATGTGTGAATGTGACTTTATAGCTAAAGTATCAAGATCCTAGAAAGATAATGATGTAAATTGTGAAGCATGGCTATGATTTTAAGTTAAGAAAAGATGAAGATAAGAAATAAGTAAATTTATTATCATGAAATAAGAAGTTCAAGATTTGAGCTTGTAAGTTGCTTATTCATTTATTTAATTTTCCTCCGTTTAATTTTGTTATAAATTTTAGTAGGTAAATGCCTATTAAGTTATCATAACTCAATCTTTTATTTTTATATTTTCGAGGCAAGACTAGATTGGTAAAATTTTACTATTTTTATAGAGATCCACAACATAATAGTGAATAAGGTTGACAATGGAATAGCATTTGAATGTATTCATGTATAAGTGGTATAATTTTTAATTCTTGTCATGCATGGTTTTCGACATTTTGTCTTCAAGTCACATGTTTCATATTTTAAGGTAAGTGACCCTCATAAAGTGTCTAAAAACAAAGAAAATTGTCTATTTTTTAAAAAATAATAAAAAGAAAGCATATTTAGTCAAAGTTTGCATGGTTAATATATAAGGTTAGTGAAAATTGGAAAATAAGTTCTATACTAGACATAATTAGATTAGTTCATGATAAAATTTATATTAAAGCATAATATAGAGCCTAAGGGTATATGGAGTAGAAGCATTAACTGTGAAATTCAGCTAGGCATTCCTAGTTCATGATTGTGTGGCTAATGTCATGAACTAAATTATGTCCAAATCATTTTCAAGTATGTTATCTCCACCATTTCTATAATTCATATTGTCTACATATGCATATATATATATTTCATTTTGCTAGATTTTGTTATAAAACCTTGTAGATAGAAACAATTAGAATTAAGTCAAACAATGTTTGTTAGTGAAAAATTAATAAAAATACATATTAGTAGAAGTATTTATTAGTAGTATTAGATAGAAAATCTATTAAAAGTTTTAAAAAAATTTAAAAAGTAGAAGTATTTAAGATTTAAAATTGATAAAGTTTAGGAGTAAATTAGTATTTTTAATCAAGAATACCTTAGAATTAACCTAAAGTGGTAAAAATGCAATTTTCCATGCATTTTAAAAGGTATGCATGGTCACATGTGGTGGGAAATTTTTTTTGGCTAAGTTGAAGGGAGGAATGAAAAATTAGGCTTAGTTGAAAGGCATTCAAGCATAACTTAGCAAGAACTTAGAGGGAAAGTATAGAATATGCTAAAAATAAGAATATTCCTAGAAATATTGCAAATATGATGCAAGCACGAAGCAAGCATAATGACATAGCACGGTGATGCTGTGATGAGGTTATATGCTTGGTGGCTACTTTACCTCTTATTATAATAGGAAAGTTGCAAATTTCCCACACCTAAAGTGAGGTGCTTGGCCAAGAGACAAGGAAGAGAGAAATAGTTAAGTTTTTAAGTGATTCTTATCTTCTATAGCTTTGAGAAAGATAATGGTAAGTATTTAAGAGATCCTTAAAGAAGTAGTTGAGTTTTAACTTTAGGGATCATCTAGGAAGAAGTAAAAATCCATAAACTTTATTGGGTTCTTTTCATTTTTTCTATGAACTCCTCACTGATTATATATTACTTTGGATATCATCTTTTGGATGCTAGGTGAAGGAAACAAGTGCTATAAGCTCTTAGTGTGAGTAAAGATCCATTCTTTTTTTTTTTTTTGGTTTTCTTGTCAATGATGTTCATATATGATATATATATATATATATGTATATATTTGTTATTTCTATTCTATGGTTGATGATATGTAAAGCTATAACTATCATGGTGTATCAGATTAAAAAAATTTTCTTGAAAAGTTTCATAATTTAAGATTGAAAGTGATAATTTTGAAAATGGTTTCTTAATATAGTAAAGGTTTAAAAGTATGATTTTACATGGAAATGGAAAGAACTAGGAAGTTTACCATGATATTGGTGAGAGTGGACTATTTTCTAAAAGTGACTTTAATAATTATTAAGCCTTGGACAAGTACTTATTTTTTAAGAAACTGATTAAATTTCCTTGATAAGGTGACATATTTCTAAGAGAAAGGTGAAGGTGCCTTGATATATCTAAGATGTTAGCTGAGCTATTTTGACGAGTTAATATTCTTTTTACCACATAATTATGAACCATGGTCATAATGATCATCAAATCATCATGGTCTTTATCAAAGTTAGCAAGTAGTATTAGTTAAAAAATGTGATCAATAATTAATTATAAAGTTTCAATTTTTTGGACTTCACATTTATAACCAATCTCATAAGGCATTTTAGAGCATTCTTCGATGGTCCCTTTATAACAAACCCATTTACAATAACACTAACCACTCCAAAAATCTCTTATAGCTTTTCAATCTCTTTGTCTTTTTCTAATTGTCTTTTTAAGGTGGAATTTGTAAAAGAAGTGGACTAATCACACTTCCTTTCATTCTAGTTATTCCTCTTTTCATTATTTTTCTTGTTTCTCATTTTTTACATATTATTTTAGTTGGCCTCTCTAGATTAATTTTTAAATTTTATTTTTCAAAGTCACATAGTCTTTAGTATTATGAGACTAATATTTATTGTATTTACACCACATAATAACCCCTAAAGGTGGTGATTTTTTTCAAAGTTTCTTAGTTAATTTATTGTCCATTAGTTTTACAACTTTCATGTCATCCATTATTTTTTTCAAAAATGGTTTTTAAAAGAGACAAAGAATGGAGAATAAATATTTATAAGCTTTCCATAAATAAGGAAAGAAAATTAAGAGATTTGGACTAAATAAGGTGCATTAAGGATGAAGAAAGATCATTTATACTCATAGATGAAGATATCAAAGAACGATCAGAGAAATACTTTTATAAGCTTTTCAAAAATGGGCAATGATTGACAAGGGATATGGAAGGATTAAAAATCCAAGAGGATGAATAAATTTTAGCTTATTATCGCAAGATTTAAGTTAGGGATGTAAAAGAAGCTATTTAAAAAATGATAATGGTAAAGCCATTAATCCTGATAATATTCTTATTGACGTTTAGAAATATTTAGGAGAACATGGTACCTTATGCCTCACTAAGCTATTTAATGAGATTATGAGGTTTACGAAAATGCTAGATGAGTGGAGAATGAGCATTTTGGTGCCTATATATAAGAACAAATGAGATATCCAGAATTATACAAACTAGAGATAAAACTTATGAGCTATATGATGAAATTATGGGAAAAAGTGATTAAGTATAGGTTAAGAGACGAGACTAGGATTGTAAAGAGTTAATTTGGATTTATGCTAGAAAGGTCTATAATAGAGGCTATTTATCTTCTATAAGAGTTAATGAAAAGGTATCGAAGTAAAGAAAGAGACCTACATATAGTTTTTATTGACATGAAAAAAGCCTATAATCGAGTATGAAGAAAAGTATTGTGAAAAGCTCTAAAAGAGAAAGAAGTTCCTTGGCATGTATCCCGGCTATACAAAACATGTATGATAGGGTAACTACAAGTGCAAGAATTCCCATATGCGAGATAAAGGACTTTCCTCTAAAGATAGATCTACATCAAGGTTCAACCTTAATTCCTTACTTGTTTAATCTGATCTTGGATGTTCTTATCAAAGATATATAAGAGACTATTCCTAAATGTATGCTGTTTATGGATAATATAGTTCTAGTTGAGGAATCAATAGAAAAGGTTAACTATAAACTCAAGCTTTGGAGACAAGCATTGGAATCCAAAGCTTTTTGCTTAAGTAGGAGCAAGACATAGTACATGTATTGCAAATTTAAGAAGAAGCAAGATAGAAATGATTTGAAGGTAAGAATTAGAGAGCATGTTATACCACAAGTGTCTAATTTCAATTTTTTAAGATCAATATTACAAAGCAATAAGGAAATTAATGGAAATATCACACACAGGATACAAGTTAGATGGTTAAAATGGAAAAAGGCATCAAAGGTTATTTATGACTATAAAGTACTTATTAAGCTTAAAAGAAAATTTTATTGGATTGCTATACAACTAGTTATGCTTTATAGTAATGAATGTTGGGCTTTGAAAGGATAACAAGAGCAAAAAATAGGGGTAGTAGAAATGATAATGTTAAGATGGATATGTAGTCACACAAGAAAGGACAAGATACGAAATAAATGCATATGAAAAAATATTAGAGTGGTACCTATGGAGAAGATGATGATAGAAAATCAGTTAAGGTGGTTTGAACATGTACAAAGAAGGCCACTGGGGCACGAATAAGAAGAGTCGATCACATAATCTTTAGTATTATGAAAAAGTGTAAAGGGAGGTTAAAAAGGATATTGGGGAAAATTATAAAAAGGGATTTCTTAGTAAATAACATTCCTAAAAATCTAGTTTTGGATAAAGCCCAATGATATCATGTGATCCATATAGCCGATCTCACCTAGTGGGATAAGACTTTGTTGTTATTATTATTTTTTGAAAGGGTAAATTGGTTGAACCAAGGCTTTGGCAATCTCTTTTCTTTTTTTCTTATAGACTTGTTAATGTGGCCTTCACTTTGTCTCTTATTGACCTTAAGCTTTTCCATAGCTATCAATTTAATTATCTTCTTTAGTAATTTAACCATTTTCTAATTGGTCTTTTGGTTAGATATTTAGAAAAATCTTTACTCTAAAGTTTGACCAATAAAGCATGTATAGTGACTTCTTCTTTTAGGTATTTAATCTCCAAATAAGTCTGGATGAACCACTTAAGAAAGTTTTTCAAAAGCTCATTTTTCCCTTAATGAATACTTATAAAAGAAGTAGTGATCTTCTTTAAGGCTCAAAAAGTTGCAAAATAAGGTAAGAACTGAACAATTAGATCTCTAAAGTTGACCGCTGTGTTTAGTTTTAAACTCATAAACTAGCAGAGACTAGCTTTCTTCGAGGTAGTAGAAAAAGCATAACACATGATTGCATTAGGAGCATTTAGAAGTAATATGGCCACTTTAAAGGCTTTAACTTATTCTTGTAGGTCAATTATCTTATTGTAAGACTCTAGGTTAGAAAGTGGTTTGAAGTTTCATGGGACTAATACTTGCATTATGATAAAGATGAAGGAATAGAATTCACTATTAGGGTTGAAATTTTCTTAATTCTAATCTCTATAATAGTATCTATGGTCATCTTATCTATGACCACTAGATCTCTAACCAATTAGTCATAATTCTAGTGGTTATAGTGATCGTCTCTAAATTACATGTAATCATACCAAGAGTCTTCAACTCTTTCTTTACTATTGGCTAGTGATTTTTCATTATGTTAATGTTTATTTCCATAATAGGAAATGTGATAATGTTACTATTATTAATTAAAGTGATTGAGCTTGTCATGCAATAATTGTTATTGATTAATGTTGCTTTGGAGTTCCTATCTTATGAGCTCTAACTAATTTTGAAAGTTTTGGTTTTCCCTTTCCTATATTTCTCTTTCAATGTTCTTACTTAGTTTAGGTCCTCTTGGATATCAATTATAGAAAAGCCCTAGGGAGGGCTCTTTAAGTTCGGTTATTAAGCAAACAATATGCAATTATTTGTAAAGCGAGCACTTGAAATGCTACTTATTGTTGAATAAGATCAATTCAGTCTATTAAAGAAAATGACTAATGTTAATACAATAAGAACCAATCATATAAGGATGTATACTTTTTTCCTTTTAATTGTATGACTAATTTTCTGAAAAAACAAATAGATCTTGTTATAACAATTGTTTTGCTTAAACTATTTTTTTGAAAATTTCTTTCTTACATGGAAATGATTGCTTAAGAATTAATTTTCTCGAGAAAATATCAGTATAATAATCATTTTTTCAAAGAATCCATTACTAGGAAAGTTAATCAATGGATCATCTTCTTGAGAAAAATTCATGGGATAATTTATATACATAAAGTAGGATTAATCAAATACAAGAGACAAACCAGATACTCCATAAACTACTTTGAAAAAAAGTCAATATAGATCTTTTGTGATCAATTTTGAGTTTGCAAAAGTGATTGAACTTTATTTGTTAAAAAAAGTCCATATAAATCAATTGTTTAAAAAGAAAAATCAAATATGATTGATACATTTTCCAAGAAAATGATGAGGATCAATTTACCTGAGAAAATGACTGAAGATTTTTCATAGATTGATTAATATGGATCATTGGAAGACCAATTTGTAGATCCATAAAATTGATTAATTTTTCTAAAAAAATAGTTTGAAGCTTTTTATCAATCACTTTGTACAAAACATTGCTTCAAAATAGTTTTTCGCAGAAAATGACCTACAATACTTTTTATTGAAAGAGAAATATCTAAATATGATAAATATAGTTTCAAAGAAAGTGATGTGGATTAGTTTTCCTAAGAAAATGATAAAAAATCATCAAAAATCCTAAATAATCCTACTAGTAAGCTAATATTCAAAGAGGAAAAAAGTCAAAGGTAGTAGATAAGAACTACAAACAACATTAATGATATGTTTGGATTTTATTAAGTAGTGTTGAGGTTGACAGCAAGTGATAGAACATGGTAATGAACTAGTTTTCGAGAAGGTTAACTTGCAACAAGTCCTCAATAGTGGTAGATGCCATAAAAACCTTCTAACACCCAAGTTAGAGAGTGAAGAGTAGAATGAAGTAAAGTAAGAGCATAATTAGAGATTAACAAAAATATTTAATGCTTTATATAGCAATCATCTGGAGGATACCTTGATCACTTTACGTAGGGATAAAGTGATCATTAAATATAAAGAAATCATTCTAAAATCTACTAGATGTTAGCTCATACAAATCAATTATAATTATTTTAGCTACAAATAATTGATACGCACTATGATTAGTTGATCAATATATACTATACCGATCATTGAATTAGGTTAAGCAACAATATGCTATGACACTAGGCTGGCTGCTTAAATTGCCACAAAATTGATCTTTTACTAGTTAACCAATATTGATCGATTTGAGACTCATTTAACCTAATATGAATAGTTATCCATGGTAAAGCCTGTACTTTTTCTCTTTATCAAAAACAAATAAAAAAGTTTGTGCTTTTTCTCAATAGCCACATGATTGGGGTTTAATTATCCAACCTACCAATTTTCAATTATATTTTGCAAGTAAGGATGGTTCTAAGTTTCAACTAGATGTCGGATGGTGATTGCAAATAATTTCCTGCTAATATTCATTAACACAATTCAAAGGTTTTTGATGTGATTTGAATAGCTATTTATTTCCAATCTAAACTATTGAATTAATCAGAATTTGGATCAAGACATAAGATAAAGAATGCATAGTTTCTAGTAAAAAAAAGTTTTCTCATATTATTTATAAACAAAAATATAAAATTATTCTTATTTAATTTCATTGAGGACTATTTTAACTTTTTATGCTCACTGTTTAAAAATTATAATAAATATAATTTATTAATTATAAAATATTAAATATAAAATTATATAAAATAAATACTAAATGTTATATCATAAATATAATTATAACAAGATTTTAATTCTAAATATAACTATATTTATTATATTAATTTATCTATTGTTTATATTTATTTTTTATTATTCAATTAAAAAATAAAAATTGTTTATTTCTTATTTAATTTATATAAATTGGATAGAATCAATTATTTAACTAATATTTTTTTCATTTAAATTGTATTTTGTTTTAATTATATTAAAATAATATAATATATATAAAATATCTTAATTTTTTATATAAATCTATTTTACATTTTATAATAAATTGAAAAAAAGAAATTATTAATTTTAAAAAATAATGATGCAAAAAGAATTTAGATAAATAATTTAAAAAAAAGATAACTAGAAACAAGTAAAATTTATTGAGATTTCTTATTTTTATATTACAATTTTGAAAAGAATATTAGTCATTTTGATAACACTTCTTGAAAAATTCAAAATTAAACCAAATATAGTATAAAAAGTTAATTCCTGGAAAATGTTAACAAAAAAATTTTAAGCATTTCTTAAAAAATTCACAAGAGAATTTACTTCATAAAAAGTTCAACTCCTTATATAAACTGAACAACTCTTTAAGAACATCAGTATTACGTTGAAGGTGAAACTCTAAAAATACTATTTAAGCCTTATTAAACAAGGGGTTTAAGAGAAATGAGTAGATAGTCTAGAGAGATAGTATTTTTTTAATAGTTATTTTGTGCTTGCTCTACAATCAAATGTAAATACTTATGATTAAATGAACTATTAGTCTTTATTATTATTCTGAATGAAGTATAGGTGGACTTATGTGCACAAGAATTTCGATAAGGGACTCACAATAAAGATGGGAAGTTTATAAACTATAAGGGGCAATTAAATACAATTTTTACTATTAACATAAAGATTATAACCTATAGTATATTAAAGACACAATTAGGTACAATTTGGAAATTAAAATCTCTCATTCACACTCACTGACAATAGATTATAACTAATTCTAAATAAAAGAATGATATTATTTCTCTATGGTAAATCTTAGGAAAATATAAGAAAGATGCAAAGACATAGAAACTTCAATTGTATTACAATAGAGAATGAGGAGTTCTGGAAGCACAATTATGACTAACAATGACAGAATGTTGAATTGGTTGGTTGAATTGAAAAGGTAGATGTAAAGTGCATATTTGATTGAGTTGAATGGCTAAAGAGGCCTCTAGCTTGTTATGTCAATGTTATTTATAGTAAAGCATTTAAGGGATTATTCATTGCACATATTGTGAGACAATTATTTTTCAATTACTACCCATATTCTTGCTATATGGGAAGATTCTATTTTCTAGGAGCACATGTTGATATCTATCTCTTCTTGTAACTACATTTTCGCTACTAAGAGTAACCACATGATAAACATTATCTTATAACCACATCTTCCAATATTTGGAGTAGCTACATGGTAATAGTATTTTCCAATGGCTTTTTTGGTATGCTTAGATGCCAATTTGCTAAGTGTCAAAATAATTACTTTCATTCACCACTAATTTTGATTTGCATTCTTCGACTAAACTTGAAGCCTTCATTTTTGACATAGTCATTTAATTAAAAATTCATAAAATGGTTGCAACACAATATAAAGCAATTTTATATTATCATCGACGACTCATATGTTATCCCTTTATTTACTTATAATGTAAAGCTTTACACTTATCAAATTTATATTCTCATCTATAAATATTACAAGGAGTATTTCTTTATTATAAAATGTTGAATTAAGAGTAAATTATTTTCTCTTCCCTCAAGTTGGCAAAAATTACACAAATTTTCCTTCTTAATTTAACCATAATTATTGCTTAAATAATAAATCACATATTATAATCCTAGCAAAAGTATTAATAATTTTAAAAATGTAATTTTTCTTCTTCCAAGAGTATATTTTAACATAAAAATTTGAGGGCCGAAATAATAAAAAATTTGAAGTTAAATGATTTATCTATTTATTTTATAGAAAAATTTCATATAATTATATAGATTCTATTTATTTCGATGAAAAATAATTTTTTATAAAAAATGTTATTTATATATATTGAAAAAAATGTGATATGTTGCTTATATTTGTGATAAAAATATTATTTAAAATTATAATAATTAAAATTTTTTAAAATAAAAATTTTACTTTTTTGAATTTTTTTATATTTAATATTAAATAAATAAAATATTTTTTAATATCTTCTAATTATATATTTTACAAAAATCATCAAAGTAAATGGACCCATAATATTAATATCTGGTAGCGTTTGGTTCACGAAATATTTTTAATATTCCCAAAAATATTGTAGGAGAATATTATATTCCCATATTTGGTTCAAGATTTGAGAAAAAAATACCCAAAAATATCACATTCTTGAGAATATTTTTTGCCTAACTTTCCTCCAAAATATTCCCATGGAGAGAGGTGAGAATCTCATATTCCCATGACACAGGAATGCTGATGACAAAATAAAAGGATAAAATTATCCTTACATTTAATTATTTTTTCTATTTATTACTTTATCAAATAATTTTTAATTTAAATTGAGATAATAATTATCACTTTATTTTAAAATATTTTTTATTATTAAAAAATATAATAACATTAATTTTTAACTATAATTTCTTATTTATTGTTGTTCTTAATATTTGAAAGATTTTTTAAATATAATTATACATACATATGAGTTTTTTATTAAAAAATAATATGATACACTTAGAGTTTTTTTTTAAAAATGTATATTTATATATAAAAATATAAAATAATAATATTCTTATATTATAAAAAATATAATATAAAATTTAATATTAGTATGAAATATAATTATAAAAATAATTTAACTATAAAAATTTATAATTTTATAAAAAAATAAATACTAAGTATATTTAATATTATGATAATAAATTGAATAAATTACATTCACTTCATTTTGAAAATTAATCTAATAATGATAATACTAATAATTATAATAATAAAGTATAAAACATTAAAATATAATAAAGTATAATATATAAAAATATAATACATCAAATATTAAAATATAATAAAGTGTAAAATACTTATATATATATATATATATATATATATATATATATATATATATATATATATATTTAGATGTTAAATATTGAAATTTAACTTATTAGGCATTAAATTTTTTTATTATTTATGTAATTTTAAATAAAAATATGATTTATTATATTATATTTGATAATAAAAAATTTGATAAGGGTATTTTTGAAACAATATTAAGATTCCCAAGAAAATCAAATATGAACTAAATATAGTAATATAATATATTTAGGAATCTAATAAAATATTTCCAGGAAAGCCTATAGTGAACCAAATATAGGAATATTATATTTCTATTAATTAAATTCCCAGAAATCATATTCCTATGAATGCATATTTTTCTAGAAATATAAGATTCCGAGAACCAAACACCGCCTATAATTTTAAAATTTTTGAAGAAATCCATGCCTCCTTTGTAAAGCTCCTGCACCTCCTACTTCACCGTTCACAACAAAAAAGGGTTACGCCAAGCACGCAACCTTCAGAACGAAGTTAATTATGATACGGTAATCAAGATAATTTTGAAATCTTTGGAATAAAATTAATGATTAATAATGATACTGTAACTATAAGATAATTAGTTTAATAGTGACATATTATTAATCAGAAAAATACAAAAATACCTTTTTAATTCTGTGATGGTTAAATTTTACTTATTTCACTTTTCAAAATTTAAAACTAAAGTTTTAAACTCTACAAAATCTTAAGATTAATATTAGGGGTGATATTCAATGATAATATGTTAATTAGATAAAAATATGAGATATATTTATTAGAATTTGCATTGGCACACTAAACCATTTAAAAATTATATTAACATTTAAAAATATTTTTTTAAAAATTAATAATTAAACTATAAATAAGTATATATGATAAAAATGTAAAAATTTTATTTTAATAAAATGATAATAAAATTTTAAAATAATATTTTATTAATAATTAAAAATATTTTATAAAAAATAATAAATAATTAAATTTAATAAATACTTTTTTAATATAAATTTTATTAATTAAAATTATTAAATAAATTAGATAATAATATATTTTAACATATTTAATAAACAAATTGATCCAATATACAAATTGTCATTCCTAATTAATATTCATCATTCATTTTATTAGATATTTTATTAAATTATATAATTTTTATATACCTTTTTAATGCAAACTTCTTTATTATTGTTTTCTAGGGTATCACAAGTTACTTATTCGAACATAATTTTTATATTATATATGTAACAAAAATTAAATTAGCTATATAAAAACTAACTGAGTTCCAGATTTATGTGCCAAAAATGACATGTTAAGTTGAAAAATAGTAATATTATCATTCTTACATATAAAATTTATGTAAAAATTATATAATTTAAAAAATAATGAATTAAGCTAATAATGTGTATTAATTTTAATGTTTTTATAATATAAAGTTATAATTTCAAATTTATAAAATTGACTAAGATAAAATTTAATTGTTTTCAAAACCTTTATAATTTAATTTTTTTTTTACAACTTAAAGCTTTGATCTAATTCAAAGTTTTATAAAATTGTATGACGTGAAATTCAAGCGCTGAAAGGTAAGCAAGATTTTTTTTTTTTTTGGGTATTTTTTTCCATATTAATTTAGCTTAAAATGTTAGAAATTCAACCTAACACATGTCAACTCATGATTGGCGAGAGAATGAAGCTAGAATTTTTGAAAGCGTTTGCGTGGCGAGCTGGATGTGACCAACTAGTTTCCCGTATTGCCTTTTTATGCAAGTTACGTTTTAGATGATAAAATAAAATATTATAATTTTTATTACAAAATTATTAATTTAAAATTTAATAAATAATAATAAATTAAAATAATTTTAAATTTTATTATTTATTTTCTTGATTTATTTATAAAAATTATAATATTTTATTTTATTTTTTAAAACAAGCTTTGAGAAAGTCATGTCCCAGTTTCCATGCTCCTTCTTTTCTTCCAGCAAAAAGTTTTGACTAATGACAAGGAATCGCTAACATTGGGGAACGAAAATAGGCCGCTTAGTCAATTGGAGAATTTAATAAACTTTTTGGTGATGAGAGAACACGCAAGAATGAGGTGGAAGAACGGGTCGTTTTCGTGACATTTTTGCCGTTAACTTCTTGCCCTTCATGGTCTGGTCGGTGCCTTCTCGAAACATGCATTAACGTTCTTGACTTTCTACATCCCCCTGTGTCGTGTACTGCACTATTTAGCCTCGCATATAAAAAATTAATTGTCGTTTTAATAGGTGCCGGTTTTTACAGGGAGTTCTTTTATAAAGTGTGGGTGTTGAAGTGATTAAATAATGTAACGTATTGTCAATCACATTCATGGAGACATTGAACCAGTGGACCCCCAAACTGGTTGGTTCAATGGAATTGCATCTTTATTTTATTTTTAGAGAATATATTTTGATGTAATGATGGCGTCATTTCATAACATAGGAGGAGAAATTTTAGAATTGTAAAGTCTTTCAATTTGATAGTGCTGTGGTGATCTTTTAATCAATAATCAATAATTGTAACTAAATCAGACATCTTGTAATAAAGAAATGCCAGGTGTTTTACCCGTGCATTCGCTCCGCATTATTTTATTTTTTTAACATTACTTATAAATATTGTTTATAAAATATTATTATTAATAGTATAATATAGTTTCACGCCCTAGTTTGGGGCAGGTAAATGAGAATTATACATAAAATTAGAAAGTGTTTAATCATTTAAGACATGCACGTTTAAAATTTTAAAGAATTTGACACTCTATTTTTACCCCAAAAAAAAAAGAATTTGAAACTAATTAAATATTTTTTTATATTAACGGTGAGAAGACTCAAGCCTATAACTTCTATAATGAAGAATTATTTGCTTGTCCATGAGAAATATAATTTGTGTATCCACTATCATTAAAAATTTATCACTTCATTGCTATTAAAAAATTTAATAAAATAATTTTCCAACTACCTCTCATTGAATTTTATTTTAATTTTTATTGATAGTGAATACACAAGTTGCATGCCTAATAAGCAATCAAGAATTTCTCTCTTTATTATATGCTATTCAATCCCCTTATCAAATACTTATAAGATGAGAAAAATATCATAAAAATATAAATAAAATTCTTTCATTTTTAATAGATTCATTACCTTCAAGACTTTTAGCAAATTACCCATATATAAATGGCATTAATGTATTTAGTTAAAGAAAAATTTTATATGAAATCATCATCATTCATTCAATGGACCTTAATATTGTTTTTATATAATTTACTAAACCTTCTATTATTAATATGGGGATTAAAATCTTATAAATTACTTCCAATATTTTATAGGTTAATTATATTATATCTAAAAGTAAAGCAAGACCAAGATCTTTTAAAGTGAAAAATACATTTTATAATATAAAGTAAGGTATTACAATTATTGATAAGAAAATCAACGAATTGGTTAATTACAACTTTAAAGGACAAAATTGAGATTGAAATTCAATTAAGGACTAAATTGAGACAATTCTTTCCTATAATGGACTAAAATAAGTATTTAGTGATAGAATATAGAGGACAAGAGAAGAGTGAATTAGCTTTGACAAAAAATTAGCAAATAAAATTTTTGATACTGTTTTTGTACAAAACTAAGATGTAACAAAAGTTCTCAATATTTTGATAAATATGTAGTTTCAAAAATATTAAAGTCACAATTAAGATTAGAAAAAGATTTAGATATATTTCTTTAAAAATCAAAGAAGTTTCAAACTATGTGATTTCTTTTTCTTCAATATGTGAAAATTTTGAAACAAGAAAAAATAAATAAATAAGTATAAGAGAAGAATAAATACTAAGAATTTTTATAGAAGTTTGGGTCTACTCCTCTCTTCTTAAGTTACTAAATATCACTTGAAATATTTATTAATTTTTTATCAAATTATAACACCTAACTTTACAAGATCTTCCTAACCTATACGAGGATTTTCATTATCACTTAACTTTATAATATTTTGCTAATTTTTACTAAGACTTCAATCACTACTTAACTTTTGAAAATTCACTAGCCTTCGTTAAGATTTCAATCACCACCTCTTTTTATAAGATTCACTAATTTATGCCAAGATTTTAACAAGATTTAAAAAGGATTTTGTCACAATTTGTCTAAAAGATTTTACAAGCTTTCACATAAAAACACTCTTAGAATGGATATGAAAGTTTTAATTCTAGAGTGAGAAAAAAATTAGAGCTTTAATTTTTAGCTAGATGAGAGCAAGAGAGAATTGTAAATTATAGTACAATGCTTATTCTTCTTATTTTCAAAGGCATGCAAGCTATTTATAAAGAAAAAGTTGATGAAGATAACTTTGCCTTCAAGTCATTTTTCCTTTGACTCCATGTAGTCTTTGGCTTCAAGTCATATTTATACTCCAAATTTGAAATATGAATATTTGGCTATAAGACATTTTTAGATCCAAGTTTGAAATTTGAAAAATGGCTCCAAAAAAGGTTAAGTTTCTCAAAAAGCTTCCCAAAATACCTCATATATTGAATATACTATGAATGTACCGCAAGGGATAAGATCCAAGTACTTTTTCACCTAATTCTAATCTTTGTTTGAGATAGCAATCAAGTTGCTATTTCATTAAAAGTGAATTTTCTTCTAAAATTTCGATCCAACTAACTTGTATTGCTTAATTACTATTTAGAAGTATTCTTCTAGTTACCAAATAAGTGTCTCAACTTTATATATTGTTTTTTTATTAATTTTAGCACATATTGAAAATTTAAAAAATTGAAATTCCTTCTTATTTTGAATTTCTCATTCTTTAACAATTAGAGGCTCATAATGACCACTAAATATTAACTATTAAATTTTGTCATCTTTTTTTTAAAATAAATATTAAACTATAGATAATAAGATAATTACTTGAAAAGTAAGTTTGACATTTTGAAAATAAAAATAAATGAGAAATTTTAAAGTACTTTTATCACATACAAAATATTCTTTATATAAGCCAATTTAGGCTTCAAACGATACGGAAGTGCAATAGACCAAAGTCCATTAAAATATTTGATAGGTTTAAAATTTATAATCCATAAAATTTTGTACTAAATAAGTTAAATATAGAATAAAATTAATAAATCTAAATTCCAACTTATATTTGCAAATTAAAATAGTTTATAATTTAATAAATCTGATTTATTTCTCATTTAGTTCCTCATTTAGTAATAAAAAATTTATATTATTAAAATTGATTAAAATATTTGACTTTTATTTAGTTTTAATAAAGATATTAAATGACAATAAAGAAAATTAATAGCAATTTATGATTTTAAAGTTATGAATATATTTATAGATACATATGTATAATATTTGTTTATATTATTATAATTGACTTTTCTCTAATTAAGCTCAATTAAAATAATAAATGATAGAAAAAAATTAAGAAGAATTCATGGCCTTGGAGATGCAAATATATTTATAGATATAGGTGTGTAACAAATTTATATTATTACGATTGATAGCTATATTATTATGATTGATCACCATATTTATATTATTACAACTAATCATTGTATTCAACTCTTATTTAGTCTTTAATAAAAATAAATGATAATAAAGAAAAATTCATGCCTTTGAAGTTGTGAACATATTTGTGGACATATATGTATAACAGGAAGTTTATTTTATTATAATTGATTTCTCTTTAATTAAACTTAATCAAAATGATAAATGTTAGCAAAAAGATAAATGTTAATCAAAATGATAAATGTTAGTAAAAAGACTAAGAGGAATTCATGGCTTTAGGGTTGCAAATATATTTAAACATAGATGTGTATCAAATTTATATTATTATGATTAATTACTGTATTTGACTCTTATTTAGTCTTTAAGAAATTTGTGCCTTTGAAAGTTGCGAATATATTTATATTTGTGATATATTTAGAAATGTTGTAAATATATTTATGTGAATATTCATCACATCCTTTAATTTATCTATTAATTGTTGTGATTTTAAGTTTGATCTTATTTTTTTATTATAATCAAATAGATAATAGAAAATTATCTATTAATGATAATGATAATTATTAATTAGATAATTATCACTTAATGCTTATGAGGTATATAAATAGTGAAAGATGTAAAGTAGTTTTATACATTTAAAAATAAATGTTGTAAATATATTTATGTGAATGTTTATCATATCTTTTAATTTATCTATTAATTGTTGTGATTTTAAGCTTGATCTTATTTTTTATTATAATCAACAATAGATAATAGACAATTATCTATTAATGATAATTATTAATTAAATAATTATCACTTAATGCTTATGAGGTATATAAATAGTGAAAGATATAAAGTAGTTCTATCCGTTTAAAAATAAGACCCCTCCTTCTATTCTATTTTCTTCTTCTATTTTTTTAATTTTTACTATTATTTTATTGTTTTCATAACATGTTACGAAATTAATGGACATGACGGGTGAAAGGAACGACCGTAAAGGTAATCAAGTTAGGTTGCTGACGGCGGATCAATTTCTAGAGGTAAAACATCGAAATCCTAAATTTAAGTCTGAGGCAATCTGATTCTCAACTTTGATTGTTTTTTCATGCCTAGTTACGTTCAAATGAAAATTTTCTATCAATTGTTTTCTGAATTTGGTGAACTGCATTATGAACAATTTTTGGCTTAAACTTCGATGTTTATATCAATCTGGAAGAAGTTTGAATTGAATTATGAAATTACATTGATTTTGGCTTAAATCTATTGCTTTAAGGGAGGAATTTGGTGATGAGATTATACAAGGCAGGTAATCTTCAGAATAGTCTTTTGACATTAAGAGGAGAAAATGACTCTGCAATAATTGGTAAAGTGATATATGAATTTGAATAAAAACTTGACATGAATTTGAAAACAATGAGAATGTTATTATGTGGATGATTGTATGCTGTATCAAAAGTAAGAAAGCCGAATCATTTTTTACATATCATGGGGTTCGGATGCTCGACTGTATTTAATCATAAATGAGAAATTAGTTTGTAAATGTCCTGAAAATCGAAAATTTGGCTATCCTTTATTCATTTTTTTTTATTTTTTTATTTTTTTGGTCATCAAAACATTTGAAGCTAAACAGTATTTCTCAGCTTTGCCGTTTTAATAATTGACGAACATATGCATGTTGTTGGTTGACATTATTTGATATAAGCCGAGCGTTTGTTGTGGTCCAAGTTATTTATTGTTAAGCCAGCTTAGATTAGGAATCTAAAGGAAATATTTATATGTGAAATCGAAACTTTAGTTTAGGCGTGAACGTAGGAGATACTTATAACAATATACTGTTCAAATTATTGATAATTTTAGCGCCGATTGGAAGATTGAGGGTTAAATGATCTTCCTTATCACTATCTTTGTCAAATATTGAAATATAAATATCTCGAAGTATAAGGTCCCTTGGTTCTTTGAACAAGTATATAAGAGACATGAAGCAAATAGATAAATTAAAATTTCATTTACTGTTTTATTTTCTTTATCAATTGTTTCATATTTTTTTCTCTTTTTTATCATTATAAAACTGTTTTCTATTTATGTCTTGTTGTGAATAAATAAAATAATAAATTTTTGATGAAAAATATAAAATTGGTTCAATTGGACTTATTGCATTATCCAAAGTGAATGCATTAACAATTAAAATTTTTTTATTAAAAAATATGAAACTTGTGAAATTGATTTCATTATATTCTTTGAAGTGATTAATTTCACACCTTTTGGTACCTAAACAAAATTTTAAATTTTTAATAAAAAGCATGAAATTTGTCAATAGTACAAATAATCACAAGATTCCTATATAATAAAAACACAAAAAGTTTTGAATGTACATGTTACAAATATAATATGAAAGGTAATTGAAAGTTCTAATAGTATATCTATTAAGGTGTTGTGAAAGGCCAATATTGTTGATGAGAATAGTTCTCTTAACCATAATTCTTACAATACATCACATTTTATTGTGATAAATATTTTTATATATTCCAAAAAAAGAATTGATGATTTGATTAGTAATGATAGAGGACAAATTTGTTTTCTATTGAAATAATATTAAATATTTATCTGTCATGAATAATGTAACAATACACACCATTCTTAAAAGTAGAAAATAGTTTTTTTCAATTAATAATTGATGAAAATTATGTTAATATAATATTTGCTAGTACAAAGCTAATTGAAAGAAGTATGAACTAGAAGTTCACTAATTAAAATATTTTTACTATATGGCATGATCAAATGAGTCATCTTAGATCAATAATAATGTGAAAAGTCATTGAAAATTCACAAAGTTATCCATTAAAGAATTAAGAGATTATTTAATTTGATAAATTTTTATATGTTACTTGTTCTCAAAATAATTTAATTATAAGGCATTAAGGTCATTACCCAACTAAAATTGGGATTGGATTCTTAATAATATAAGGTGCCATATGTTGATTTGTCCACTATGTAAACTATTTGAGTGCTTTATAATTTTAGTCACATACGAATTTACTGTCAATTTGCAACCTAATGTTTGCAAAATTACTAGCTCAAATAATTTAACTTTAAGCACAATTTCCTCATTATGTAATTAAGACAATATGTCTTGATAATATTGATAGATTTATATCTAAACCTTTTATAGATTATCATGTTCCAATGGGAATAATTTTTGAACATATTGAAGTATGTTTATATGTAAAATTATTTAGTTAGGATAATTTTAATGTCCCAAGTTATTAGTTGCATCATTATTCATGAGAACAAGATTTCCTTTAATTGTCCTTTATAATTAGCTTTAGTTAAGAATTAAAAGGTTTTTGAATGTATAATATATGTTTACTCCACTACAATACACATATATAATCTTGAAAAAAATGATAAAGAATATAAGTTTATATGTAAAATTATATTCCTAAAATCAAAAGAAGAAAACATGTAGTTGTAGAAATAATATGAGATGATATATAATTATCTTGATCCTCATACAAAATGACATAAATCAAAAGTTCATGAGATAATTAATTTATGAAGCATAGAAAATTGTCAGATATATTACTAACCAAAAGAGAATAAGTAAATATTATATATCATCTACAATTGCTCTTATTTTAATTGATGTTCAAGTACAACAATCTATTTTTCAAATTAGTTTTTGAACATGCTTGAAGCATAATAAATCTATTGGTTCCAAATACAAATATTCTCAAAATAAGGAATGAACAAATGAATAAAATAATCTTATAAAGGAATTAAATATTCTTGAAAAGATTTGAGACATAATGATAAATTTTTAAAAGAAATTCAAATACTTGAAATTCATGAAAATAAAAAGATCTCAATTGATTATATCTGCAATGAGAACGATGGTTCCAAAAAGGGAATAATTGTTGACAATGATTACTTTTATATATAATGTAGCATTAAAAAATTATAAAAATATAGTGATAAATGAGAATTTTAATTTTATAAAATAATGATATTTATTGGCCAAAGAGAAAAGATGCAATTCAAATAGAAATATAAAATTTGAATTTGCTTGCAAAGTGAAGAAATACCTTAAAAGGTTTTAAATCAATGAAACACCTCGAAGGTGTAAAATTAATAAGGTACAACTATACAATTATACTAAGATAATAATAAAAATTTTGTTGCAAAGAAAAAGTATGCTTTTCAATACAAGGATTTTTCCATAGATTGTCATTGGTTATGAGAAATATTTATTTTTATGTGGCAGATGTAATTTTTCTAGGAATATATCAAAACTTAACATGCATTTGATGGATTTAATTATACTATTTCATGCATAATGATTATTAATGGTATTTTATTCCCCAAAGGATTTCACATGCATGAAGCATGTAATTTGGATATTTAAGAAATACATTCAATTCATTTATGTAGATATTTATATGAATTTAGGAAGAATATATTACAATCATTTCAATGACTATTTGTTGACTATTTGATAGGAATATATCAAAACTTGATATACATTTGATGGATTTAATTATTCTATTTCATGCATAAAGATTATTAATGATATTTTATTCCTCAAAGGATTTCACATGTATGAAGCATGTAATTTGAATATTTAAGAAATATATTCAATTCAATTTATGTAGATATTTGTATGAATTTAGGAAGAATATATTACAATCATTTCAGTGACTATTTGTTGAAAAAAAGATAGAAAAATGATCCTATCTTCCTTTGTATTTTTGTAAAGAGATTTTGAATATGAATTTGCTATAATAGCAATAGATATTGATGATTTGAATATTATTGGAACTCATAAAGAGCTTGCAAAGGTAGTTGAATATTTGAAAAAGAAATTTGAAATGAAAGATCTTGAAAAAATAAAATTTTATCTTAGTTTACTAATCAAGCATTTAATTAATGTAATATTTGTCCATCAAACAAATTATATTGGAAAAGTCAAATGTTTTTACATGGATAAATCATATCCATCAAGTACCTAAATCATTGTTCGATCTCTTAATGTTAATAAGGATCCCTTCAATTTGATTAATGAGAATGAAGTACTTCTTAGTTTTGAAGTACCATATCTTAGTGCAATTAGGGCATTAATTTATCTTGCTAATAATACATATCCTAATAAAGTTTTTTAGTAAGTTTATTAGCAAGATATAATTCTTCTCCAACTAAAAGGAATTGAAATGGAATTAAACATATATTTCATTACCTTTAAAGGACAAGTGATATAGGATTATTTTATTCACATGAATCTAGATAAAAAATAAATAGTTATGCAATTGTAGGATTCTTATTCAATTTGCACAAAGCTAGATCTCAAACTAGATACTTATTTATGCATGGTGGTACAACTATCTCTTAATGTTCCTCAAAACAAAATATAATTGCTACTTCCTTAAATCATGTAGAGATGATAGTAATTCATGAGGTAAGTTAAGAGTGTGTTTGGCTAAGATAAATGATTCAACATATTCAAAAGGCATGCAACTTGAATTCTAATAAAGAGGTTCCAACAAGATTGTATGAAGATAATGTTACTTGTATAACTTAACTAAAAGGAGGATATATTAAAGGAGACAAGACAAAGTACATTTCACCAAAACTTTTTTTTTATTCATGATCTTTAAAAGAATGGTAATATTAATATTCAATAAATCCATTAAAGTGATAATCTTGCAAATTTATTCACAAAGGCACTTTCTATTTCAACATTTGAGAACTTGGTTCATAGGATTGGATCATGTTAACTTAGAGACATTAAGTAATGTTTTCAACTTAGCGAGTTAGGTTTTTCCTTTACTATGAACCATGATTTTTTTTTCGTTAGGTTTTTTTAGCAAAGTTTTTAATAAGGCAAATTATGATAAGATGGATATCCAAGGGGGAGTATTATAAGTATATTTATGTGGATATCCATCACATTCTTTAATTTATTTATTAGTTATTGTGATTTTAAGTTTGATTATAATTAATAATAAATAATTATCTATTAGTGATAATTAGTAATTAGATAGTTATCACTTGATGATTAGGGGGTTTATAAATAGTGATGAATGTAAATCAATTTAATACATTCAAAAATAAGAAAAACTCCTTCTCTGATTCTATTTTCTTCTTCTAATTTCCTATTATTCTTGTTTTATTTTCATAATAATAGGCACATATGTATAACAAATTTTATATTTTTATAAATAATTATAATATTTGACACCAATTAACTACAACAATTGATTACAAATGTAACAAATTTATATTATTGTAATTTAATTAAATTTAATTAAAATAATAAATGATATTAGAAGGCAGAAAGAACTAAGATAAGTTTATGACTTTGAAGGTGCATATATATATATTTATACACAAAATAGATATAATAAATTTCTTTTATTATAATTAATTATAATTATATATCTAAAAATGAATTGGATTTCGTTGATTATAAAATCCCAATGCCATATTTACACATTTCCTAGTTTGCATATTTTGTTGTAAGATTGCATATGGATAAATTTCAAAATCTATTGTGAAGGAGTTCTTTGATTATGCATTTTAAAAATTTACAAAATGTCTTTTTTCTATGTAATGCAATTTACCTATTTCTCTACCTTCATAACATTTTTTGTCTTTTCAATCAAAAGCATAAAAGACTTAATAAAAATACGTGAAGATTAAAAAGGCTCGAAAGAGAACCCATAAAAGGCTACCTTACCTGTGCCAAAGTTTAGCCAAGAAAGACAGCCTCAATTGCTACTTCCTTAGCATCATTACTATCGTAGGGTCTAAATAAATAAAGTCTTATAAAGGTGAAATTTCATCTAACTCTTAAGCAAGGGTTGCTTTGGCCATGAGAGCAAAAAAACTCTTTTTCACCGACTTGAAAATTCTCTAAGATGGCATCATTAAGATAAGGACCTCACACCAATTCATAGCAAAAGCAAATATGTCATGTCTCACCCTCTTCACTATAGGCCTTCTAGGTTAAGGTGAATAAGAGGCCTCTATACTTTTTGAGCCACTAACAAAAAGATAAAATCTAATTATAGTAGTACCTTTAATTACTTAATGGAATTACCATTATTATTATATGCTAATACCTCCACTACTCTAACATATATCTAGCACCTTTTAGCCATTTAGTGATGGCACCTTCACCACTATGCACAAAACTTCATCTTTCTTACCTTGCAGTGTATTCTTTATCCCCTACGTCCTCGATAAAGACTAAATCTTTGTACCATACCGTTAAAACCCTCCTATTCCATGTCATTACATCTTTCCTTTATAACTACCTCTCTAACAATGGAAAATGATAAGCTGATAGAATCCATAACCATCGAAAAACCATTGTCTTCCAATAATATATCTCTAAGTATCCAAGGAGCATATGAAATAAAGGTCTCTTTCCCCTATTTCAAAAACCTTAATCTGGAGTGTATGTCTTCCAACCCTCACGAATACTATACAAAAGGATTCCCTTATTGTACCTCTCATTTTCTAGCCTATCTCTATTGAAATTATGGCTTTATTTGACAATCAACTGATAGTTGTAGTGATTAGTTGATTTAATTAGCTATTGGTTAATAGTTGATTGTGTTAACTGATTTGACTAGTTGATTGTATTAGCTATTTGAATAAAAGTATTTAATAAAATTAACTATTTATGATTAGCTGTTTATATGTAAAATAACAAATAAGGATATGGATATATTTTATAAATTATTTGAGTAGTTTTTATTTTAACATTTTAGATTTTATATATTATTTAGTAGATTAAATTTCTTATAAATAATATATTATTATAATTTATTATAAATTAAATATTTTTTAAAATTAAATTAATATAATTTTTATAATAAGTAAATTTATCGATAAAAAATAATAATTATAATTATTTAATTTTTATGTGTCACAATCAATCAATATTTGGCGTTACATATATTTTACATTTTTTTAAGTAAAAAAAGAAGAAGAAAGTTCCACTTATACACCACTATTGCTATGTACTTTAGTCAATTTAAATGTCTGAATAACATAGTAGTTCTCCATTCTTCTCACCTTCTCTTTGTTATTGTCTGAATAACATAGCAACTGTATAGGGGTAATTTAGTCAATTTGCTAACTTACAACACAACAGCTAAACCAAAACACTACAACTTGCAGCATTTTTTATTTTAGCTGTTTCAAGGCAAAAAAGCTATTTATATCAACTGTTCACCAAATAGCAAATTAGCTTATTGAAAAAGTCAACTAACTAATTTCAGTCAAATAAGTTAAAAGCTGACCAAACAGCCATTTACCAAACATGTCCTATGTCATAATTTTTTTTTTATTCTCAATCTATTATATAGTTAAATATGAAAATTTCATTTTCAACACAATGCATGATCTATATACAAGTTGAATTGTTTTTGGGGCAAAAATAAGGTCTTTATTCCTATGATACAAAGTAAATTTATTTTATCTACGCATAAATTACACTTCATAACTTCTTCTATCTTGATGTATATATAATTAAATGATTTAATTTATAAACAAGTGCACACTACAAAAGTTGTGACATATGTGTTTGAAAATTGTACGGATAAGTTGTAAAATTGAATATTTTCATTCTATTTACAAATGAATTTATATATTTATCAGTTCTTATATCTGTATATATAACACTAATTCAACATGCTTGCATTGTGTGCGCAAACGGGGGATAAAACAACCCACTTTGCGGGGAATACTCATGTAGCGGTTTTCTTCTAGAAGGAGACATTTTATTTTCTAAAACGCATACGTCACGCGTTGGTGGAGGCTTGTGGACAACAGCCTTTGATCTCCTGGAATGCCACTCCATATATTATAAACAAATGGCATTTTTTTAAAAATCTGGTGGCTTTCCACGATAACTAATTCTCGAGTACATACTGTTCTTTTTTAGCAATTTTAACGGAAACTTAACATATAAGTTATAACTTTTAATGAAATACCATAATTTTATAACAAACAAATATAAATATATACAATACATGTGACAAGTACGCTGAAAAATTATAACTATATTATTAAAGTTGAATGAAAAATTCTTCAATTTTTTAATAATTCAAGTATATATAAAATCTATAATTTGTTTTTTACAAATAATAATAAATATGTAGGAACTTTATGTGCAACAAATACACAAAAATTTATTATTTATCACCTGAAGTTGAATAATTTTTTTTCATTTTTTGTAAAAACTATAACTTCTAATAAAAAATTATGAAAACTTTTCAGAAACTTCATAAAAACACGTGCTGATGCAAATTTTCGTAAATACCCGTCAAAGCATCATTCTTAATTCTTTTGCATATTTTTAAAGGCAATCACTTCCGGTCAAAATTATTTTTAATAAAAAATTATGCATGTGAAAATCACTTTTCTTTTAAAAAAAAACGGTTTTGGAGATTCTATGTATGTGGTTGGTTGAGATGGGCCGGAATCTTTGTGGTTGGTGTTAGGTAAATATTGATTGGAATCCAATGGGAGGAGACAAACACGTTGGTTAAGTTATGAAGAAGAACCATCACATCAATCTCTTATATTTAAACATAACTTAATAAATAAGTTTGATTTTATACCTAATTGGATTCAATGTTTGAAAAAATTTCTTTTTAATCTTGTCTATTTCATACTAGAGTGAGGATAGATTCATATTATTGAAAAATATATATTTACATTACTGTTAAATTTTTAAAAAGATGAGGATATTTGTTCCATGGGTTTTCGTTACTTTCTCTTTGTTCATTTTAATTTCCTTTTGTGCATTAGTGAACACCAAAGAAATTTTTATATATCCTATTTTATTATTATTATAAAAGTAGTTCAAATAAATGTATACATATATATATATTTTTATATTTTATAACTATAAGGAAAAAGGATATTAAATTTTTTTAATTCAAATAACATTTGATATTATGCAAAGACTTTACTCTTTTTCATATATTTTGATTGAAATGTGAAATTTTTACGTGCATATTCAATAGATTAATTATTATTACTATCAGTAAAAAATATAAAGCAAAGAGAAGGGAAAATATTTTAAATCATTTTATGATATTCATTCACAAGTAATATAAAATTTTTTAATTTAAATAATATTTTATATTTGGTATTATGTAAAAATTTTACTTTTTTATATATATTTTAATTGCAATGTGAAATTTTTATGTGTATTTCTAATAGATTAATTATTTTTACTATCACTAGAAAATCTAAGGTAAAAAGGAGGGGAGAATATTTTAAATCATCTTATGATTTTCGTTTACCAATAATATAAAAGAAAAAATTAATGATTTTAAATAATTTTTACCTTTCAATGATTTGCCATTAAAAATAAATTGCATATCATTTAATAATAATAAATTGCATAGAAATTATTTTTAGCGATTATCTCTCGGATACATCAAACAAAATGCTAGAGAATCCATAAAACCGAAGCAAAAGGTACATTATTGCTGACAATAAATGCACGTGCAATGAGTCTTGCTTTGCATCTGGCGTTTGGTTGGAAACTAACGGCTGGGGATGCAAATGAATTCAATCGAGCTAAATACTTACGTGTCAAGTTTAAATTTGCTAAAATTAAATGACCTCCGATTCGAGTCCAATTTTATTTGAATTTGAGTTCAAATCGATTCAAATATAAATTTAAATAGATTTTTGTAAATTTAATTTAATAAATTTTTATAAAATTATTTTAATAATATATTATTAACTTCAAATTATTTTTTTATTGGATATGAAATATTCAACTTCGAATTCAAAATTCTAATGACCAATATAAATTTAAATAAGTTTATACAATTTTAATTAAATATTTTATTAGTTTATATAAATTTAAGTATTTGAATTTCATTTTACATTAATAAATAAGATATAATATTTTTATTTTATTTTATTTATTAATATAATTTTTTTTACAATTATCAAATTTATTAAAAAATATCATTACACTTGTTAAGAAGTAGAGTTTGTGTGTGTATGTAGATATAATACTAGAAGGGAAATATAATAGATACTGAATATGAGCTTTGAAGTTGAAATTTTATTTTCAGTATATATGGTATTATTGATACTAAAAAGCTAATTTCTTTAAGGAAATTATTATATTTTTATACAACTTTAATAATTATTAATGTAATTAATTTTTTTATGTATCATATTTTTATACATAATATAAAATTAAAATTATATATTTTACTATAAAAATTATTTAAATTAATGAGTGGTCTAAGGTTTTAACTTTAATCTCCTATTAGTGTAAAATATTTTATATTATTAATGAAAAATAAAAAATATATTATCAAAAAATAATAATTAAAAATTATTAATGAAAATTTTTAATAATTTTTTATTAATATAATAATATATAATATATAATTGAATAATATTATAAAATTAATTTATATTGATAATATTTTAAATTAAAATCTATAATTTAAGTCAAATAATATAAAATTTAAGCCAACTCGCATTGTAATGGTCCGCAACGCATTTAAACTTGGATCCAGATTTTCTCTTTCTTCATTTTTTTTATTATTTTTGAAAAAATAAAAATACAATTTTTACTTCAAGTTTGACTATTTTTTTTATCCGAATCCACAATTTATAAAAAATATTCTATCTATTTCTTTTTAAAATTCTGTATCTATTTATTAGGACCTTTTTTCCCGCTTCTACCATGTGGAAAATCTTAATTGACTCTCTTAACAACAAGAAATTTTGAGATACATATCATATATTAAATTAAGTTATTTTAAATATTTTTTAAATATTAAACTATTTATAAATTTTATTTAATATAATAATTATAATTATAATTATTACATCTGATTATCAAAGTAAATAAATTCTTTATATTTTTATGGATCCTACACTAATAAAATATTAGATAAAAAATTCATGATAAATCAAAATAAAAAAAAAACCTATAAAAACCTAAGAACTTACTCATTGTCAAATGAAATAAATAATTGAAGTTATTATATTAAATGGAAATTAGTAAATAATTTAATATTTAAAAATTATTTTAAAATGTTTTCAATGCCTTCGAATTTCTCAATGACAAACCCACTGCCGCGCGAGAACTTCCGTGGAGGAAAAATATTCATCCTTCACTCTGCCGCGTCAAGTTGACTCGCAGCATAAAAACTTCAAAAATTAAAGAATAATTTGATTGATTGATTTGATTTTTTTATAGTGAATAAATTTTTAATTAAAATTTTATATTTTAATATTTTAAATTTAATTTTTAATTATTTTTATTTTAATTATATATTTTCATCACTTTGTAATTAAATTCAGCTAATAACTAACATATTTTGACAACACAATTTTCTCATATAATTTACTAATCATTGAGGAAAAGGCTGCCTATTAGTTACAATAAGGTTTTAAGTAGCAAACGTGGCATGAATTATCGCATTTTATAAAATTTTATTACTTTTAAAGAGAATCTTGAAGTTATAAAATAAAATAATAATATATTATTGATCACATTTTTTTAATAAAAAGGGCAATAAAATCAATAGACCCACGCGCAAAGATTAAAAATTAAAATTTGAATGTGAATACAGAACTTTGAAAAGAGATCAAATTCTACTTAAGTCGCAGGTTCTAAATACTGTTGTTCACATTTGTTGAATGCCAACCAAACTTATTTGATAAATAACAAAATATATTAAATTGAAATTAAAAATATGTATATGCACTCAATTTCTAACTTTAAATAATCTAAACAAAATAAGTTAACTTTTTAATTTAAATTTGTAAATTTTTAAAAATGTGAATTTTCTATTTATTTTTAAATTTCAGAATAAATAAATTAAATAAACATATAATCATCAACATAAAATTATTACAATTTTTTACATTTTGATTTTGGTTCCGAATTTATATATATATTGCTAGTGAATTAAATACTCATATCATCGTAAACAAGAGAGGATTGACAACCATTTTACTTTCACATTTATCGTTCAAGATTGGATCTCGTCGTCAAGTCAATTTATTATTAAAAGGTGTACAAAAATATATTTATAATCTAGATTTCAAAAGTACTTCTAATATATATTTTGACAAATAAATAAATAACTTCTTAAATTTTAAGAATTATTAAATTATAATATTAAAATAATTTATTTATCAAAATGCAAATAAAAGTAATGTTAAAATTTTAGTGCTATGATAAAATAAAAAATATTTTTCTAAATTTCGCTCTTTTAAATTATAAAATGTACTTTATAAACTAAAATAATCATTATAATCATTGATAGAGGGGAGAGTTCAAAAATATTTTAACAATTTATTATTTATTAAATATTAAGTATTGATTTTATCTTCTAAATCGTATGTTGGGAAAATAATTCCTCGACAGGTTCTCGTCAAATTACCAAAAAAATAAAAGGTTCTCGTCAAAACCACTATCACCCGTTACATGAAAGCAACAAGACAGCAAATCACACGTCCGGCACTTATGTGGTGGGGCCCGCTTCTCACGTGGCCACGTCGACCTCGACTCGAATGCACGTGTCACTACGCGCTTTGGCCGCAAGGTCAACCCGCCACAGGTCACATACGGGAAATTTACCCAAATGCTGCACCCAGCAAAAAAATTTACCCAAAACCTATACAGTAAAAAGTATTTACCCAAATGCTTAAATTTTTTTTTAAAAAAAATGACTGATCACGGTGTGAAGGACACCGTGATCAGACCTTGATTTCCGTTCTTTCAGTTTTCATTGGATTTTTCGTTTGTTTTCCGTTTTTCTTTTTCTTTTCATTTTACGTTTGTTTTGTTTCTTTTCATTTTTGGCGTTTGTTTTGTTTGTTTTATTTTGTTGCATTGTCTGTGTTTACATTTCGTTTTACTGGCTCAATTACTTTTATATTCCTCCGTTTATATTAATTTGTGTTTTTCATTTGAATTTCTGCTTCTATGTTTATTTTTATTTTCTCTTTTTCTATTTTTTTTATTTTTTCTTTTAAAATTCTGATTTTAGTTTTATGTTTCTTTTGGTTTTATCTTTTTTCATTTATTTTACTTTTACCTTATTTTTTTCTTCATCTGTTTTTTTTTTTTGTGATCAAATTCTTTTTACCATTTTTTTTGCCAATTTTTTTTTATTTTGTTGAGTTTTAATTTTTTACTAATATATTTTTTTCCAATTAGAATAATTTTAACTTTTTTTACCGTATGTATTAATTTTGTTCTATTTCGAATGAGATTTATTTAATTTTTTTAAACTTTCCAATAATCTATCATTTTTATTTTTTATTAATAATTTTAACCTTACTTTAATTTGAATTAGTTTATTAAAATATTTATTTTATATTAATTAATCAATGTTCTAAATAATAATTAATTATTTTTTAACTCTCATAAAATTGTACAATATATATGATGCAATAAAATAGTATATGTAATAAGACTGATGAGATAATTATTATCTCAATAAATACAAACAATTAAATTTTTTATTGTAAACTTATTACTTGATAGTTGTATTTTCTCAAACCCTATGATCAATTGAATTTATTCTGATTGTTATAACATAGTTAATTTATATTCATATATTAATTATTCGTTAATAGTACTGAAATTATTTTTTAACAAAGGACTATCCTTTTTTTAATATATTGATAAGCTGACATATATATTTTATTACAAGAAGGTCTGATAAATATAATTTCTCTTCTTATGAAATAGATTTTTTTAAAATTAATATTTCTTTAAAAGAAGGTTTGATACCCTAAATTTAAATTTTTTTGCAAATGTATTTTTTGTTAAATATAATAGTAAGCTAAAATTAATTCTTTCCATAAAATTGCAATGAGTTGGGAAAAAATTTTGTTAAGGGTTCGGGTAAATAAAATTTTATTTAAGTACAGTATCCTGCTATTCAATTATAAGATATATTTTTTAATTTTATAAAAATATAATTATAAAAAATTCAAATAATAAAAATTAATTTATATGTTTAATATTAAATATAAAATATTTAATAAAATATATTAAAGAAATTTAATTTTTTTAAAAAATTATCTTCTATTATATCATAAATTTAAAATTTAAATGTTATATTTTTTCAATTTTTTAATCATATATTATAGATATATTTAATACTTAATTATACATTTTTTAAAGAAATAGGTTTGATTATATTATAAGAAATTTTTAGTATTAAAAAAGCTATTTTAAATAAAAAACATATAAGAAAATTTTGACATTAATTTTTTTAAAAAATTTAAAAGAATTTAATCATATATTTAGGGTGTAAAAAAAATAAAACTTCATAGTCATATGAAAAAATAAAAATATTAAAAAAATACAATCTGATCACAGGGAGAGGCCATGCGTGACTAACTCTGATCATGTCAAGCCCCTCCCCGAGATTGCACTTTTTTAAATAAAAAAAATTATTTTAAGTATTTTGATAAATAAAATTTGCAGTACAGTAGTTCGGTAAAATATATTTCAAAAATCAGGATAATCATAAAAAAGCTTATCCAAATGTTGTTCCCCGGAAAATAATTTTCCATTTCACTACGCTGACATTTTTATTTTCCTTTTTATCAGTTTTCGTCTTGTCTTTTTTTTATTTCATTTGTTCTTCATTATTTTTTGCCTTACCCTTTTTTTTTTCATTTTTCATCAATTTTGTATTAGTCTAACAAATTAATTTTTATTCTTTTTTATATATTCACTAATTTTTTTTCTTTTTTGTTTGTTTAATTCTTTTTTACCTTAATCAATAATTTATTTTGTTCGTTCGTTAGTTTTTCATTTTCTTTTCTATTGATCCATCTTCATATCCATTTAATTTTTTTGAGATAAGTTATTTTATGTGTTTTTTTTAAATTTATTTCTATAAATATATTTTTTTTAGAAATTAAAATATTCTCAAACCCTATTTTTCACCTTATATACATTAAATTTGTTTTGGTACAAATTGCATTTAACACCATATTGGCAGATAAAATTACACAGTTCTAAATTTAATAGCGTGATTTATCATAGTGACCTCTAAATAAGTAATTAACACCATTTTTCGTAATTACATATAAGTCTACATTTGAGATTACATCTTGAAGGCCGATATTTTAGAATGATCCATTGAATTTCAAATAACAATATTATCAATGGAGTGGGATCAATAGTGTGATGAAGATAAATGATTAGAAAGTGAAATATATATTTGTTCAATTATACAACTGAGCTTTAAAAGTGGATAATATGGTTAATATAACATAAGAAATTATTAAATCTAAGGGAAAAAAGTTACGAAGCAATTTAAAAAAATAAGGCTAAACACAATATTAGAATAATAAAGCCCTCAATCACCAAAATAATGGCTCCCAGTCCCACACCGAGGGCGTCGCCTTACGCGTTGCGGTCGTTGAGCCAGGGGTTGTTCATCTCCATCGTTATCTGCATCGTCATCTGCAGAAGTCACATGGGTCTGACCCCTAGAAGGTGGAGAGTTCAAGTCCCAAGGGGATGATTGAAATGCTGGAATAGGGTTACTTGGTGTGAAAAACCCTTGGTGCTGCTGCTCCATAGATCCGCCGGTATACTCAACAGTGAATGCAAATGGATCATCAAACAATCCCATTAGAGAGCCAGGAATTCGCTGAGCTGATTGTGATGGCGATGGTGTGGAAAAAGATGATCGTGGAGCATCATAGGGGTGTTGCGAGGGCAATGCCATGCTATGCGATGGGCCAGCTTCTGCACCTGGGAAGAATTGCGGTGGTGGGATATAAGTTGATGGTCTCGCAGCACCGAAATCAGCATGCATCGATCCAGGGATGAAAGGGCTAGGGACACCTGATTGCATCGGTGATGGATGAGAATACGACACACTTTCATCAGCGCCCTCTTTATCAAGCAAAATAGGATCCCTGAGGGACATGAAGCCGTGTGCTCTCTTACCACGCCTAGGCTCGGGAATGGGTGGTCTAGGTAATTCATCTGCTGGGTAGGCAGGCTGGTCAGCAGTCACGTCTCGATGCTCTCCTAGTGCGCGTAGAATGAGGCGAGATTCCCGACCCACGGTCTCCCTAAATTGACTATACGGCTGTGAAGGGGAGTCCTCGACACTAAGTCTGTGTAGTCTCTCAGCTACATCAGCCTACAAAAAATTACATTTTAAACAGTTAATACATATTACATGTTGAAGAAATCACAAAGCATAGTATGCAAATCGTTAGTTACCACAAATCTTGGACTGCCGCTAGATGGATGGATCCAGCGTCTGGTATGTCTCCAATACCATGACATATAGCCCGAGTCTCGATGAAGAGCGTCTGTCTCGAACTCTGTCAATGAGAGTGTATTGCGCCATGCATTCCAAGCGCTGATGAATATCATATGCTCCTGACGCCAGTCTTTGGATGTTTTGCCCCGGAGCTGCAGTGTATGACAAGAACCGAGGTTAAATGGGTCCTGTGGAATGGGTTGCCTCCTCCCAAATTGCCGGAGCACACGGTCTGCATGGTGCCACTCTACAATGTGGAAGTAAATGATGGGAACTGATGCCAGCCATATATCAGGTGACATCAAGCAATACCCTGGTATCAGCTGTCGTACACTAGGATCGTCATAGGGGCGCCAAATAATCTAAAATCACAGAGAAATGCAGCATAAATTAGCATATTGGTATATCTAGCCATAGATTGACAGAAATGATAATCAACAGTGTTTCAAACCTCATCGTCCCTCATCTGATCGAGTAATACTCTATAATGACGCAGAGCCGTCGGCGGCGGTCGAGGAGGTAGGCCAGTGTTCTTCCATCTGCGAGAAATACATATTATATATTAATTGTTTGAATTATTTAAGCAGATGTATGAGACGTTATATGGAATACGTATCCAAACCATACCTGAAACCCAATGGTGGAAGCAAAGGATAAATGTCTAGTTGGGGATCTGGATACGGAGGTCTGGCCGGCGCCAGAGTGGGGAAACGATTCCATGCCCATAAATGCAATAAATGCAGACATCCCCCAATATTTAGCTCATCGTATTTTGTGGCGGAGCACAACTCTCTATATAGGCATGCCAGGCATGCCGATCCTCAACTATATTGGCCTGCATCTGCGAAGTTCTCTAGTAATGGCAGATACATCAGTAGTACCCTGTGACCGGAAGTGTCTGGCATAAGGTAACCGCCAATGAGTCGTAGGATGTAAGCACGTGCAAAGCGCTGTATCAACTCATCATCGGCATCATCTGGTAAGTGTCCGAAGTTAGCTGCTAACCAGGTGATGCTCAGGCGCTGGCCTTGCAAACATTCATCAGGCGGTCTGATCCTAAGTAGAATTTCACAAATCCCTGGCCAATCAAGTCCGGTTCTTCCAGATACGGGGACACCCTTGCAAGGCAAACCCAACTGGACAGATACATCCTGTAACGTAATAGTGCATTCTCCCGCCGTGGTATGAAAAGTGTGCGTCTCAGGACGTCATCGTTCAACTAAGGCGGATACCATAGCTGCATTGAAATCAAAATGTCCAAGTCGGCTGACGCCGTAGAAGTCAGCCTGCTGCAGATATGGCACAATTGCAGCTGGGGGATCAAATAGTCGGTCTGCGTGGGCAACACGTCGTAACCTCAAGATCGGTCTTCCCTGTTGACATTCATAGAAATAATGGTTACAACATTTACAATTGGTGAATGGCCATTAAGGGAATGGAATTACCTGATTTTGCCATACTGCTTGTGAAATATGCCGTGACTGTAAGTATAAAAGAGACTCGTCCTCAGGCCCAGGTGTGATGACACGTCGCTAAGCAGCCATAACTGACGATGTTTACAGGCTATATTAAATTACAAGCATTCAATCAAATGACTATGCTCAAATTTATGTAAATGTTATGCTCGAAAATGTACAAGGAGAGTAAAATGACTTAGTAAATAATAACATATCAACGCAGTAAGACATAATAGCAACATACATATATATTTGGCATTGTTCGGACATAATTGCAAAATGGTCGAAACAATTTATCAAATGTCACACTAAAGGTCTTCATATGGAACAAAAGCGACATATGCATAAACAAGTGGCTTTCTGAAGGGCGTTAAGTGTCATGGCACACTTCGTTGCCTGGAAGGACAAGTTGCGCAATTGTGGCCAGACTGACGGCACAACCCACACCTTGAAGGTTCTGACGGACCCTCTATCCAGTCCATTTCGTTCCTCATACGTGAGGAACGGGGGCGACCACCAACACGCATTTGCGCAGGATCGGGCACAACTATTGGTCCATCGGAGGTTGGCCAATGCTCCATACCGCCTATGGGATGAAACTCACAGTTATAAGCCTGCGCCATTGTCTCTAGTCGGAACACAGGATCGACGAACTGCAAAGGATCCAACGCAACCTTTGCGCATGCTGCGAACACATGTTGGCAAGGCCTGTGCTCCACCTGGAATTCACCACAATCACATGCCCTCTGCACCAGGCTAACCTTGCAGGTCCGACCAAACTGCTTCCACGTGGGATCGTAGGGCTCTTCGACCTCGAAAATCATTCCGGCTCGGTCGAAACGACGGACATGACAGGCAGATGCCTTCCGGGTGCAATCTTGAATTTTTTTCGTACATCTTCACTGAAAACCTCTCCTGCATGTAATTGTGCTGCAATGCTTTCTGCTCTGTTCACGAAGTATGCATTGATTCGATACAGTGTAACTTTGACTAACCCAGTGATCGGTAAATGTCTGACCCCTTTCAGAACACTGTTAATGCACTCTGCCAGATTTGTGGTCATGTGCCCCCACCGTCGGCCTCCATCATCGTAAGCACGACTCCATTGACACCTCGGGATATTACCAATCCACTCCGCAGCTCTAGGTTGCAATTGGGTTAGTTCTTCAAGCTTGCTATCCACAACATGCCGTTCATACATATAACCTATACCCGAAAATACTATTAATCAATTACCAATAGTCATAACATAAAGTGTCACATACGTATATTATTGTCATCAATACGCACCGATACTCGTAAACATCTGCTTCAGCCATGCTGTCTTAAAAGTTGAGTTCAGATTGCTGGCAATATGTCGGAGACAGAATACATGATAACCGTTGGGGGCTTGCCATCCAACGCGTGGGTTTGCAACGGCACGTAATATCCTAGGATGTCTGTCTGATATCAGGCAAATATGTTGTCTGTCCTTAACAACACACCGTCGAACATGGGATAGGAACCATGCCCACATATCGTAACTTTCTCCCTCCACCACAGCAAATGCAAGTGAGACGACCTTTCTGTCACCGTCCTGTGACGTCGCTGTCAACAGCACCCCTTTGTACCTTCCATACAAAAAAGTACCATCCACTTGGATTATGGGCTTCAGGTGGGAAAACGACTCGATGCATGGTCTAAAAGTCCAAAACACTCAACGGAATAATAGAACCGGCACATCTGTAGAACTCGACGGCGGACATTCCTGGGTGACAAGCTCAAAGTAACTCCCAGGATTGAAGAGACGCACTGCTGCCAGCCATCTAGGCAACATTGAGTATGACTTCTCCCAATTCCCAAATGCAAGAGCAATAGCTCTCTATTTTTCCTTCCACGCCTTCCTATATGACACCCAATACCCAAATATACCATGTATTCGCTCTATCACCTCTCGAATAGATACACTTTGATTTTCGGTCACCATAGACACAATATACGATGAAATGACATCTGTGTCCAGTTTTGGATGATCTTGGGAAAGAGATGCAGACACACACGTGTGGGGACCATTATATTTTGTTATGTGCCAGTGATCTTCTCTTGGCTTATGGCATGCTCTGACCCTCCAATTACAATGATCATCGTAGTGAGAGCACCGATATTCTTCGTATTTTGATGATGAGTAATGCACCCAAAATGTGTGGTGAGTTCGCACTGAGTATATTTTCATTGCGCGACGAAACACCTTCTGGTCCGTAAATCGTAATCCTATATATGGCTCTTGGTTATCCGCCAGATTTATGTCATCGCCGAACTCAGGGTAATCATGGCTAGCAGCAGCATCTACATTTAGCTGCGAGAAAAAGGCAGTGGCCGACTCTACGAGATGGCCTCCATGCATTGTTGGCAGTGCACTAGCGACGTCTTCCCCGTATTCGTCATCACCGCAATCGTTGCCGTCACCGTCGCCGTCACCCTCACCGTCAAATCCTTCAAGAATGGGGTCACATGCACCTTCCTCTTCGAAGTCATCCATTATGTCCTCTGTTTCATTTGGGGATGAGAGGGAGTGAGAAGGTCCAAAGTGTTGTTGAGAGAAATATGGTTGCTGAGTGTAATTATCAACAGGGCTGTGAAACTGATGTCCATAGTCAATCTGTACATTCATTGGTTCAACATTGCTCACTCCTGGGTTGTAACACGAGGGTCCCCTAGTAGCTTCATTATGTTCACTTGTGGAGGGTAGTAGATATGGGCCACTTGATCCAACTGGCTGACTTGCAACGTTCAAATCAAATTCCACTGCTTCAATAAGTGCGCACACCTCTGGACATGACAATTGAGTAGGGAACATCGCATTCACCTCCCACATCCGCTGAATGTCATCATCGTCTGCCAACTCACACGCTTTATACCGTGTCGGATTTAGCGAGAGCGGATGTCTATATATCAATTCGGTTACAACTTGATTTTCATTGAGACGCAGCTTCCGCCCAATTATACTCTTCAGAGTATCAAGAGTTATGTCTAAACTGATTGATATTACTTTGACCCTGGAACACCTAAAGGTATCACCTTCGTCCGATTCGTATATTTCTCCATTCCCGTAAATGCATATATTTTGACGCCTGGAACTCATTCTGGTCTGAACCGTAGTCCGGATCAAGGGTCACCCCCCAAAGAAAATTTATGAAAATTGTTGTAATATGTATCATAATTACAGAGATAATTTTATAGCACAATTACAACCCCTAAACCCGTAATTTTATAATCACTATCAATAATGATTAACATCCTGCAATGCTACATTCTAACACATATGTAAATTTTTTTAAGGTTAGGACTTTTGACTTTTGTAAATTTTTTATGCAGTAGAAAAAGCACCCCTTTAATTGTTTTATGAAGAGATAAAGTAAGCCTAAATACTATATATATAGTTATGTTCATTTAGTTTGTGGGGTTTTTCATCTGTACAATCAAATTATTAAATGTTTGTGTTTTCTCAAATCCTATGTTCACTTCATATTTTGTGTTTGTCAAAATATGATTTTGTGGGGTTGTGATTGTCATAACATGAGTTAATTCTCACTTAATGGTACTATTAACACTTACCCAACAATATATCTCAGCAGTAAAAATTGTTTGAAAAATTAAAATATTTAAAAATTATTTATTTCTATTTTTTAAATATAAAATAAAGACTAAAAATTATGATATTTATTGGATCTATATTTTTATTGTAAAGACTTTATGCTATTTACTAATTTTAATAACATCAATTATGGTTTACACAACACTAAATATGTAAAAAAATTAAGTAAAAGGCAGATAAAATAAAATAAAATATAAAAATTGTAATACATAAAAAAGAGAACCCTAAACCTTGAATTAAAATGGCTAAATTTAAATACAAACTAATTATAATTTTTTTGATTTAAAGATAGGATAAGTAAATATCATTCTTTTTTAAACTAAAGTCTGTTACATACAGGCTTGCTAAGTTAAAAAAATTTTTTAAAAAAATTTAAGCTCAAATTAATCTTCAAAATAAAAAATTTAATTATTTATAAATACATTGATAACATAGAAATTAGTCTTTTTTTAAAGAAACTCCAATGAGTTAAAAAAACTTCCTAAAAAAGTTTGATAAGTTGAAATATATATTTCTTAAAAAAATCCTAAACCCTAAGAATTATTTTACTTATAAAGTACACTTTTTTAAATAAATATTTCTTCCAAAAAAAGGGTCTAATGAGCTAAATAGAATTTTTTTAAAAAAAATTACTTTTAAATATACTGATAAGCTAAAATATCTTTTTTCCATAAAGGTCTGATAAGTTAAAATCATTAGTCTACGAAATTAAATTTCAATGAAATTAAAAAACCCTAAAAAAATTTCAACGAAATACTATTTCTTTAAGAAAATGGGTTGCTAAGTTCAAATTAAATTTTTATAAAAATTATATTAGTTAAAAATATACTGATAACCTAAAATTATATTAGTGTGATGAGTTAAAATTATTTTCTACAAGAATATATTTTAGGGGTTCGAGGTCAGGATTTTATAGTTTATGGTTTGAGGCTTTGGGGGTTTCAGGGGTTATGATTTAGTATTCATAGGTTTAGGGTTTATCCTATTAGGTTTTAGAGTTGGTAAGTTGAAATTTTTTTCCAACCAAAAGATCTACTTCTTTAAATATACTGATAAATTAAAATATGTTGGTTTCACTAAAACCTAATTACTTAAAAAAAATTTCCTAAAAATTTTAATATTTTAAACAAAATAAAATACAAAAATGTTGACAAGGAAAAACTCATTTCTTTCAAAATATATTATTTTTAAATATAATAATAACCGAAAATATTTTTTTTCCAAATAAGTCTGATGAGTTAAAACTATTTTTCTAAAGAAATAATTTTTTCCTTATAAGAACTTTAAATAAATTTCATTATCTTTAATATATTGATAAGCTTATATATATTTATTCCAAAGTAGTCTAATGATTTAAAATTATTTTTTTACAAAATTATATTTTTTGATAAAAAATAAAAATTGAAAAAGTTATGCTCAAATTAAAATGTTTAAGAAAATTTACTACTTTTACAAATACTGATAACATTAAAAATAATTTACAACAAAAATTTTTTGGATTAAATTTAATTTTCTATAAAAAAAATTACAGGGATTGGGGTCGAGGTTCAAACATTTTATGAAATAAATTATGTTTTAAGGTCTGAAACAAAAAAAAAATCATACAGTGTAATACTTTACCCTTGTTTCATATTTTTTAGTAACATTTTATTATTCATGAATTTTATTAAATTTTTCTCACCTACGTAAAAGTTTCAATTTTTATTCCCTTATCTCAATAGTGCCTAACCAACAAGTATAGAAATTAAAATCCTAATAATTACTGCAAAATCTAGTCAGGTCATAAATGTATTACTGCACTCGGATAAAAAAAATTATAACAATTAACTAATATAAATACATTGAAATAATATACACAAGCAAAGACGAATATTAAAATAACATAAATTATTTTACCATACAACATACACGATTATAACAATTTATTTACTTTGATCAATATTAATATCAATTATAATGAGTAAAGTATTCTAAACGGTATAATACTAAATATTTATTACAATTTTACAAAATTTAAAAGTCTTAAGTACTACTTAAAATATAAAATTTTAAAAAAAAAAACTTGCAAACCGCACTGCTTAAATCACTGCTGAACTTGCCTGGTTGAAAGAAATCCAAGAGGAAAATTTGAGAAATGAAGTTTACGTTTGCAGCTGCCCGGAGGAGATTTTATAGCTCAACTTCAGTTCACATGCACACAGTAGTGCCATGTGGCAGCTTCCGGTTGTGCCACGTGGCAGCACCACGACGCCCAGAGGATCCCGAGTTGACACGTGGTGGGCGGGGGGGGGGGGCGCGCATGAGTCACGGACTTGGCCAGACCGTGATCAGGCTGGATCACGTCTTCTGGCCAACCGTGATCAGTCTGATCACGGGCCGCGGCCCAACGTGATCAGGCCTGATCACGGTCTGGCCAAGTTCGTGATTCATGCCGCTTCGCCACGTGGCAGCCGGGCCCCACTCGGCCCCCAGGAACGCGCATCTTCCCGCCACGTGTCGCTCGCGCTGACGCTCCCTCGGGCGCATGTGCGCCACGTGTCTCCGCTTTCTGACAATGCAACTGCTGCCCACGTCATCCGTCAGCTTTAAGCATTATGGTAAATATTTTTAACGGTGTAGTATCTGGGTAATTTTTTTTTTCCGTTAGAGCATCTGGGTAATTGAGCCGGTCACATACAGTCAAACGCTTCCTAAGGGCTTTTCGGTTTGATCATTCGTTTATTTTTTTACAATTTTATTTTGGTTAGAATAAAAATATTATACAAATCAACGTACACGGATATACCTTTATAATGCAGTGATTTCCGGTCAAAAAAATTTATATTTATTATATTTAAATTTTAAAATTTGAATGTATGTTAAGTACACTGTGATTCCTGCAATTAAAAAAGGGAAAAAATTCAGGCTAGTGTCATTCGGAATAATTTATTGTAACGAAATATTCGAAGCTTACTTTCTTTTATTTAAGTGTAATCACAAACGAAAATTTACCACGATACCTAAAAAACAAAACGACACAATTACAGTATGTTTTAAGAAAATTAAAGAATCAAAACAAAAATCTCTTTTGCCTCACATTAAAATTATAAAATTTTTAATTTAATACAAATAAAAAATAAAATATTAAAAACTTATAAAAATTAAAATTGAAAAACTTTTAAATTTATAAAAATTAAATTAATATAAAATTTTAATTATAAATAAAATTTATAAAAATTCAATTTTTTAAGAATTAAAATAAATTTTTAGTTAAGATAAAAATAAATAAAAATTTAGAGACATAGTAACATATTGTTATTTAACAATTTGGATATTAATTAGACTTAATTTATTCATTTCTTTGAGATTTTTTGTTAGAAACAGTAACATGTTATTGTTTTAGAACAAAATAATAACATATTACTATCTAAATAATAAACAATAACATGCTATTATTTAACAATTTGATTATTAATTAGATTTGATTAATCCATTTAATTGAGATTTTTTGTTAGTATTACTGTTTTAAAACGAAACAGTAACATCATCTTCTTTAACAATTTGACTGTTAATTAGACTTAATTTATTTATTTATTTAAAATTTTTAGTTAGTGTTACTGTTTTAAAATTAAATAGCAACATGTTACTGTTTTGAAATAAAACAGTAACATGTTACTATCTAGAGAGCAAATAGTAATATACTCTTCTTTAAAAGTTTGATTATTAATTAGATTTCATTTATTTATCTATTTAAAATTTTTTGTTAGTGTTAATGTTTAGAGAATAAATAGTAATATATTGTTATTTGATAATTTAGTTTAGACTTGATTTATTCATTTATTTAAAATTTTTGATTGATGTTACTGTCTAGAAAACAGACTAATAACATGTTATTATTTTGACAATTTGGTTGTTAATTAAATTTGATTAATCCATTTATTTGAAATTTTTGGTTAGTATTATTGTTTTAAAATAAAATAGTAACATCCTTTTCTTTGACAATTTAACTATTAATTAGATTTGATTTATCTATTTATTTGAAATTTTTAGTTAGTGTTACAGTTTTGGAACGAAATAATAACATATTATTGTCTGGAGAATAAATAGTAACATGCTCTTCTTTGAAAGTTTATTTGTTAATTAGATTTTATTTATTTATTTATTTAAAATTTTTAATTAGTATTACTGTCTAGAGAATAAATAGTAATATATTGTTATTTGGCGATTCAGTTTAGACTTGATTTGTCCATTTATTTGGAGTTTTAGTTGATGTTACTATTTTGAAATGAAAAAGTAATATGTTACTGTTTAAAGAACAAATAATAATATGTTGTTATTTTAACAATTTAGTTATTAATTAGATTTGCTTTATCCATTTATTTAGAGTTTTTTATTGGTATTATTATTTTAAAATAAAATAGTAACATGTTACTGCTTGAAGAATAAATAGTAACATGCTATTATTTGATAATTTGATTATTAATTAGACTTGATTTATCTATTTATTTAAAATTTTTTGTTAGTGTTACTATTTTGAAATGAAATAGTAACATCCTTTTCTTTAGCAATTTAGTTATTAATTAAACTTGATTTATTCATTTATTTAAGATTTTTAGTTGGTACTATTATTTGAAGATGAAACAGTAACATATTACTATTTAAAGAACAAATAATAACATACTGTTATTTGATAATTTGGTTGTTAATTAGACTTGATTTATTCATTTATTTAAAATTTTTTGTTAATGTTACTATTTTAAAATGAAAAAATAACATCCTTTTCTTTGACAGTTTGATTGTTAATTAGAATAGTAATATGTTATTGTTTAAAGAATAAATAGTAACATGCTGTTACTTAGTAATTTGATTATTAATTAAACTTGATTTATCCATTTATTTAAAATTTTTTATTAGTATTACTGTTTTGAAATAAAATAATAATATGTTATTTTTTAGCAGTTTGGTTATTAATTAGACTTGATTTATCCATTTATTTAAAATTTTTTATTAGCGTTACTATTTTAGAATGAAATAGTAACATATTACTATTTGGGAAAGAAATAGTAACATGTTGTTGTCTGGCAATTTGGTTATTAATTAAACTTAATTTATTCATTTATTTTAAATTTTTAGTTAGTATTATTGTTTTAGAAAGAAATAGTAATATATTACTATTTAATCTATAAAGAATAATATATTATTCTTTAATAGTTTTATTTATTAAAAAAATACTAAAAGAGTTAGGGATAAAAAGTTTAATATAGGATTTAAATAAATTTGAATTAACAAATATGAAATCAAAGTTAGAAAAATGACAAGAAAATGAAGAAAAATTAAGAAAAGTTATTGAAAAAAACTTTTTTTCACCAACTAGAATGGGCAAAATGCCTTTCGATTTTGCAAGTACGTAGATCTCAAAAAGTTACATGAAACAAAAAAATTCACCTAAAATGGACAACCGAGTACAAAGTTATGATCATTCAAAGTTTTAAACTTAATTTATACTTTTTTTACTAGGTAAACCCTGTCAAACTTAAATTTTCTTATTTTCTATCTAAAGATCATGAGAAAATGAATAAAAATAAGTGGTTATATGCAAAAATTGATTAATTAATCGTAAAGTTATGCCTTTCCGAAATTCTTAATTTATAACCATGTTCTCTTAGTTAAAAAAGGATATTTTAGGAATATAATAGTAATAATTCATAAAACTGACATATATTTAAAATAAAAATCAGTGCTAGTACCTTATTAAAAAAAAGTTCATGAAGCGCCACTACAATGCAATTTACTGAAAAAAATTACACAAATCAACAAAATAAAACCTTCTAAAGCGCTTAGTTTTTAGGCGATCCTTATGCAACTTGCTCATTCTCAATTTCTCACAATTTTCAAATGTACTTTTTTTAGTTTTAGAAAATTTTCATAAATTATTATCATAGAAAAATTCACATCTTTTGCAATTCCAAAAATAAATTATCATTATTTGCAATAAAAAAATTTGTCATGGGAACAAACCAAAATTTTTTTGGTAAAAATTTTTGACAAATAATTATGACTGGACTTATTTGGTAAGCTATAAATTCTATGCAAGGTTTTAAACAAATGTTGTTAATATAAGAAAAATGATCAATAAACAATCAAATCAAATGATAAAAAATTTTAATTATGTAGATGGGTAGCCAAATGTATATAAAAGTGTCAAATAAGGTAATTCAAATATGATTCCTTCAAAGAAACTCTTGTAAAGTCTTTCAAAAGATGTGTACATTAAATCAAACAAAATTGGAATTTGCAGGGAATAAAGGTAGATGAATTTAGAAATAATATATTGATTTGCTCACACTCAGATTTGGGAAAGGAAAATTACATGAATTGTAATAAAGAAATGTAATAAAAAAGGAAAAAAAAGGGCAACAGAGTGTTGTAAGTCAACATAAAAGCATGTTGATATATATGTTTGATGTCTTAAAGAGAGATCCTTTCTACCTCTCTCTACTCCTTATTTATACCTTTTGTGTAAGAAATGGTTGGTGATTTGAATGAAAGTTCTTTGACTCTTAGAGTGCATTATAAGGTTCCTACATGTAATTAATTGCCATAATATGACTTAAAAGAGCCTTGTTTAAGCCTATTTTAGTTTGCAAGGTCTTTCAGTTTGCGAATGTCTTCAGCTAGCAAAATTTGCCTTTTAACCTTCCACTTGTTTAGTCATTTCAAATGCCAAATTTTCAAAATAGGTGTAAATAGAGGCTCTCTTAATTCAGTTGTTTTGAGTAGCCAAAGAGGAACTAAGCTAGCTTGCACAATTAGCCAATTCCACTTTTTGATTAAAAAAATTGCTAAGGTCAAACTTTACTAACTTGTTATAATCATTTAGCTTACATTTTAGTAAAAAATTTCAGCAACATTTTAACTTTTCAATTTCATCATTTGGCTAGTGTCCTGACCAATGACTTACAAAGGCTTTCTCAAAGCCTCTTAGGTATATCCCAAAAGCTTGAATATCAAAGCCTTCAAGTTCTTTTTGAAGTTTTGCTCTCTTAACATTGCTCTTTTGCAACTTTTAGTGTTGAGTAGACAATTAGCTTTTTGTTGATCGAAGCTCAGCCATTGTCTTGGCCTTCTCTGCCTTAAGTTTCTCTTTCTCCATTTATCTTTCTGAATAATGCCTCTAGTTGCAACTTCAAACTATATAACTCTGATATCTCATTCTTCATTTCATATTTGTGTATAGAGGCCTCCTTTAGACTTTCTTGACATAATTATAGTTCACTCTAACTCTTATCCAATAGACTTTTTAGTTTGGAGGTAGTTTTTAAATTTATACCTTTAAATTTTGCTAGGTATGCCTCTTAAATAACATGAAGGCACACCAAAAAAGGACATTAGAAAAATTACAAGCTAACTCACTCACAACCATTTGCCTAAACTTTGTACCACTAGTTTTATCAGAAAAAGAAATGTTCTTCTTATAATTTTTCTTCAATAACATTTAATCAAAAAGGTAAGGAAACAAATCCATATCTTTGTACCAAAAATTATCTAACTTGTCAGCCATTATACCAATAAAAGTAACAAGCTTATCCAACTAGTCATCAAACTTCACTTTCCTTAACTAATGATTCAAATATTATTACATGCTAAAAGTAATGCTAGCCTCTTTTGAACTATGAAGATAATTTGAAAGAATGGATTTTTTTCTCTAATGAGAATAGTTCAATGGAGTACCATCAAAGGTTTGGTCATGAATTTCTTTGCCTATAATATTCATCTCTTAAGACCGTTAGCAAAAGTATCAAGTATGATATTAACTTCTAAATCTACTGTACTCTCTTACTCTCCTTCCTTCTCTATAGCAACTCTTTTTGCCTTCTTTGGAGTCTTATTAGATGAAGAGGATGAAACCTCTCGAGGTACATGGCTTATTTTTAGAGTAATTCATTTTTGTTCTCTAAAAGCATGCTTTATTAATCTTCACCATCTCTTTAGTAAATTCTTTAGCCCTTAACCAAATATCTAAAAGGATAAAAAGTTAGTTAAAAAAAAAGAAAGAAGAAAGAAAGTCTGAACATACTTAAAAAGGGTTTATGTATCAAGTTTATCTAAGCTTAACCACCATAGTATTAGATCTCACTTGTTTATGGAATATAAAAGATGATTTTATTTGCTTTTCCTAATGAATAGGATACATGGGCATACCATTATCATCAAACCAAGATGGATGGATTTCTTATGCCATCTATATTTTGAAAAAAGAATCTTTCTAATACGTTTAGCTAGCATCTACTTCCTTAACAATAATCATACCTTTCCTTTGAAAAAAATATATCTAACCTCCTTTCAGTTGACTCATAAAAGAAAAGAAGAAAATAAATGTACTCAAAGAAGGATTGTGTCTGACCTCTTTGCTTACAATGTTAAAATAAATCATAAAAACCAAAGCTTGAGGAGTAAGTTGGATCAAATAGATGATTAACCCATAAAGGATGTCTTATTGAAATGTAATGAAAGGAAAAACAACACCTAATTTAGTCACGTAATCCTTATAAAATATCATAAAGGATATAGGATCATAGTTGCAAACATGCTTATTATCCTAGCAACCCATAAAGTGAATAATTTCTTGGTTGGTCTCATCTGAATAACATATATCATGAAGATAACTCTTGATCAATCCATTTTCAAAAGATCAGTTGATTCTACACCTCAATATTTATCTAATTAAAGGTTAGACAATTCTTATATATTTGACTAAACTGGTCCATCCCACCTACTTCTTCTAACTAATAAACTATTATAACAATAATAGAAAATGCACAACTATATACATGCACACGAAACTCCTTAAAGTTGTAATTCGATAATGACAATAATTCAAAATCACTTAAATTTAGGCAATTGCCACACATGAATAAACCAAAAAACTAGCAAACCTTCAAAAATAGAGAGAATGATAGATCGAACAAAAAATGGGTAAGTGACTAAAAGGAAACAAAAGAAAGGGTAAAAAAGATAAAAGTAATTCAAATAAAGGAAATAGTAACAATAATGGCAAATGCCTATCAATGATGAAGCATAATGATAAATTAGCCTAAAAAATGATAAATAATCCTAGAAATAGTCAAAGATTAAAACTTTTTGAAGAATAAATAAACTTTAACACTAAAGGAAAATAAACTTCATAGTTATAATACCAAATGCTACGCAAAATACAATAATCCTTAAAACTAAAGAACTTACCTTGCAAGCAGTAGAAAAGAAGTGTCATAGGAAGGTGAAGGCAACCGATCCTTACAAAGCCACAAAATCATTTCATTAGGGGAAGTCTATGGCAACATTTAAAAGTGGCAAGGAGAAGAGAGATTAAAAAAATTATTGAAGTAAATAGAAGTGAAGTTTGAAAAAAATGTCGAATGATAATTTAGGGGAAAACATAATCTATGTGGCTAAGAAGATTAACAACCAAGACAAAACACAATGAACAACTTAAATTTTCTTGCAAATAACACCTTTTAATTATTGTTAAGCATTAATAAATTTTTTAGGTTATGAGGTCGAGCATTGACTAATTAATGGATGAAAAGAAACAAGTGACAACAAATGTCTAATTAGACATATAAAGCTCAAATGGATGAGTCCAACTTGTAGCAACCTAGCTCTATGGCATAGAGACAATAGCCTTAGTAAGCCATCTAGACATAACTTACACATAGGTAAGACAAAACACATTAGCAAGAGTTAACCTTTCTAAACCAAGCCTATCAAATGCTAACTTGACCTAAAAAGACTACTAAAAAATAGTGATCATCTCATTTAGACATGATTAAATCCCTTCAATCCCTATAAAAACCTCCAGAACACATCACAAAAAGTATGTCTCAAAAGATGATAATTGTAAGGACACATATCCACCTAAAATTAGCAAAAAAGTCGCATTAAAAGGATGTCACATTTGAGATCCATGCCAATAGGACCCATAATTCCACCTATTTACATAAATGTCCTAGCTTATAAATAAGATGTTCTCTACTCAATAGGACCTAAGCTATCTGTATCATTCTATTTGGCAATATTTGCTTGGATATTAGCTTTTTAGTAAATTTTTTGTTAAGTTTCCTTGTTAAACAAATATTATTGAGTTATAAATATTTGTCTTGGTCAAAAGTTTGATGTATGAGAAAAATGTGTGAAGATTGCTTGAGAGAGATTTGAGTGTAATTGAAATTTGAGTTTGTGAAAAGGTTAGAATTTATGATTTTTGTCGTTTAATAGTAAAATTTTTATTAATTGTTCCATGGTTTTTCCCTTTGAGTTTATGGGATTTCCACATAAATTGTCTGTTAATTTTATTCCTATATTTTTTATCGATATTTTCCCCACACAATATAATACTATTCCTTTCTCTCATAAGCCTATCCTATAATATTTCCTTTTTTTACATGACAATGGTATAGAAATTTAAACTTATGATTTATAACAAATAGTCATGTATATTGTCACATTTGTTTACTACCAATTAACATATAGTAACTTTTGTTTACATAGAAAAATTGACATATAGTAACTTTTCTAACATTTTTATATTATAAATAAACATTAAAATGAAATTAATGTGTTGAATAATTGTTCTGGCAACAACAGTTTGATAATTCACTTGTTCACCTAACACATTACTAGGTTACTTTTTATTTTCCTTAAAGAAAATCCTAGAAAAGTATTTTAAAAAACAAATCCTAAATATTCAGATTACCAATTACAATATTTGACTAGTTTCTTAACTTGGTGACATTTGAATAAATAAACACAAGAAAAAGATTTTATTCAAAACACATGTGCATTAAATAATTAAAGCACACAAGGTTTATTTTATGCATAATTTAATGTGAAACAACTAAGAAAAAAAATATGAATAGGAAGTTTTTTTGTAATATCATGATTAGAAGATTTGTATATAAAATCTCTCATCTAACAACTTTCTAATTACTATTTTTATATTGGTTTAAATGTAACTTTGGTTTTTTTAAATATAAATTGTTCGATTTTGATTTTTTTAATTTAAAATAATTTATTTTCAAAATATTATATCATTGCAATTTTAGTCTTCATGTTTAATTTTTGTCAATTTCTTGATTTCACAAGACTATATTTGTTGATTGAGTCCTTCATATCAATCCGAAATGACTTTTATGTAAGTATGAAAAGAAATTTTTTATCTAAATTTTAAAAATTTTGAACAAAATCAATAGATTACATATAAAAGTTGCTTGTAAAAATTGAAAAATGTTATTTGTCTTAAAAAATAATATTATAAGTACTTAGAAACCAAACGTAGGTTGATAAAAGTTGATATAAATTAATGAAGATTGATGAAAATTAATCAGGGGACCAAAACTACACTAATTTGATAATTAAAGGAATCAAAGCAAAATATTTTAAATTAAAGGGAAAACATATAATTTATATTTTAAGGAATGAAAATTGTATTTAAACCATTTATATTTCTTCTAAATTATTAATATTCTTATATAACTCTTATAAATACTTAAATTCATTCTCTCCTAATTCATACACTCAATAAATATAAATTATAGTTTAAAATATTTATTTGATAAATAATCATAATCATATTCTTATACAAAATTTAGATTTAAATAAAAAATAAATTTTAATAGAAAATAATCAAAATATCATAAATTAAAACTTTATTTAAAATTTAAAATAAAGTAATGATGTTTTATATCAACCTTTATTGAATGTAAATAATTGATAATATAACTTATGAGAGAAGAAAGTGATTATAATTTTATTTGTTCATTATTTTTAATATATTTTTTATTTTTACATTTTTGAAGATAGAAGTTTTCATCAAGTAACTATTTTTTTAATTTTATTTTAAAAATTATAAATTTAAATATATAAGTTAAAGATAGAAAAATATAATTTTAAATATATAATTTAAAAATATAAAAATAAAAATAAATTATATATTATAAAAATGCTAAATATTAAAAAAGTAATTAAAGAAGTATATGAAGGAGGTGAAGGAGAATTATGAGAGAAGAAGTATATTTTGTTTAATTGTACATAAAATTATTCATATAACCTATATTTATAGGTCAAATAGGTTAAGTGTTATAATTTTATAATAATAATTTATAAAGAAAATTAAAACTTAAGAATTGATTATAATTAAAATATAATATTTTATTTATGAACATTTATATTTAATTATTATTATTCATAACACTCTCCCTTGAATATTCATCTTGTAAAGAATATGTCCTATTAAAACCTTTATTAGGAAAAAATCCTAATGGGAAGAAAATTTTAGTGAAAAGAAAAGAGTACATTATTCTTGCAACGAATATTTTGTCTTATTAAAAGCCTTACTAAAAAAACTTAGTAGGAAAAAAATCATGGTTAAGGAAAAATGAGTATAGCATAAACTTAACTCCCCCTGTTGAAAATAACATTGAAGATCTTTGAGTTAATGCCTTTACTAGCATTCCATTAAGGATAATTTGTACAAATTTGCTTTTATGATTAAATATGACCACAATCTTTTTGTGAGCATGAGAAAGAGCTTTGATGAGATACAATTTGTTTTATCTCCTTTGATGTATTATTCTCTAATTAAGCTTTTGCATGTGGAATTACTTTTCATTGAAATTTCTTTCTTGAAATTCAAGGGAATTGATTCTTTATTTGTTACATACTTGTTAGAGAAACTATAACTATAATTTATTTTAACAAGAAATAGATGTATCATAAAAAATAGCAATATGAGATCAAACTTTATGTACATCAAATATCTTGCATTTGCATAATTAAATAATTATGACTAAAAATTCATCCAAATAACATAATCTTATATCATTGTTTTACAAAGATATTAAAATGTATTTTTAATTTTATTATAATATCTTTTAGTTGAAAAAGAACCGTGTTTTGCTAAAAGTTGTATTAAGATATATGTAATTAGCAAGATACATTAGCACATCAATTACACTAGGATATGGTACTTCGAGATTAAGAAATTTTTTGTTGTTCTTTAGAATTCAAAATAGATTCTTATTAGAATTTTTTTTTTCAAATTCTCTGCTACTTTTTAAAGCTTTTCATGAATTTCATTGATATTTATATTACCAATATATATTGTAATTATAGTGAAATCACATTTAGATTCCTTGGTAAAAATATAAGGGATTTTTATATACTTATTTCAATAAATATTCATTAAGATTATTGTAACACATTTATCTAGATTGCTTTAATCCATATAAAGATTTTTGTAATTTAATTGAATATGTTTCTTAAAAATTTAAATTTCATACTTGAAGCATCTAAAATCTTTTAGGAATTCTCATATAATATAATTATTAATGATCACATGTGAAATAAGATATATTAAATCTATCAAATGCATATCAAGTATTAATAGATTGCTAGAAAATTATATCCACCATATAAAAATAAATATTTTCATAGCCAATGACAATCATTATAAAAACTCTTGTGTACAAACTATATTTTCTCTTTGTAATTTCAATTTTTTTATTATCTTAGTGCAATTATACATTAAACTTCATACCTTTTGGGTGTTTCGTTGTTTTAATACCTTTGAGGTATTTCTTTACTTTATAAGTAAATTTAGATTTTGCATTTTTATCCAAATTGTGTCTTTTCTATTTTCTTTTGATCAATAATCATACATAATTATTCTATAAATTTAGGATCCTTATTAACCATTATATTTTTTCATAATTTTAAGTGCTACATTGTATAAGAGTAAATATTATTGGCAACTATTTTTTTAATTCCACCTTTCTTGTTGAAGACATAATTAATTAAAATCTCTTTATTTTCATAAATTAAAGGTATTTGAAGTTTATCATTATGTCTTAAATCTTAACTTCTAAATTCTAGAAGTTTTGCTATTAATTTTATTTCAAATCTCTTCAAAAGTATTTAATTTCTCAATAAGGTCATTTATTTGCTCTATCTTTATTTTAAGGATATTTATATTTGGAACTAATAGGTATATCATGCATCATGCAAGTACTTGGGCATTAATATAAATATGAGCATCTACAATTAATATATAATAATCATTTATTATTTTTTAATTAGTAACATATCTGGCAATTTTGTTATGCTTTATAAATCAATCATCTTATGAACTTCTAATTCATATCACTTTATGTAAGGATCAAGATGATTGAATATCATATTACATGATTTCTAAAATTGCATATTTTCTCCCCTTAATTTTAGGAATATAATTTTACATATGAATTTATTTTTATCACTTTTCAAAATTATTTATGTGCATTTTGGTGGAATAAAAATATATTGCACAATTAAAATTTTTTTATATATAAAACATTTTAACTTTTGAACAAAGCTAAAGGGGAATTATAACTTCTTCGCTTGATGTGTATAAGTTTTGTAACATATAAAATTACATGTGCCTTAAGATAATATTAAGGATTTTATTCTTTTAAATAATTTAGGGCATTAAAAATATTATAGCAGAATCATTTTACATATAAACATGGTTCAAGATGTTCAATAATTATTCTAATTGACATATAATAATCAATGAAGATTTTAGATATAAATTCACTAGCATTATTAATACATATTGTCTTAATTGCATAATTAACAAGTTATGCTCAAAGTTAAATTATTTAAACAAGTAATTTCGTAAGCATTAGGTTATGGATTGATGATAAATACATATATCACTATTTTGTTAAAGAATTAACTAAAATCATAAAATTTATATATAGTTCACATAGATAAATAGATTAACATATGTCACTTTGTATTCTTTCCAAAAATATTAGGAATTTATCTTAAATGACTTTATAATTAAATGACCTTTGAGAATAAATAGTATATAAAATTTTATTATTGAAGAATCGTTTAGTTTTTTAAAGAATAACCTTGTAAATTTTTAATTAATTTTCACATCATTATTGATATGAAATGGCCTATCCAATCATACTAAATAGTAAAAAAAATTTAGTCAGGAATTTTTGGTTCACATTTTTTTTCAATCAACTCTCTTTCTCTTTATATATAATATGTAAAAAGAAAATGATGGTAAGCTTTTCTAATACATTTTTCTCACTTGAGATCATCATTATAATTTAAAGATATTTAATATTTTATTATCTTAATAAAGTATCTATTTCATTGTATGCCTCTAAAACTTGATAAATATCTTCGAGATTTAATCGACAATACTAAATATCTTTAAGATTTAATTGATAAAAATGAAGATCACTTAACTTTGTACTATTGAATATTATATCGATATAATTTTCACAAATCATTAATTTGAAAAATATTTTTTGTTGTTAAGAATGGTATGCATTATTACACTATCCATAAAAGATGAATATTCAATGTTAATTCAATAAAAAAATGAAATTGGCCATTAGCATTATCAATCAAATTATCAATTCTTGCTTTGGGATGTATAAAGAAATTTGATACATTAAAATGTGCTATATCATAAGAATTATGGTTGAAAGTATTATTCTTGTTAACAAATTGGCCTTGTTTTATTTTTCCTTTTTTTAAAGTGAGGCATAGTATAATTGCATAAGATGTTTAGATGAATGATAGGTATGTAATTAAGACATTTCGTACGACCTTGGTAGCATATACTATTTAAAATTTTTTTATAGCCTTTGACATTATAAACCCTTCTCATTATATTTTCCAACTTCTAGTAAGGAAAACTACTCCTATGATTATTTATATTTTTTTTATAACCATCAAGCTTTCATAAATTAATTTAATTTTTTCCATATACACTATTATAACCGCAACCTTTTTAGAAAATATAGTAAAACTAGCAAGATGAATTTTATTATCTTTCATAAAAAACTAGCTATTTTATTCAGTCAAAAGAATGCATAATGAAGCATTTACATGATGATAAAATAGAAAAAGAAAAACTAGATCATGCATTTGAAAGAGAAAAGAAAAATAATGGTAAATGAAAATTTACTTTATTTATTCGCTTCATCATTATTATCATAAATTTTATTTGACATGAAGATGGTGATAAATAAAAATCATTACTTTTACAATTCGATTCAATTTACTAGTAGGCACGAGCCTTTTAACATAAAGGTAAAATGTTCAAGCTTTTATATCTATACTTGCTTTTTGAAATTTAAAAATAAAAGGAATAATCTTAAACTTTTTTATACATGATGACTTTGGCACACTTTAAACAAATAACATGTTATCAAATATGTAAAAGCATAAGTCAAAAGGTAAATCATTTAATAAAATAAAATTGTCCAAACAAATTAGAAGGCAATAATAGGCATTGTTCCTACCTATAAATTTATGGACTTCTTTTTCAACATTTTGAGTTTGTAGTGTATGTTTTCTAAATAAGTATTTAAAACATAGATTAACATAAAAGGTTTACTAGGTATAGATTGAATTCTAAGTAAATATGACAAGCAAGAATAAAGAATCTAAATTTGTATAATATTCTCAAAATGCTATTTTATATCTAAATATATTGACCTCTTACTAAATATAATAATGGTAAAGCATGTAATCAAAGATAAAATATATAAAGGGGAATGAAAATAATTCAACCATATATCTGTTACAATAAAGTTACATATTAATAATAAAGAGGTATAAAAAAATAGTCATGTAAATTCAACAAAGTTATCATAGACACAATAAGCCCACCAAATGCAATTATGACAAACATAAATAATAAGCTTCCAAAATAAAGTTGCTTTGGCATTTTCTTACAACTTTACATTAATACTTTATCTTTTATTAAATCACATTTTTAGGATTTATTATATTTAAAAGAATTTAAATATTTAATATCCATAATAGATAATTTTCCTTGTAATATTGAGTATTAATAGCTATAATATGAATATTGATTGAATTAAAAGATATATCAATTAAGACAAAAATAATTCATACATATATAAACACTTAGAATTATTTGTGTAAATATTATTTCAAAATATAGCTAAATCAAAAGTAAATGATTTGCAATAGTAGAAAAATAAAATTTATAAATAAGTGTCAAATTTATAAGCTCACTTTCCTATCACATAATTTGAATGCTTAAATTAGTAAAACAAAATTAGAGAGTAATAAAATTAATGTTACAAAATAAAGATACAAAAATCATTTATCATGGTACAGAGTAATAACTCATGAATAAGGAAATAATTTTTTATGCAATTCAATAATTTTGTGCAAATAATAATAGTCACAAATAATAAGAGTAAGTACATATAAATTTTTCTTATTTTATATATTAAACTTAATATGCATAATCATAAAGAAAAATAAAATGGATCATTGAATAAATAGTTTATATAACATAATAGAGATTATTACTTCATCATATTTAAATTTGATAAAAAGAAAAGTCATGCTCACAAACTTTGCAAATTTGAGTAGATTAAATGATAATGCTTCTCTTATGAATCCAAAAATTCAATCTAAAAGGAAATCGTGCTGATAATATGTTATAAAGATATTCAATACTAAAAAACCTAAAAAAATATATAAAAAAGATGAAGAAGAATTATGAGAGGAGGATATATTTTATTTTATTTTTTGGTATAAACCACTTGATATTCAGCAAGTCTCATTAGGCTGTTAACTAATATAGATTTGAGTCGGGTTGGATCCAATGTGAGGATAAATTCTTCCAATACTATTTATTTTATTTACAAGACTCGAATTCAATACTTTATTTAAAGGATACTAAGCTTCTTACCACTCAACTTAATAGTTGGTTGTAAGATATATTTTATTTAATTGTGCATAAAATAATTCATATAACTTATATATATAGATCAGATAGGTCAAATATTATAATTTCTTAATAATAGCTCACAAAAAATTGAAATATAATAATTAATCATAATGAAAATATAATGTTTGATTTATGAATATTAACATTTAATTATTATTATTCAAAATATTTTATATTTTTTTAACTTGTACTTTTGTTCTTGATATTAATTTTGTAATTAAATAATTTTTTTCTCATTAGAACAACTTCTATTTTTTATTTTCTTCAAATTTAAATAATTTTTATAATAATTTCTGAAAACAGAAAAAACAAAATTGTATCCAAAGGGATCTTAAAATTTTATAACATTAATCATTCAAAAATTGCATTTTGACCGCTAAAAAATTTTTCCAACCAGGATTGCCCCAAATCCAACTGGGTTGGTCCCACACCGCGTTGGAGCGTGCAAAAGACCTTCCTTGCCGAGACTAGGGATTGGTTCCTCGGATTTTCCATTTTCCTCAGCGGGTGTTTCCTAATTCAACAACCGAGGGTTTCCTCATAAAGCACGTTTCGTGAACCCCGAAACGCTATAAATAGTCTGTTCCTATATTGAGTTTTCTCTCTCTGTCTTGCTCATTGTGCCGTACTGGCCTTTCTCTGCTCTCTGACTCATCCTCATTCGCTTCGCATCGGATTTCTACGATTTTCTGCTTGCAAGTTGGTCATTCGTCTCATTCACTGCGCTCTCTGCGGTTCTCTGTGACCATTTTTTTTTCCGGATTTTCTTCTTTTTAGGTGACTGTTCTAGCCAAATTTTTTTTCCATCAGCGCACACATTAATTACCTTTCATTTGTATCACTGTATTATCCTGTTTGGCAGCCGAGAAAATCACTGGAAAAAAAAAATGAAATTTTAGCTTCTATCTTGAATCAAACAGGTTGAGGCTCTGGTGGGTTTCTTTTTTTCATTAAAGGGTTTAATGGGTTTCTATATCTTTTACTCTGTTTTTATTGGTACGAAATGCTTTCATTTGGTGTCAGCCTTATTCTTAATGGGATTTTTTTTTTGTTACTGAAGATTTTCGCATTTGTGACCTGCATTTTGAAGATTGATGAACATTCCGGGTTTTTTCTTCCTCGGGCTGGAGCTCGCATTTTAGGTATGCTATTGTTGTCTTTTTATTCTTCTTTTCTCCATCTTTCTGGGTGTTGAAAAGCATATCTACTTTTTCATGACAATGATTTGTGGTTTCGATTTCGAGAATCTGAAAATTGGTTTTGGTATTGCTTGTTATTTTATATCAGTTTTGTCATGATTGCATAACGTTTCCTGAGTTCGATTACGTTTTGACTTTGTAAATTTTTCGTGATGATTATTCAATCTTATTATACAATTTCTGAGCTGGTCGGAGTATGGGCTACCTTTTTAAATATATGAAAAATATAATATTTTCTTTCCTTTTTCTAACAAATAATCATATTCTTTGATATTGTTCAATTCGGTTTTTTCAGTTTTTGCCGACCGCTGGATGGACACTGTTGAGTCGACAGTTGATTCTGATTTGTCTGCCTTAGAGCTGTTTTTGATTAAGTTGATGATGTGATGTGGTTGTTTGTTCTCGTCCTTGATTTTTTTAAAGTCTAATTTTTCATGTAGCTATTTTGAACCATTAGAAAAATTCAAAAAGAAGAAAAAAACGAAGAAAGAAATGGCAAGAAAGTCACATTTGTGAAGTCGACATCAGTTGATGGCCAATTTACCAGTCTTGGGTTCGTTGTTTTAGACTATTTTCATTTTTGCCTGGGAAAGTTCGGGACTAGATCTGCCGTTTTTATCATTCACATGGTTGAAGGAAAAACTGAAAATAATTTTCTCTTTAGGTCCTAATGATGTTGTTGCAATATCAACAGAAGTATGATTTTCTGTTTATATTTACCAAATTTATTGATGATCTATGCCTGTTTGTTTATTTTGTAGTAGAATCTCTGTGCTGGGTTCGTATGTATAAAAAAGTCCCGTATCTGTAGGCCCATAGGATGTGGTGGCTTCTAGTATTGTTTCCTGTCCCTTTCCACTAGGTGGGGTAAGACAGCTTAGCATTGCAGATAATAAGTATCCGCTTTTATGTTTCTCTCAAATTTCAGTGGTTCAGCTTGAGCTTATTTTCGATTCTTGGTTGCTTGATTATGGTGGTTGGATTTCATTTTCCTATCCATTTTTATTTTTATTTTCGTTTTTAGTGAGTGATGTTGGTTGGTTATAGATAGGTTTGTTTCCATCTTTATTCTTCATCATGTTCTAGTTGTTCTTCCTAATGCCTTCAATTTGGTTTAGTGAGGAGGTTGATGATTAAGTTTAATAGTGGTCTTAGATTTTTTTAATTTCAAATATCAATATTGTTAATTGGAAATATTATCTCCTTTGTCTTACATTTGTCATTTATTGGGTGGCATAAGTGATGTCTCTTTTTGAATATTAACGATATTCTTTGTTGTGGTGGATTCAACTGTTGAAAATCTCTCACTTAGTCCATCCTTTTAGTAATCCAGCATGGAAGTGTTTATGCATATTTTGATTTAGTTTTAAAAGGTTAATCATCCCTGATGTTGGGGGGGGGGATGGAACTTGTATGGTATATTTGAGTACACTGAAGGCACAAGTTTTCCTGTGCTGTCTGATTCATGCTGTGTAATAGTGAAATTATTTATTCCGATCCATGTTCTTTACTATTTTTACTCATGTCTGTTTTTAACAGACAATAATAGAGCAGACACAACATAATTATTTACTTTTCCCTATAACTAAACTGCATCCTTTCGGTGAAAATGAAGTAACAAAGTGAGCAAGAATGGTTCAAATGTACAAAAGTTGACATAGATACATCTTATATTTCACTAGGAAAATTGCATGAATCCCAATTGCTCAATTATAGCTTAAGTTTAGCTGCAACAATATTTGGTTGGTCAACTTTGGTTAATTACTTCTTTGTGCGGTCCAAGTCAGTTCACAAGTAGGATGTATTTCTTAACTGTATTTGGATTTTAGTGGATAACATTTTTAGACCAATCAATGGCCAGAAGAATCCATCGTACTTTCGAATCTTTTTCCTTTTGTGTTTGTCCATACATGGCCTAGTGGAGTTCATGCTATATTATTATGCTGACGACAACGGTAGTTTCTAATCCTGTCTACTCCTCCTTTACCTGCCTGCTCCCCAGCTTTGCTTCTGGCTGTTCTGTATGTTCTACAACATAATTTTTTTACATGACTTACTGTAGGCATCTTTGCTATGTATTATTGATGTGATATTGACCAATTTTTTTGCATGTGCACTGTTTGTTTTCATGTCAGTCAGACCTGCTAATTGTTTTTCCATGTCTGTTGGAGGCCGGGTTATTAAATATTGATAACATTTCCCCCTTTTTCAAATCTTACGTTTCCAGATAGCAGTCTGAGTTTCTTTTTCTTATATTTTTATTCCAAGTTTGGGATATGGAAACGTGGATTCAGAGTTGAATGCCAGGTTTTTCAGTAATTCTATTATTCAATATTAAATGACTTTATGGTAAATAATTTGCATTATTATTTTCAGGAGCTCAGTCGTTGATGGACTGTTCCCCCAAGACCAGTGACAAGAAAACATTGAAGAGGTGGTTTTTTATTGATAAAAGAGTTGGTTAGAGTGGATATTAGATAGATACTGGTTCTATTTGTGCACAAGACTTTTGAATCCCTATTTTGCTCCTGCACTTTAATTGGACAACAAATCTGGATCCAATGGACCTGAAGTCGAATAATACTCCTGTTCTCACTGAAAATGCACCCATATCAAATTCAAGACTGGGTGTGCATTCTAGTCTGTTGCCGTATTCTCCCACAGGAGCAACTCTTCCACCTGGTCTGTTACTGACAATCCCAAGGAAGAAGACAGGAATTCTTGATGATGTTCGTTCTAGTGGTTGGCTGGATGCTATGAAATCCTCTTCTCCTCCACCACATAAGATATCAAAGGATGGTAATCATGAGTATGCATCATCTGATACCAGTGCTGCTTATTGTTCATGGCTGGTATTAACTACTTCCCTTTGGGCTAGTTGTTGGATTCTATTTGTACAATTCTTGAGCTGTTTATTCAATTTGCATTCTTTATTAATTTACAGAAAAAGTATCCATCAGCCCTAACATCTTTTGAGCAAATCCTGAACTCTGCAAAAGCCAAGAGAGTAGCCTTGTTTCTGGATTATGATGGGACTCTTTCACCGATTGTTGATAACCCTGATTGTGCCTACATGTCTGACAATGTATGTAATATTTTCCTTGGAATTTTGTGTTCCGAAATTTGCAATGGAAGATTTTCATTTCTTATTTTTTATGAACACTCTGACCCTATTACTTCTCCAGATGCGTGCTGCTGTTAAAAGTGTGGCAGGGTATTTTCCAACAGCAATAATTAGTGGAAGAAGCCGTGACAAGGTAGCGTGCCTTGGGCAGTTTAGTGACACCCTTAAGCAATTTTCTTCTTTTACCTTGTCTACGTTTTTATACAAGTATAACACGCACAGAAAGCTCCCTTGTTCTATGTTTTCTTCTGTTCTCACTTTACACTGTATCTGTCCAGGTATACGAATTTGTTAGACTAACAGAACTCTATTATGCGGGTAGTCATGGGATGGACATTATTGGTCCTGTTAGACAATCTGTGTCCGATATCCACCCTGATTGCATCAGGTCTACAGATACGCAGGTAATGAGATTCAAAGTTCATATTTTGCCTCTTTCAGGGTTTCTCTGTCTCTTTTGCATTTCTTGTTAACAGGATTCCTAATGGGCTTCTCGTTCAAAAATACAGGGCAAGGAAGTTAATTTATTCCAACCGGCTGCTGAATTCTTGCCCATGATTGATACGGTGGGTTTATTTGAGGACTACCTACAATGAATCATTATGTTCAGTGTTTTTCCCCTTCTATTTTAATGCGGTAGTCTGAGTTATCCTTTTTGAGCAGGTGTTCAGGACACTTGTTGATCGAACAAAAGAAATTAATGGTGCAAAAGTTGAGAACAACAAATTTTGTGTTTCTGTACATTACCGCAATGTGGATGAAAAGGTTTAGGCTTCTGTTCATGCTTACTCGCCAGGATTATTATCCCAAGATTGAGAAGCCTATCTGGTTGAAATTGGTTCTACATTATCATTAATTTCTCGTTTGTAATGCAGAGTTGGGACGTGGTGGGACAATGTGTCCATGATGTTCTGAAAGACTATCCACGCCTGAGATTAACTCATGGGCGAAAGGTACATTATTTTGAGAGCCAATTTTACAGCCGAGTTTCCAGCAAGATAAAATTTTCAGTATATTTATGAGGAATTATTCTCCTCAGTTATGTGTTATAAAATTTTCAGGTTTTAGAGGTCCGACCAGTGATCAACTGGGATAAAGGGAAAGCGGTCACATTTTTGCTTGAGTCACTTGGTTAGTTAATTTCTTATTTATTTACTTCATACTGACTTCTCTCCAGATCAGAATTCTTTCCTTTGCTGCAGCTGACATTTGAAATCTCCCTCTAGGGCTTAGCAACTGTGATGATGTCCTTCCAATATATGTTGGAGATGACCGGACAGATGAAGATGCATTTAAGGTAAAATCTCCATGATTGTGAGGTTATGCCTCTGGCCATTGTTTGTTTTCAATATTATTCTCTTTTCCTCTGCAAATTTCCTGATATCATGTTTAACTTTTACAGGTTTTAAGAGAGGGAAATAGAGGTTATGGCATAATAGTGTCCTCTGCGCCGAAGGAAAGCAATGCTGTCTTCTCTCTTCGTGATCCATCAGAGGTATTTCTTGGTTGTAATTTAGGTTTTGGTGGAAACTTCGGTTGCCATCGTAAAACAATCATCCTGCATTTTTTTATTCGCAGATTCATACACCACAAAATCTTCTAGCTCTTTTCGGTTTTTCTTTGGCTTATTGACATGATTTGCTTCTAACATAAGTTGCACTGTGTGCAGGTAATGGAATTTCTCAAGTCATTAGCAGCATGGAAGTCAAGTCATCTGAAAAGCCTTATATAGTGTATAGAGGAGAATATACTCTGCTATAGCCATACGGTGAATTACAGCATTATGTTTCGATTTCGGGTTTGATAGAAAACATTGCTAGTTGTTTCTTATGATCAGATTTCCTCAAAGATCTCTTATAGGTGTTGATCCATAGTTGTCTTGACAAAGCTTCTGATAATTGTAAATTCCTTGCTGATAATTATATTATTTATATCTCAAGGATTAAAGCGAATATGTTGAGAAAAATTTTCTATCAAAATGTATTTATATTCACTTGAATTTCCTTTCTTTCAGTTTTGGTCATTATATTTATCCCTTAGCAGAGATTAGAGAAGAATATGTTCATTTGTTCATTCATTCAGATGTTGGTTGAATATGAGATACGTATAAACACTTAATTGGGAGGTTTGATGCTTCTGCATATGCATATCACAGTAGCTCCTCTTCCTCTCATCAGTTTTTTCCCTTCTATATTTTGATTCCCTTCGTTTGCAATCGCTAGGCTGTCGCCGGGAGTGGTACCTTTTAGTTTTTACTGGGACCGATTTATTTGGTATTATTTAATAGAAAAAGTTAAAGAATCAGATGATAAGTGGCACTTTGTCTTTGCTGCGTTTTGAGTTTATTTTAGTGGATTAAATTTATATTCAAAATGTTATGCGCGTATTAGGGGTGTGCCGTTTAGGGATGGCTATGGGATACCTTCTTCTGCCTTTAGTATCTGAAGTAAAATATTATGTCTTGTACTTTGTTGTTGAAGATCAAATTAGCTTTATCCTTATGCCCCTTGGGGCAATATATCCTCATGAAGACCTTCGATGGATCATAAAAAATAAAAAAGGAACTAAAAAAATACAGATCTTGAAATTAAAGGTTAAAATTTGTATTTAATTACTAAATAATTTCAAACACCAGTATATAAGGAAAATAAAAAATAATATGGATTTAAAATTGCAAACTAAATAAAATGTTATGATAATAGATTCAAAGTTATACAAAATTAATTTAAATAATTTGAAATTTTAAAAAAAAGTTAACACATAATTAATCAATAAAATATTATTATTTTCTACCTTTATTATTTCTAGTGAAACTTAATGTGTTTTCAATTGTTTTAAACGATTCAATTATCAAAATGATCAAAAGTATTATACATATACATGTATAATGTATTTTTTTTGTGTATGCATACACACACACACTAATGAAAACTTGTCTTATACCTTATTTTGTAGAACAAAAATTCACACCATTTCCAAATCCCACAAGAAAAATTCCCATGGGAAATTGTAAAATTAGAGTATTTTTATCATTCCTACTTTTATTCTTGTCTCACTATTGGTTGGTTTAGATGGGAAGAAAGAAAATGGGATAGAGAATTTTGCAATTTATCTCTTCTCTTGTTTAGTTGAAGAAAAAAGAGGAAGAAAAGAAAATTTAAAAGTAACATGTATGGTTATAATTTTCTTAACTTTTTATATTTTAAAGTTTTTTCTCCCTATTCAAATTTAAAAAATTTCTCCTCTTTCTTTCTTATTTTCTTTTCTACCAAACAAGTGGTAAGAGAGCAAGTATATAAATTAGATATCACAAATCGAAGTCATGATAGAAGAAAAAGCTTCAAGTGCTATATTTGTATTGAAAATTCAATATTACTTTTCTACAAATGTGTATTATTTTTTCAATTTAATAATTTGATTTCTTAAAAAATAGTTGATTTCTTGTCAAAAATAAATGATTTTTTTATCACATTAGATTACTAAGGAGAAAAAATAATGCAATTGACAACAATATACAGAAGTAGAATTGAATTTAGGGTTTAGGGTCATTTGGTTATGAATTTCCATAATCAACATAGGAAGTGTATATGCACATTGAGATAATTTTTTTTACCATTTCTTTGAGGGTTCGTAATAGTATTTATATATTGCATAATCTCATAGAATCTTTAGTTGCAGAAATCAAACTTATGACATAAAGGATTGAAGATAAAAAATTTTATTTGTCGAGCCAACTTATGAGGTTATAATTTTCTTTTTTGGGCAATTATAAGATATTGTGAGATTACAATTCTTTTCATCTTTTATCTAGAACTGTTAAAATGGATTAACTTAATTTTATTGAGCTAATCTAATCTTATTAGGCTAAGTCAATAGATAAAAATAATAAATTGGGTCAGTTCCAAACTGAGTTACTTATCGGGTTAGGCTGGGTTGCTATAGTATCAATTCCAATCTCAATCTTAGGTTAATTTTTCCTAGGCTATCTTAGGCGAATTTTACAATTCGTTATACTTTATTATTATTATTATTACTACTACTACTATTATATCACTTGTTTATTTATTTTTAATTTCACATTATTAGTTCATTAAAATTAATTATTATTTCTATAATTATTAATTAAAAAATTATTATTATTAATAAATATAAGATATAGTAAAAAAATCAAAGTACAATATTTTTTAACATGAAAAAATTTCAATTAGAAGAGTAATTAAAAACTATTATATCCAAATTAAAAAATTCAATATTAGTTAAAATGAATACAAATATTTTGTTAACTAAATTCATAATATATATGAATATATTACTCTTTTACTATACTAATAATAATTTATTATTTTAATTAATATATTTACTTAGCTATAGTAATTATTTTATGTATGTTTAGTTATAATAATTACTTTGTGTAATTATTTTTGTTAATTTTTAATTTTTATGATGATAAATTGAATTTCTCACATAATTTTTATTAATTTTAATATAATTATTTATTTTAATGATTTTATATAATATATGATAATATTAAATATATAAATTTTTAAATTTTAATATAATTATTTATTTTGATGAACTTGTATAATATATATTGATAATACTAAATATATAAATTTATTAATTTTGATATTAAAAATAATTTAATATTACTTATATATATTTTAATATTATATATATTAAAACATAATTTTAATATACGAAATTATTATTTTAATATATAAAAATATATAATAAGAAATTAATCATTTATTATCTACTACTATTATTAGACTAATGGGTTAACCTAATAACATGATGGATTGATACTTACTAATTCCAGTCTTTTATTAGGTCGACTTAATTAGTTTCAATTTTTTATTTGATCGGGATATTATTGTCATTTTTCATACTAATCCTAATCTTAGATTAGGCAAAATTATATCAATCCTTGACTAATCCATTTAACTCAACCCATTTTGTTGCCTCTCCTTTTATCAAGTAGTAAAGCACTGGGATAATATCTAATTCACATGGTAAGCTTCATTATCCTTTATCACGAATATTTTAAATTTGAATCTCGATGATTTCATTATCATTTATCGAACTATTTTAAATTTAAATTCTACTACTTGTGATTTCAAAGAATCAAATAATTTGAAAGTATTACTTAAGTCTTTAAATAAGTTAATAAAATACCTTGGTTTTATTAAACTTATTGATAGTAAAGCATGTGAAGCAAGAGAAACTAGTAAAACATGTGTGAATTTGGGAAAGGTTATGCCCTAAATTAATTAGATTAACATAATTTTGAAACAATCATTTAACTAACCATAGGCTGTGGAGAGGATAATTTGGAATCATGTGAATGTGTAGCTTTAGAAATTTTTGGAGGTATGAGGGATTTATTGTTTGTTGTTTTCTTTCCAAATAGGGATTAGTCTTATAATTGATAGAAAAAGTGTAAAGATATTGTAGGTGCAAATAAAAAAAGAGAAAAAAAGGAATTAATTGAAAGATTTATTCTAGAATTAATTATAGAAATTTTCAAAGATTTAGAAGGTTTTAAGACCTTAGCTTGGGCATTATGAGATGATTTGAGCATAAATAAAAGCCTAAAAATAGTAGTTTTATAGAACTTTGATTGGGTTAAAAATATAATCATCATAATCCAATTAACTTTTGCAAATTTATAATCATAGGAAACCTTATGAAATTAGTTTATTTTTTATGAATGTTCCATCATCGATAGACGTTGATGACTTAGTTTTGAATGATTTCAAAGGGAATTTATTGAAAGATTTATAAGTTGTAAAATTATCAAAATGCTCTTAAGCTAAAAATATTAAGAAAAAGTATGAAAAAGAAAATTTTTGATATAAAAATGCCCTTGGGGTAGCAAAATTCCACCCTTTCATTTCTCTTTATATTTTTCCTTTTTATCTTCTTCCTTGGATCTCTAGTTACTCCATAGTACTAGTTAATATATACTTTAAAATCAATATTTACAAGAATTTAATTTTGTTGTGATGGCATTGTAAAAGAATTTTATACTAACACATAATGTATTGTTGCATCACTAAAATATTATTATTATTTTGATAAAATTACATCATTTAATGACATGATATCCTCTCATTTTAATAATAATATAAAATTTTTTACACTTACAATATATGAAATTTAGACTCTATTCCTATGTGAATTTGACCCATAGTGTGTACTAATGAGAATAAGCCATGAAGCACTTAAAGCATGCCAAAGAAGCATTGAATCAAACCTTTTTAGTTATGTAAGAAGTCTTGATTCTAAGAGCAGTGCATCCTGCCTCCATCACTTCAAGATGACCAAGCTATGACATTCACACAAAAGGGTCTTGTTCCTATTATTAAAGTGGTGACATAATGAAACTAATCTACCTTCTTCAAATTACTTGTATCATATTTATGACTTCAAGGCAAGGTTACCTTATTCTCATCATATATATTGATATCAAAGAAAAGCTTAGTTGTTCTTGTCATATTGTTTATACCAAAATCATGATATCAAGATAGAGTATATCTTGTTCCTATCACACAATTGTGATCTCAAGGTTGAACATAGTTATTTCCATCACTTAACAATGGATGATCCTTTGTGGAAGTTTAGGCCGTGCTCCTTTCACTTTTACTTTGTGCTAAGGTTGGGGTCTATAAACAGTCCTCAAGGTTTGGCTTTGGTTATCAAAGACTACATTTTCTAGTTGGAAAGTGTGACTTTGATAATAAACCATATGTCTTTAAAGCATGAAAAAACCCACCACCACTAGCTTTATAGGAAATTATGATGAAATGAATTGGTTAGATTAAAGTAAGGCTTCATCTAGTGTGGTTTTGAAGCACCACAAATGGCACCTTTGCACTTCATAGGGAGTGATATCAAAATGTGATTTTAAAACAACAATGTGATAATGCGAACAATATGGTGCAACCTACATGTGTGTCTACCTTTACCTAGGGACTATCACCCTAAATTTTCTCCTTTCATGAAACATATACAAAACATAAATCTATAGCCCTTATTTTAATCCTAAGACTTACCTAAAGTAGGAATCACCTGTGCCAAGTTTGATTTAGCCCCTTAAAATGTATTTTAACACCCTTAACTTCTCCTAAACTTAGTCCTAAACCAATATTAAATGCACCTAACTACCATTTTATCTTTATAAATATCCTTCATTTAATTAGCCATAAGAAGAACATCGGATCCCAACATAACCTAATTTGCATATTGAAACTTCATAAGAATATGTTTTCTAGAAGATTTCATGTTTTATTATGCTTTAAAGTTGCATATTGAAAGCACCCCCGAGAGGCTTTTATTGTTTGCCTTCATGCAAACACAAAGTGATTACTTCTCTTGACCTAAAAAGCTAGCTCACCTAACTTCCATGCACAATACCTACTTTTCTTCACTTTTAACCACCTTTACATAAAGAACTTGGAACATTTTTGGTGACTTTACTAAGGAGGCATATATGGTGATGGATTCTTATGACTTTATTCCTAATAGGGGTTGGAATGTGTTAAGTTGAGTTGATGGTTTAATTGGTTTTGACATCATTTTAGAAAGCATAGCTAAATTTACTTCTTGCATTGAAAATAAAAATACATAAGCATTGGAATTGGTCTTGGTCCCTTCAATACAATCAAATACAATAACTTAGAAAGATTTTCTCAGTAAAACAAATAGGGTCCTTAGTCACCATTGAAGGGAATGCCCAGCATGTTCAATGGGGAGTTGGAGAAGCCAATGTTACAACCTTAGCCTCCTTGTTGGAAGATCTTATTAGAAAGGTCACTAGGAGATAAGGACTACCAAAAGAATAGCCTTAAGAATCATGTTCTCCATTCCAATGGAGCAAGTGGATTTCGTTTGCATAATGGCATATTATGATAAGCACACATGGGCACATTAAGGAATTAGGTAATAATTATTGCATTGAGCTCATTAAGGATGACCTACATAAATTTTTGGAGGAGAACATGCAAAAAGTCATTATAGACATCAATTTCAGGCTTCCTTTTGTAATACTCGATAAAAACTTAGTAGATAGGAATTGACATAACCAAGTCAAATAGTGTTTGTCAGTGGATAATAAATTGAAATATATAATTTTATTATTAGAATTATTTATTAGTTTTAGTATATAAAAATTTATTAGGTGTTATTTGAGAAAATTAGGAATATTCAAGATCCAAGATTGATAAGATTTTGGATTAGCTTAGTGTTTTACTCAATAACATCTTAGAATTGACCTAAGGTGGCAAAAATGCAACTTTCCACCCATTATAAAAGGGATGGATGGTCGCATAGGTAGAAAGGAGAAAATTTTACTTAGTTAAAAGTTATTTGAGCAAAATTTGGGGAAAACAAGAATTTTTGTATAGTTTGAAGGCATAGGAGAAAAACTTTGGGATAAAGTAATGAAATAAGAATATTCTTTATGATGTTGCAAGGTGACACAAGGAAGATGATGCAAGCAAGAGGATGCAAGGTGATATTATCTAACTTGGAGGTTACTTTAAATTCTCTTATAAATAATAGAGCAAAACCCATTTACTCAACACACCAAAGAATCTTATAGTTAAAGAAGAGAAGAGAGGGAAAAGTGCTATTTTGAATGTTTTTACTAAGTTTTAGTGAGTTTCAATTAGTGCTTTTTAGTGTTCTTGAAGTTTGGTTAAAGTTGGAAGCATTCTTGATCATCTAGTGGAGATATAAGCTAATAACTTCCATGGATTCATCTTCTTTTTATGATTTTCTTTTTAATTTTTAGATTCCTCACTCTCTTTATATGATTTTGGATGCTAAGTTTGGATTTTAGGTAAGGGAATCAAACATCATGAGCTTCCTTGAGCGAGTAAAGATTTATCCTTTTTCTTTTTAGTTTTCTTTCTCAATGATGCTTATATGTGAGACGTATATGATTGTTATTGTTATCTTGAAGTTATGAAGTTCATGGTGGATTATTTGTAAATATGTTTTCATGAAGTTTAAAAAAAGATTTTAAGGAAATTGATTTTGAGAACGGTGTTTTCAAAATGATTCTTTAAAGTAGTCAAGTTTGAAATTATGATTTTCATTTGAAAATGAAATAAAAACTTGGTGAGTGAGCACTTAGAAGCTCACAATTTTCTTAGTTTAGGAGTGACAAAAATTCTATTTTTAGAACTCAAAAGATGTTACATTATGTTTAAGATGGAAAAATGCATGAACACCGAGTTTGAAGACAAAAATATTGTTAAAGCAAGTATACTAACTCCATAGTTTTGCTTGTTGTTTGGTTGAAGGAAAATTTTGTTTTGTAAGAAAAATTTATTGCACTAAGTTCTAAACTACCTAATTAATGACATTAAACATTTTAACAAAAAATTTTGCAGAATAATATGATTGAAATTACACTTGAATATTTATGAAATTATGCTAAGAAATAGTTTTTAAATTAGTAGTTTCAAGTAGTAATTAGTTTTTCTACAAATAGTTTTTAGTAGTAAAACATTTTGGTAACTTATATAACTTGTTTTATGGTTGAAGATGAATAAAAAATAATTTTTAAAGTGTTCAAAACATGGTTGGAAATTTTCTAGAATTTTTGCAAAAAATTGCATCAAAACTTAGTTTTTCATGGAAAAATGGTACTTTTGATATAGTTTACTACTTGTTTAAAGTGGTAAGTAGTATAGCATGTTTTGAGCATAAAAAGAGTTTTAAAATTTCATTTAAAACATCATTTTTAAATATGGAAATTTTTACAAAATTTAAAGAAAAAGATGATATTTTAATTGGAATTTACAAGTTCAAGTTGTTTACTAAAGACTAGTAAAGGTTAATACTTGTTTTTCTTAACAAGTAGGTACTAGTTTTGAGCAATTATTAATACTATTAAACAAAACTTAAAGATTCTTGATTTAGTAAAGAAAAAGAATTTTCTTACTTACTAAAGCATAGACATAAAACTGCTTAAAGTTGAAAGTTGTAAAACTTGGAAAAATCCAAGTTGAGTATCTTTGGTTTTTGTTGTAAAAACCATGTGATATACATAAATCCATGATTCCTTCATTAGTAAATCACATATAATTACATTTAATTACTAGCTTAAAAATATATTTGGTTAATAATGAGAATTCTATTAAAAAATAGACATTGCTCCATTGATTTCATAGTGAAATTATAAGATATATATGTGTATACTGATATAAATTACGCCATGACTTATGCATTAATGTGTTCATATGTGAGCATATTTGTGAACAAAGCTCTATGTCGAAAAGCTCCTAAAAGTAACTTAATAACTCCTGAATGGAAGCATTGATAATCTTTATGATAATTAGAAATGTGATGAGGGAAATTGCAAATTTCTCTTAATAGATTATTTTCATATTTTAGTTATAGCTATGATTGACATTTTGACCTTACCCTACTATTTGTGAAATACACTAGTGAAAGCTTTATGTGAAATTAGCTTTACATCGCAAAAGAATTCAGGCTATGTACTAAATGTGGGCTTTAATGCTGAACATGACATTATTTGCTTGAATGTCATATGTAACATGTGATATGTGATATGATACCTTATGGGGCTTTTAGGGATTAACCTATTTCCTTAACTTTCAAGTCACACGAAAGGATGTGTGGGGTAAGGCTAACCTCAAGTAATAAGGAGGAACCTTTTATGCCTCCATGTATTATAATTGTTTAATGTCATTCATTAAATAGTTTATTGTTGAATTATTTTTTATGCATATGTGGAAATATTTGATAGCCCCTATTAAGGTAAAATTTCAATGTATATCTTGTATATAAATGTCATTAGAATTAAAAATGATTGAAAAATTTATGCGATAACTATCTCACCAAGTAATTCTATTACTCACTATACTTGTAGATATATTTTTATAGATATTTTGCTCAATGCCATTTATTGAGCTTACGGATGTTTGGTAGAGTGTGCATTACATATATTATGGTACTTATCAGTAGGATTTCCATTTTACCTTTTAATCTAGGTTAATGGTAATGTTTTACAGCATGTAAATTTATGAGTATTAGGATTTTATTTTTTAGTGGTGGTCCTTGAGCTGTGCTTTGATGAGGGAGGTTTTCAATAGGCCTTAATATTTATAGTATGGGATGTTTGCACGGTTGAGGAGGAAGTGGTCGATGTCCCTATGTATATTTGTGATATACCATTAGATCACTCATTCTTAATTTACCTAACATATCTCTAGAATTGCCTACTACTACAATTACACCATTAGTACTTGTTTTGGTTTCTTCAGTACAAATACCACTTGTTGCACCAATATCTAATCTTATCCATCTTTTGTACCAATATTATTTATGGTACACTCCTTATCATATGTTCCATAGCTCTAATATGTTCTTGAGTATGTTCTATTTACCATTATTAAGGACCATGAGTATGATATAAGTTTCTATTCTAATACATAAATGAATAATTAGGTTGATAGTCGTTACTTTGCTCTTCTTTTTGGTTTATAGATATTTTATATATTTGCATTGACTTGCTACAACATCGTCATGACTATTTTGATATAAAGGTAAGGTAAAACCCTAAAACCCTATTTGTATAGAAGATGCATATGTCAATTGTGTTGATATATATGTATATATAAAATGTACATTATCATATGTCTCATTTGTTTCCTCTTGTATATGATTTATTCAAAGGTTGTTACAAAACAATAACAAGGGATTCCATGGTAATTTTCAAGTGAACATAAGAAAAAGAGTTTTCCTTGACATTAAAGGTAAACATATATCTTTTCTAAGTATTTTCCAAGCATTTTCCAAGCATTTCCAAGGTATCTTTCTCAAGTATTATTCACATAATTTTAAATTTAAGCTATTTTTTTTATCTATTTTCTAAGAAAAGAAACTAATTTCTAAACTTGATATTATCTCTAGAGATTTTAAATAATTTCTAAACTTGATACTAGCTCCAAAAATTTAAATAGAGTAAGGTCTTTTAATTTTTTAAGTTTTATAAACTTGACACTATTTTGTTATGTTGGTTTCATGGTTTGAACTATGGAAATAATGACATTACTTAGTTTTAGAAAGTTTTCTTATAAATTTTTTTTTAGTTTCTTGAAGAATTTTCAAGAAAATAATATTTAGATAGGTTTTCTAAATCTATTTCAAGTTTGTATTTTTGATAAATTATTTTTTTGAAATAGTCTTTTTTTTGAAAAATTATCTATTTGAGAATTTATTGGAAGTAATGAGCTTATGATAGACAAATATTTTTTTCAAATCACTTCACTTAAAGTTTATGTTTTTTAGGGTTATTATGTTTCAACTATTTCCAATTGAAAAAGAAAACTTCTATTAGACTTGGATTTTGATTCCAAAGAGATTCTTGAACTTGTCTAACTTTCTAAAATGTATTTAAAAGATTGAACTTCATTAATTATGATAATTAGTCTTCTAATGTATATAGAATTTTAAAAAAAATTATCAGTCAATCTAATGACTTTGTATCATGCATATTTTAGAAAATAGTAAATTTTTCATAAAATCAATTGAAAATAACTTGTAAAGATATCTAGTTGATATCTTTACATTAGTTATAATGATGTAAAAATAAGGTTGTTACATAGGTGGTACCAAAGAATGATCTAAGTAAATTGAGCAATGGTTAGAACATGGTTTGGGCAAACGGTGGAATAATGGAATCTAGGGATAAAGCAAGCATAACTCTGATAAGAAGTAGTTTGAGTATGTACCATACCAAATGTTGTTGGCAATATTAATAGGTTTATTTGGAGTATTAGGTATCTTTCAACTTTAGCAAGTAATTTTTATTTTTTGATATAAGTTATTTCATGTGAAATAGTGAGGAATATGACAAATTTGAAAGAATTGAAAAGTAAGAAGTCTACAAACTTTTATAGTATTAAAAATAGAAATGATTAGGAAGTAGCAACCTAGATAGCTATATTGCAACTAACCTTAGAAAAAGTACTTGATCAAGGGAATAGAAATAGCGTAGGTTACATTTCATTAATGAATTTCTAAAGTTAAAACCCCTAGGTTATAATGACACTATTTCATTAATGACTTCTGCTAATTTCTTGAATGAATAGAAAGAATTTGTAAAGTATTAGAATGCACTAAAACTAAGATTGTAAAGCTAGCAAGACATCAACTAGTGGATATAGCTCACTAGTGGTATAACTAGAACATAGGACCAAAACTAGGAGGTGATTATTTGATCACTTAGGCATAGTTTCAAGAAGGATTTATTAATTGCTTCCTCCTCTTAAGTCTTTAAGATGCAAAAGCAATAGAGTTTAATTGATTCAATAATTAATGACAATAGACTAGTATGACACTTAGTTTACTACACTTTCATGTTATGTTAAATAACTAAAAAGGCTAGGTTAAACCAATTTTTGCATAGACTTTAAGATTGTTATTATAACTGGGCTAATATTGTGAAGGATGCAATCTATAAGAAAGTCTTGAATTTGGCTATCAAAGTGGAGATATGTTAAAAAAAGAGATATGAGAGGGAAGCAAGCTCTAGTAAGAAAATAACAAGGTTTGAAAGTAGGAGTAGTAATAGTAAGAAGTTAGCTAAGAGTGTGCAGAGTGCACCAGTGAGAGGATAATTTGGTAGGAAAAAGTTTCAAGGTTCGATGACTTGCCAGAGTGCTATTATCATGAGTAGACTAATAAACTTACTAAAGAGGACTTATTCTATGCTAAATCTACCAAATAGACCACTTTTCTATAATCAATGCAATATGAACCACATTGGACCTTGTAGATTTTGCTTTAAATATAGATGAATCGGATATAAAGCATGGAACTATATAATGACTTTACTTAAAAACAATGTTACCTTTAGTACTCAAAACACCTAGGTATTTGTTTCCATGAGATTGCCTATAATACCTTGAAGAGGAGGAAGAAAAGAAGGTTGTAAGGAGATCATTGGGGCTCAAGATAGAGTATTTGTCATGATGAGGTTAGAGGTTCAAGCCTTAAATGCTATGATGATAGGTACCTTACTAATTAAGAATCTTTATGAAAAAGTCCTATTTAATTTGAGAGCTACTCATTCTTTTTTGTCCAATTGTTTAGCAAGTAGAATCTTGAAACTTAAGGAAGAATTAAGAAAATATTATGATAGTGCTACCTAGTAGGGAAAGCTATAATAACCATACACGATGTTAAAGAATAAGAGTTTAACTTAGATAATTATCTAACCTAGGAAACCTTAATAATGTTGGATATTATAGATTATAATGTAATCCTTGGAATAGATTAGTTGTCTAAGTATCATGTTTATGTAGACTATAACCATAAGATAGTAACTTATCAACTAGAAGAGGAAGTGATGTGAGCATTTCAAGGAGAGAAGTAGGTTGAAATGCTTACCTTTATTTTTAATTTAAAGGCTAGGAAACTGGTTAAGAAAGAATGTGTAATTTGGATAGTTGCTATAAGCAAAGATGAAATGGAAAAACCTAAAGTAAGTGAAGTTCTAGTGGTAAATGAGTTTAAGAACATTTTTCTAGATGAGTTATCAAGATTACTACTTGATTAGGAAATAAAATTCACAATTGACATGATTCTTGCAACAAACCCCATATTTATCCCTTTATATTGCATGATAATAACTAAATTGAAGGAGTTGAAGGAGCAATTCCAAGATTTGATGGATAAAGGTTTTATACAACCAAGTGTTTTCCCATAAGGTGTGCTAGTATTGTTTGTTAAAAAGAATGACAAGTTATCAAGGCTATGTATCAATTATCAATAACTAAATAAGGTCACTATGAAAAATTGCTATACTTTGCCTAAAATAAATAATATTTTCAATCAATTTTAAGGTGTTCAATGCTTTTTAAAGATTAACTTGTAATATGGTTATCACTAATTAAAGATGAAAAAAGAAGGTATTTTGAAGAAAGCATTTTGCACTTGCTATGGACACTATGAATTCTTAAATGCACCAGTAACATTTATGGATTTAATGAACGGAGTTTTCAAGCTATTCTTTGATAAGTTCATCATCATATACATTAACAATATGCTGGTGTACTTAAAAAATGAGGATGAGCATACACAACATTTACGAATAGCTTTGTAGACCTTGAGAAAGAGTTAGTTGTATATTAAGTTCTTAAAGTATAAGTTCTAAATGTATCTTAGGACATGCGCTTTCAAAGGAAAGGATTCAAATAGGCCTATAAAAGATAAAAGTTGTAATTAAATGGTTAAGATCCTTAATAGTGATAGGGACACAGTTTCCTTGGATTAACTATATACTATAAGAAATTTATGAAGAATTTTCAAAGATTGCTTTGTCATTAACTAAATTATCCTAAAAAGGAGTTAAGTTTATATGGAATGATAAATGTGAAAGAAATTTTTAGACATCTGCATTTGTTTTAACTTTTCTAGGTGAAATTAAAGGGTATATATTATATTGTAATGCATTAAGAGTTAGGTTAGGATGTGTACTAATGCAATATAGGAAAGTTATTGCTTATGTATCAAGATAATTGAAGAAACATCAGGAGAACTATCCAAATCGTGATCTGGAGATGACAATAGTGGCATTTGCTCTTAAGATTTAGAGACAATATCTATATGGGGCAACCTATGAAATCTATACAAATTACAAAATTTTAAAGTATATCTTTGAGTAGAAGGACTTGAATTGGTGCCAAAAAAGGTGGATGGAACTAATGAAGGACTATGAATGTTCTATTCATTAGTATTATTGAAATATGAATTGGAAATGCAAATTTTATGGTAAACACTTTGAGTAGGAAGGATCCAAGGAGAAGAGGAACAATATAGAAGGATGAAGCTTTCAAAGAAATAGCTAGTGTGAGAGTATAATCCATAATAGTGGAGTAGCTCAAAAGGAACAATTGAAAAACTCTAAGTATGACTAGTTGAAGGAAAGGCCAATGCTAGAATAAGAAACACACTTAAGCATTGATAATACTAGTCTAATAAGAAGTAAAAGGAGATTATAGGTTCCTAAATCTACAAGATAAGAAATCCTCAAAAAAGTGCATGACTCGTCATACACTTTGCATCCAAGTGTAACAAAAATGCATTAAAATTCAAAGAATGTCTATTAGGGGAAAGAATGATGAAGGATGTAGTAGATTATGTGATCAAGTGTCTAATTTGCTAATAAATTAAAGTAGAGCAGCAATGCCTTACGAAACTTTATCATAACATCTATATTCTTGAGTTAAGGTGGGAAAGTCTTATAATGGACTCCGTTACTAGATTGCTAAGGACTAGCAAAGGGTATGATTTCTTATAGGTTATTATGGATTGTCTTACAATAATAATGCATTTCCTGCTAGTTAAGATGACATTTTCAGCATCTCAATATGCTTAAAATTTTTCAAATAAAATCATACCATTGCATGGCATGCCTATTACAATTATTTTTGATCATGGGATGCAATTTGCATTGCATTTTTAGTAAGTGTTTTAAGAAGTATGGAGGGTATAGTTGTGGTTTAGCATAGTATTTCACCCATAGATAAATTCCTAGTTGGAAAGGATAATTTAGACATTGGAATAAATGCTTAGGGCTTGTGCGATTGAGTTTGGAGGAAGTAAGGAAAAGTACTTATCATTGAATGAATTCATCTAAAATAATACCTATCAAGCAAGCATCTAAATGGCCTTGTTTGAAGCCTTATATGATAGGAAGTGTAGGTCATCAATAGGGTGGTTCAAATATGGGGAAGTAAAGATAATTATGTTGATTTAGTGGATGATACAAATAATAAAGTTAAGGTCATTAAGGAAGGACTTCATCCAATGCAAGATAAGTAGAAGGCTTATGCCAATATGCATAGTTGAGAGATAGAAATTCAGTGAAGAGAGTGTGTTTTTCTTAGGGTGTCACCAATGAAAAGAGTAATATGATTTAGTAAGAATGGGAATATGTTGGACCTTATCTAATAACAAAGAGAATTAGTAAAGTAGCTTATTATTTAGATTTATTGGAAAGCATAGAGGTAATACACCTTGTATTTCATATTTTTATGTTATAGGAATACATCCTAGATGAATCTCATGTTCTAAAGGAAGAACTAGTAGAATTAGAATAGAAGCTAGCCTATATAGGAAAACTAGTTGAGATAATAGATAAACAAGTTAGGAAGCTGAGATCTAAGGAGACATCTATAGTTCAAGTGGTTTGGGAGAAACATAATGATCAGGAAGCAACTTGGGAAAGAGAAATGAATATGAATGATAAATGCCTATAATTATTTAGCAAGACTTTTTAAAGTTTTTATATAGATTGTAGAGAAATTTGTTTTCTTTATCATGTTAATAAAATTTAAGGACAAATTTTCTTTAAAAGGGAGAATCATAATACCTAATAAAAACTCAGTAGATTGAGATTAACATAACTAAGTTAGAAAATGTTTGTTTGTGGATAATGAGTAGAAATATATATATTTCTACTAATAGAATTGTTTATTAGTTTTAGTATATAGAAAATTTATTAGCAATCATTTGAGAAAATATAAGAAAATTAAAAATATTCAAGATTGAGGGTTGATAGAATTTTGGAATAATTTAGTGTTTTACTTAAGAATACCTTAGAATTAACCCAAGATGGCAAAAAGAAATGCAAATTTGTACCCATTATTAAGGGATGGAAAGTACATAGGGAGAAAAGAAGAATTTTTACTTAGTTGAAGGGCATTCGAGCAAAATTTAGGGGAAAAAAGGAATTTTTTTATAGTTGGAAGGCATAAGAGGAAAACTTAAGGAGAAAGCAATGTAATAATAATATTTCCTAAGATAATGCAAGATGACACAAGCCAGATGATGCAAGCAAGATGATGCAAGGTGATATCATTTGACTTGGAGGTTACTCTAAATTCTTCTATAAGTAGTTAACCAAAACTTATTTACTCTTTACACTAAAGAGCCCTATGACTAAAGGAAAGAAGAGAGGGAAAGAGTGCTTTTAGCGTTCTTGAAGTTTAGTTGAAGTTGGAAGCATTCTTAATCATCTAATAAAGGTATAAGCTTATAACTTTCATGGATTTATTTTCTTTTTATCATAACATTTATTACATAATTTAATTTTGAATTATTTCGTATGCATAAGTGGAAATATCTGATAGCCTTGATAAGGTAAAATTTAATTTTTATCTTATATATAAATATTATCAAAATTAAAATTGATTAAAAAATTTGTATGATAGCTATTTCATTGAGTGATTATATTATTCACTCTATTTATGAATATACTTTTATAGATATTGTGCTTGATGCCACATAATGAGCTTGTTGACATTTGGTAGAGTATGCATTACACACATTATGGTACATGTCGATAGTAGTTCCATTTTACTTTTTTTATCCTTGCTGATGGTAGAGTGTTATAGCATATAGAGTTACTAGTAGTGTGGCTTGATCCTCTAATGGTGGACCTTGAGCCGCACTTTGTTAAGGAAGGTTTTCACGAGTTTCCAATATTGGATATTCCTACCAATAAGAAGGGAATGGTCAACATCACTCCACACATTGATGATATATCTTTATATCTTGTGGTCTTTGTTCTTGATTTGCTTGACACATTTTTAAAGTTGCTTGCTACTCTAACTATACCATTAGCACTTGTACCTATTTTTTTAATACCAGCACCACTTGTAACACTAGTACCCTAGTCTTCTCTAGCTACTATACTAGTATCATTTTTGGTACATTCCTCACCACATGTTCCACAGCCCAAGTATGCTCCACATGCCACCACTAAGGACTATAGGTTCAACATGAGTTTCTATTTTGATACATCAGTAAACAATTAGGTTGATTGCTATCACTTTGTTATTTTTTTTTGTTTATGGATATTGTATATATTTGCATTGACTTATTGCAACATTATCACAACTATTGTAATATACAGGTATGGTAAAACTTTAAAACTCTATTTGTATAAAAGATGCATATGTTTAATTTTGTTGATATATGTACATATAATGTATATCGTTGTATGTCTCATTTGTTTCCTTTCATATATGATTTATTTAAGGGTTGTTATGAAATAATAACAAGGGATCCCATGATAATTTTTAAGGAAATACAAGAAAAAGAATTTTCCCTAACATTAAAGGTATACATATATTTTTTTCCAAGCATTTCCAATGTATCCTTCTCAATTATTATTCACATAGTTTTAAATTTAAGTTATTTTTGATCTATTTTCTAAAAAAAGAAATTAATTTTTGAACTTGATATTATCACAAAGTATTTTAAATAAAGTAAAATCTTTTGATCTTTTAAGTTTTATAAACATAGTCCTATTCTGTTATATTGGTTTCTTGGTTTGAACTTTGAAAATAAAGACATGACTTAGTTTTTACAAAGTTTTCTTATAAAATATCTTTCTAGTTTGTTAAGGAATTTTCAAGAAAATAATATTCAGACAAATTTTCTAAATCTATTTCAAGTCCGTATTTTTGATAAATTATCTTTTTGGAAATGGTTTTCTAAAAAACTGTCTATTTAAGAATTGGTCGGAAGCAATGACCTTTTGATAAATAAATATCTTTTTAATCACTTTTTCAAAATTTTCTATTTTTAAGGTCATTATGTTTTTCCTATTTCCAATATAAAAAAGAAAAAATTTTCTATTTGACTTGGATTTTGTCTCCAAAGTGATTTTAAACTTATTTATTTTAAAATGTATTTAAAAGATTAAACATCATTAATTATGAAAATTGGTCTTTTGATTGATACATAGTTTAAAAAAATAGTTATCAGTGAATCTTATGTTTTTACTTCATGCATATTTTAGAAAACAATAAATTTTTCATAAACTAGTTAGTTTAGAAAGGTTTGTAGTGATATCCAGTTGATATCTTTATGTATGATATTATAGTCTAAAAATGGGGTAATGACACCTTTCCACTCTTGCACTATTTGTGTATCCATACTTGCAAGCCTATTAACCACATTCTTTTTGCAAATTTTTTTGGTAGTGGAAATGTAAAAGAACATATACACCAATTTATTGGCAATTTAAGGCTATATAGCTTTGATGATGATGATTTGTGGCTCAGAGAATTCTCTAAATTATTCACTGGACACAATTAATCTTGGTACACAAAATTACAGAGTTCATCCATGCATGGCTTAAGATGGTATAAGTTTTTTGAAATAAATCTTTTGTTATGCATAAGAGTGTCCAATTTATGGATTAGGGAAGGATTTATTAGGTTTCGGATTAACATACGTAGCCAAAAAATTAAATTTTTTTATCTGAATCCTACTAAGGATTCATGCAAAAGGGCATAAACCAATGTTAGAGTTTTACCTTTTGTATACTCGTATTCTCTTTGAACAAAATTTTGAGAGACTGAGATGAGTCACGAATCAAATGTTGGCTAAAAGGTACAATGCCTCTATAGTATCCATACAAAATGAACAATGACTTCTCACCCTCCACGAATTTGCTATGATATGTCTTTCTCACTAAGATTAGGATTAGTGCATTTTTCTTGATTGATTTAGGATTTGATGACAGTTAATGTGTGTTCTTAAAGTTTTACTTTCAAGTTCTTTTTATAGAACTAAGGTAAATCACATTCTTAGTCCTACTAGGATAATACTTTTAAAAAATTATAATCTCACTTAACAACTATTACCTTATCCTTATCATGGAGAGAGTGAGAAGAGATAAGATTTATCCATTAATTATCTAATATTAGATAATAGTATTATCTCATAATATAATTATTTAATATTAAAATGGTATATACTTATCTTATATTATAAAATAATATTATCTTATAATATAATTATCGAATATCTAATAACGTAATTATCTGATATTACTTTAATATCAAATAATATCATATAATATACGATATTTATTATGTGAAAATATATGCACCAAAATAAGCCTAATTAATTAAATTTTAGTTCAACTAAAGCCTAATTAATTATTGTCTTATTCCTACTCCTTTTGTGTGACTCTATAGGTTCTTACTACATCAATAATAGCCTACTTGTGGAACATAGATAGTGAGCGATATCTAACAATACATCATTATTACCCAAATAATAAAAATGTCTGTGATTCGATATTTACTTAAATGTATGAATATGCTGGAAATCGCGCATCATACATGCACAGCGGAATAAAACTTTTTGCACGATTTCCACCAAGGATCTATGCGAATTTAGAACGCCATAGATTAGGGATTAGGGTTTATACCTTTTGGCAAAATTCTTCTGACCGCTACACCAAGTCCGATCTGCTTCCAAATCACGAACCGAATGGAAACCAGTAAATCAGATCACCAGTACAACGTATATGTGGCTGCACCTCTGTGGTATCCACACGAACCCGTGAATCACCGATGAATGTCCGCTACACACACCGGTTGGAATTGATCTCCTTAGACCTCGTAGTGCTAGCTACGCCTCTTCAGAGATTTTTGTCTAGGAGAGTGGCTAGGGTTTTTCTATGCTTTTACTTGGGGTGCGTCAAGAATAATAGTCCTCCTATTATTACCCAATAAGCCTATTTAAATAGGTGCATAGAAAAACCTAACCTATTTGGGCCTTATTCCATATATAATTATAGGCTTACTATTGGGCCTTATAATTATAACATGAATTCCCAAATATTAAGCCCAAACAATTTGGTCCATTAATTTCAAATTCACTAAGCTCTAAGTGTGCGACCCTACAGGCTCTCATTACGTTGGCAATGACCATTAATCATATTAATGATCATAAACAAAGATTGGTGTCTAGCAACACATCATTGTTACCCAAGTAATGAGAAAGTCAGTGATTTGACTAAACCTTTATACGTGATCATCACTTATGTCCTTTTGTCCTATACATCTAGATTGAGCACGAGACATGGACCGTGTCATTCCCGTATAGCCCAATCTTAAGGTTTCTTGACTCCTAAGTAAGCTGACTGAAACAAATGTAATCGACATCTCATGTCAATTCATTTGAGCATGGCTATGCATTTTCTCAGCTTTACTTAGTCAAGGGGCCCATAGATGTTACTCCTGTTATATAGGAGGGACAAATCCCATCTTGATCACACAAACCCCTCCGCATGATATGTGACATATCCAATATCTACCCTTGCATTCACTTAACCATTAGTGACATAGAATAGTATCAAAATATGAAACTCACGTGTAGGGAACCTTGGTGATCTCAGGTCAAAGGACCATATTAATAATGATCACTAAGAACCACTTATGACACTCATATAACGATCCATGTAGTGTTCTTAATATGGGTCGGTCCAGTATATAAGTTCTCTAACTTGTACTCATGTGTAAACTTAATATCCCATATAAGTTTTCACACATGCTAGTCTTAACATATCAAAGCAACCTAATCCACAATGATATATGACTAGGGACATTTAAGAATACAATTATTCTAAGGTTATTATTATAATTAAATATATTACGCAGACAATATATATAAATATAATAATTGAAATTGCCATTAAAATAACATGATTCAAAATTACAATCACCAATATGATTGGTTTTAGGGCATATACACTAACAGAATAACACTTTGTAATATAATCCCTTTTGTAACGATATCCAAATTGAATTAGAGGCATAAAATGCGTCATCCTCGTTAATGTTCAATTTAAGTTTCTTCATACTGAGTAAACTAATTTAAATAAATGATCAATATCTCATATTGATCCATTTGAGCATTGACGTGATCCCGCAAGTGCACGGATTAAGTCGAGTTATAGTATAAAAGATATTATCTCCACAGGGATTGAACGTTGAATACTAACTGAATTTCAAGGAAAATTATCTAGGCGTATCGATTGATAATGTGAATTAAGGATAAAATGTAAAAACAGAGCTTAGTTATCAAAAAAGGTTTAATTCAATGAAATGAAAGCGTACTCAGCTTAAGGTTCCTTTGTACATTTCATTATGGAATGAAGATAATCCTCTAACTTAGTTTACTGTTAATTTAGATTGCTGGATTACCAAAAATAAGCTATACCTCATTGCAAGGCTACTAACTACTAACCAAAAGATTAAGTGCCCAGAATTTTTCTAGTAATCACTCATCTAGGTTGCATTAACATTGCCTTAGAATCCATTTTCAAACATTTCATCCTGTGCAAAAGAATCCAATTAGCTTAATTCCTAAGTCTAATTAATATTCCCAATGATCATGCAAGGTCCGATTAATTAATTGGTCATTTCAACCTAGAATCAACTAATCCTTAACACAAATCCAATATTCCAGAAGTATTGGTTTGTTCAAGTACCAAACAGCATAATCAAATCATAAATCAACAATAAATCAAGCTAGATTATATAAAAATCAATTCCATAAATCCATGAACAAGTTCACACCAACTGAGCACAAGGGTTTAGTGTGAAGACATTACAAAACTAGAAGAAAACCAAAAAACAACGAGGGAATTCAAACAAATCATGAAACTCTACAAATTCCTTGCTTGAATCTTCAATCCTTTGCTTGAATCCACGTTAGAAGTTGCCCTTGGTGAGTATAGGTCTCTCTTAGGGTTTCTTCCAGCAGCTTGTAACTCCCTTATTTATCAACACCTTAATCCTCATTAAGTAGGGAATTAACGCATACTAATTTGTCTTCTACTTTAAGCTAGCTCACAATACCTCAAATATCTGGATCTCATACGATATAGGCAAGGGTCATGTAATTATACAAAATTTCAACATACAAAGTATACATCCATCATTTACAATATCACTAACTATACAATCGTTTTTAACATACAACTTCAAAACTTTACTCTCCTTTGCCAAGAGAGCCTTTAGAAGCATCACCTGGAATGGTTAGTAACAACATAAAAACATGAGAAACAAAGTTTCCCAGTAGCTAGCTATTATCATAAAAACATATCAAGCCATTCCAGATCCTTAAGCAAATAAAACGTACATTTCGAAATCAATCAATCATTTATCATCTCATTCCATACCATTGTAGGAAATGTACATCACACATAACAATCAACAAGCCCATTCAAGGACTCATATAATTATCTAGATGGCCACCACAGATAATCGTACCTAGGCCTCATACAGTAATTCACTGTTTTCCCGGGGATAACTCGGGCCATAGGCCTTACTCACACAGTATCACACTGTCTTCCCGAGGTGTCTGGCCATAGGTACCGCACACAGCAATTTTCATTACCATCCCGGGGATAACTCGGGCCATAGGCCTTACACACACAGTATTTGACTGTCTTCCCGGGGTGTGCACACAACTATTTCATACACATTCTATATAATGGCAAAGTATACCGAAAATCATGTAAATAGAAAACAGAGTTTAAGGATAAAGTTAGCTACCTTTTACAAGCTTCCAATGTGATGTTTCCTTTGCCCTCACTAAAAACTCCTTTACAATTCCTCTTGCCTTCCTAACTTGTCACTTCTTAGTCTACATAAATACACATCATACTTCTTATTAGAACATCATCACTTTCCTTAAACCTCATGTATTATTTACTTCCTCCACTTAAATAAATGCATACTTAGATGCTCTATATCTTGTTTTCAAACCTTGAAATGACATATATGAACATTAGAAAAGGATCCGGAAGTAAAACCATGCAAAACGTGAAGAATCAAAGTCAAAATGTTCACTTGTCAAAGAACACGGGGGTGAACATGGGCCGTGTTCTACCCCGTGTTCAGAACATGGGGTACAACATGGGTCGTGTTCTGCCCCATGTACATTACTGATAAGCCTTTGCAGAAGAACACGGGGTTCATCATGGGCCGTGTTCTACCCCGTGTACAGAACATGGGGTACAACATGGGCCGTGTTTTACCCCGTGTACATTACTGATCTTCCAAAAACATAATTTTACATGGCTAAACCTCCTTCTCCCCTTGACTTCTCAAAAGGGAAGTTTCATACACATTTTCATAACTCAAAATTCATCTTCTATAAGCTTCATAACTCATAAGAATCATCCCAATTTCATCATTTTAACCAAATTTCAAACAAATCATGACAAATCCACACATGCACCATTATGCCTCTAAAACCCAAGTGTGTATATCATAGTTTCTTGCTATTTTTACACCAAACCAAAGCCATAAATCAATATAACAACATCTAAAACACCATTAGACATGTTCAAATCATCCAAAACTCTATGATCAACTACCTTTGACCACTCCAACATCAAAATCTCAAGAAACTAAAAAGAGCACAATAAAGAACTTTTAGAGAAGAACAATTTTACCTCTTGCAACAACTTGAAAATCCTCACTTAGAGCTCCCCAAACTTGATCAAACTTGAGTTTTTCTTTAATCTAAACACACCAATGGATAGAGCTTGATGAGAAGAGCAACTTTCCCTTCTACCCCCAAGCCTAAATCTCACTATTTTTGGGTGAAAAAGTCAAAAGAAACTTTCTCTCTCTTCCTTCTCTCTCCTGCACGTTTTTGGTGCTTTAATGGAGTCTTCCACAGCTTTTGAGAAGAAAGGAGAAGGAAGAAGATTTTTCATGAAGCTTCAAGGGTATTCTTGCCATTTTTGACAATTTCAACGGTAATTTAGTCCTTTTTTTCACTAATAGTAAGGCTATTCTTGCCACTTTCTTCCAACAAGGACACTTGTCATGTGTCTATTGGCCACACTAAATAAAATCACATATTGCACCCCAAAATCTTGGCTATTCATATTAGATCCCAAATCCTTGGTTATTTCACTTTAACCACACCCGATTTTGCACTTTTGCAATTTAGTCCATAGGGTCTCTGTCTGTTTAAAATTCCTTACACTGTCAGACTTAGACAATTCCCCATTTTAGGATTTTCTAACCTTCTTTGATCATCCATACTGTTTAGGAAAATTAATTCTTTTCCTACTATCCTTTTCCTTCAAAATTTCATTTACCCTTACACTTAATTCCTTTCAATTTAAGATTCACCCACTAAGCTAATTCAAACATGCTCTTCGTTTCTACGACCTTAGAATTTAGAGATTCAAATAATAGAATTAAAAAATTCGGGACATTACACAGCTCCTCTTTTAATTTTTTGATTTCTCCTCCCTCTCCTTTTGATTTTTTGCACAAAACTTATATAGGTAATGTACACGGGGTATGACACGGCCCGTGTTGTACCTCGTGTTCTTCTGCGAAGGTTGAGTAGCATGATACACGGGGTGCAACACTCCCCGTGTTTACTTGCGAAGTATCAAGCAGTATTGTACACGGGGTATGACGCGACCTATGTTGTACCCCGTGTTCTTCTGCGAAGGCTGATCAGCATGATACACGGGGTGTGACACTCCTCGTGTTTACCTTAGAAGTGAAGGGCAGTATGGTACACGGGGAATGACACAGCTTATGTTTACCCCCGTGTTCTTCTCTGAGTAGTTTAGTGAAACTTCGAAGCATTCCAGAAGGATACACGGCCTTCAACACGGGGTTCCCATACCCTGTGTTCTTTGTCAGGTGAGCAACTTTGCTTCGATTCTCCATAATTTGCATAGTTTTTGCCTCCGGATTCTTTTCTAATGCTCAAATGTGTCATTTCGAAACCTGAAAATAAAATATCGAGCATCTAAGTATCCTTTTCAATCAATTTGCACAAGATACTAAGTAAATAAGTGATGAAACACACAGAATTTAAGTGCAATTGTGCATTTATCAAGCATAACCATGCATTTCTTAATCTCACTCAATCAACGAACCCAAGGATATCATTCCTACTATATAATAAGAATAAAATTTTCATCTACATCACTCATATCCTTTGCATAATTCATGACATACCCAATTGACGTCCTACAATACATCTTGGTTAAAGATGATATAGAACGACATCAAAGTGTGTGACTCCTCATGTAGGGAACCATAGTGACTTTAGGTTAAAGAACTACATACATTATGATTACATGAGAATAACTAATGATATTTAACAATCCATGTAGTTTTTCTCATTGCGAGTTAGTTTAGTACATCTATTCACTAATAATTTACTCATGTATTGACTTGATATTACATATTCATGATTCATAATCATCAGTCACTATACATGCTAGTCTCGATATATTATTGCTATCCTTTTTGTAATAATACTTGATTAGGGATATTTTAGGAATAGTAAAACTATTCCAGAGATAATTATTATATTAAGTTATAAATTGTATAGATATATAAAAAATAAAAATAAAACATAATAATTATATTGCATGAAATAAAATAATACATTTTTTATTATTACAATCATCTTTATGAATGACTATTAGGACATAATCATTTTGTATTGACTATAACTCACTATTTTATCTTCAATGTTTTTAGGTAATGATGAGTATATTTGAACTTGATGCATCTAAGGAGACTTAAAGACTGCTTGAATTAAAAAAATTGACAGTTGGAGATTGTTTTGGATTAGGATCGGATATAAAAATAGAGTTTTTAGTGATTTAGTCATTGATGTGCTGAATCGTTTATTTGCATATATATTGCAATTGTATAGTATAGTGTACATGTTAGCCAATATTATATCTAGAAATTAAATAATTTTTATATTTTTAGGGCGTGTAACTTTCGAGAAGTATTCAAAAATAGAAAAAATTTTATTCATTTTTTGTAAAAAAAATTATAATAAAAAATTGAATTCCCTTGAAATTTAGGAACTCTTGTTAAATAATAAAAATAAAAAATATTAAAATTTGTAAAAGCAGGTAACAAATCTATGTCAATTACAGTCGAGATGGGTTGTGATATTAAAGTGTCACGTATATCCTCAAATAAAGTAACTATCTTTGTAACGTGACTTGAAAGCACAATTTTTATAAAAGCAATTTTATACTAGAAAACTCAAGTGCACTAGAATCCAAAACTCTGTACAGAAACACAAACTTATGTTTACATCCATTTTAAAATTGGACTAATAATTAAGATGGGATTTAATCAAACCTTCGGACAAAAGAGTTGCTGGCAAATTGGCCGGCGTTGACAAGTCGTCGCGCAACAACGTCAAGAAGCTCCTGTTAGCTTCCCTCTTATTGCAGAATAGTTTCATTTTTGCTATCCCTAGAAGATCCCGCCTAAGCCTCTACGGATGAAGTTGAGGCAGGGTAGTAGAAAATGAAGAAGGAAGAGACCAACTTCAACATCTGCTTCAATAGCTACAATTCCACGGCTTCTATTCCTGCTAGCTCATCTTCATCTTATTGCTTCTCTCACCTATGTTTTACTCGCCGTTGGGCGATAGCTTTCGCATCGCAAGTGGGGCACAATGTTGCGTGTAAGTCAAAGCCTAAGAAAATAGACGCACCAGCATGCCAGGAAGAGCAAAAAGTAGGAAGGGAAAAAATGTAGAATCCTAAAAGAGAGGAAAAGCTGTCCCGCAAACAGGAAAAGAAGAGTACCGACATAAAAGGAAAGTTGGTGTGGAGTGAGAGCACAGGAAGCCAGGGGAGGTGACGGGAATCTTCCGCGAGCTGATGATGCAGCCAGCAAAATTAAAAAAGTCAGTGTATACAGTAAGCAGAAAGAGAGGGCCGAAAATTATTACTTTCATTGTATTATTTTATTTTTTTATTTTTTATATAAGAAAGTAGGTTTCAGAAATAATAAGAATAAGAAAGGGGAGGGGGAAACCAAGGAGGGTGAGAAAGAGGAGAGAGGGAGTACTATCCAGACATAAAAATGAAAAGGAAGAGATGGAAGTTGACGTGTAGCTAGGAAAAAGGATCTCACGGTTCTCACCTATTTAAGCTCGCCCTTATGTGGCAGGACTTCCATCCCCCACTTGGTTGTTGGGGTTAATAAACCCTAATCAATAAATTTCATTGTTACTCCCATTTGACAGTTAAACCTGCACAAAAATTAATTTTTCAAACGACCATACTTTTTTTTGAAATTACAACTTACTCCTCCAAAGTCTTTTTGTAACTGGTCCAAAAACATGTTTTCACACTACCTTACGTGTCCAATCCCAAAATATTTAACTATATTTTATTATGTTTATATTTTTCTTGTCTCCCTTCCTTACCTTTCAATATTGGATTTCTGTGTTTCAAGTAGCAAAATTTTTACGTTTTACTAGACTTGTAATCAATTTTTTTTAAAAGTAATATAAAGTTCCATTATTTATGGAACTTAAAATTATTCACATAAAATATTATAATATTTTTATTTATTTCTAAATAAATTATTCATATTTTATATTATTATATTTAAATTTATTCATAATTTTATATATTGACAAAATTTTTATATAAATCATGTGTAATTACATTAAATATTAAAGAGTTGAATGATATATCTAAATAATAATAGTAATAATAAGAACAACGATGATAATCCCTTTGCAATTATGATTATGCCTTTAATAATAATAACAATAATAATAATAAAATTAACTTAAGTTTAATAAATAACATATAATATATTTAAAAAAATTATAATAGTGAATAAAAAAATGAAACAGGATTGAATGAAATATTGATGATGAACAATTAAATAGTACATTAACAATGCTAAAAAACGTAGAGCTAAAAAAAGCGTTAGATTTTGATTGTCAAACTTATTTTGTTTAAATAATTTCTTATCTTAAATATTAATTTTATTTAACAATTTAAAAATTTTATACAAAATATTAAAAAGTGAAACTGTTGAACTCGATGTAACTTTAGAGAAAAAATTAAATAAATGATTTTATATAGTAAGTTAATTGAAGGGCTTGAAATTGATTTTATATCTTTGAATGAAAATGTGAAATATGCATTATATTATCAATTCTTAACCATCAATATCTTTACTTATTAGTATTAAACATAAAATAAGTATGAGTTGAAATTTGATTTATTATCAATTTATTATTTTTTACATTATTAATAAATAAGAAAATGATACATTATTAAAAAAGTAATAATTTTTATTAATAATAAGAATGTTTTAATAATTTTTATTGATATTTTAATATATAAGTAAATAATAGTATAAAACTGATTTATATTTACAATAAATTAAATTTAATTCAAATAAGTATTATAAGTCCAACTACTAACAATTACAAACAAAATGATATTAAGATGATTTTATCAAACATAAAATAGATTTATGCATAATTAGTTATTTTATAATCAAATATTTATAATCACATTATTGCCAAAATTAATTGTACCACTATTATACCAAATACACATGTAAAATATTTCATTAAAATATTAGTAAATAGTTGATGAAATGAAGATTCAAGAATAATTAGTTAATAATTATATAGGATAATTTGGCCTTAATCCTTATATTCAAGCTAATTCCCAAATATTAATTAAATAATCATCCTTGAACTTCTGTAGCAAATTAAGTAATAATAGGAGACTATTATAATTAAGATCAATTTTAAAATGTAAAATATATTTTAAAAAGTAAAGTGAGACATGGTGAGAAAATTAAGAAAGTAGATGATTACAAGTTTAAAAATTATTTTTAATTAATTATTTATTAAATTCTAAAACTTTAATTTTTTTAAAACTAAATCATCTTGAAGGAGAAATCACACTGATTCCAAATTTATGTCTTTGTTGACAAAAAAAAAATTAGTTCTACCTCATAGTAAATTAATTTTATTAATAAATTGTACTGATAGTGAGAGTAATAATCATGAAAATTAATAATAGGAAAATTTACTAGTCTAATAATCAATGTATGAATTTTTTCTTTGATAATTTTATGTATCAAAATCAATATTTATTTTATTTAAAAGTGGTTATGTGATATGTTCTCCTTTTTTACACCCTAACCTTTGTTTTGGGCTTTTTTCAATAATAGGCCTTGCTTCTTTTTAAGCTTGATCAGCCCATTTCTTCAAATGCAGAACAATTTATAATTATTATTTTATTAAAAATTAATATGAATTAATTTAATTTGTATATCTATTTATATTAATAAGTTCTTTTATATTACTTTAAATTTTTAACTAATTTAATAATTAATTTTATAAAATACTTCTAATACAATTATCTAACTTATTAACTATTAGGGATAAAATATTTGCTATTATTTAATTTATCACCTAACAATTAAATTTACCACGTATTAACCTGCTCCTTAGTTATTTGTACAAATTAGTCTAACAAATATTTCATTTATATCTATTATAATTTAATTTTATATTTTTAAATTAATTTTTATCTAATTTTATTTTCTTTTTTTATTTTTCAAAAATAAAGAAAAAAATCATTTAAGAAATTTTTCCCACTATTAGCCTAGTGATAACCCTTTGGATTTTATTTCAACAAATCGTGCTGTGGTTTTGGCCGAGGGGAAGGACTAACTTTTAATTAATAGCTTATTTTGTACTAATGTGCAAATACAAGTACTGAATAATTGTTTCACGTAATGATGCGGTTGTCAATATCCCAACGCGACAGTACTATTTTATCCTCTTTCTAATCTTGAAAATTTTTGTGATAAGCTAAATCCCACGTATCCGGGGCCTTTTAACCCTAGTTTTAACTAGGGGATCGAAATCTTGCCTACCTTCATCATAAATCTCTATCTTTCATTTTAATTCAAGTACATTTTAATCATTAATTTATTTTAACAGCTTATTTTATAAAATTAATTTTGTTGACGATCACAATTTCATCATTTCCAATCATATGTTAATACGCATGTATATTTTTATAATAATTTAATAAATTTTAAAATAAATATTTTAATATTTTTTAAATTTTAAAAATAATTTATTAAATATAAATAAATTATTTTATAAATTTGTACACTCAATCTTCAATTAACAATAATCATATATAAAAATAAATTTATTTTAATTATTATTATCAGTATCATTTTATGATTTTAAAAATAATTTTAAAATTAAATATTAATCAATCAAATAAAATAAATTCTCACAAACTTTTCAAACTTTAATTTAGAATATTACATGTTGCCCCTCTCATCGACAAACACACAACAATTTCCTCTCTCTCTCACACCTGTCCCGATTCCTGTCTCCCATTTCTTATTATTTCCGGAACCTTCAGCGCTTCCTCTCTCATCATACACACAACGCCGCCTCTCCCCTTCTCCCCTCTTCTCTCCTCCCTCTCTCTCTCTTCTTTGTTAATGTTGATTTTTCCTCTCTAGGCCTGCCATGAACTGCCTTCAAACAAGCGTTGCTGCTTGTTTAATGCCACCGCTCAGCTATGGTTGGCATTTACTAAGAAAAGTTGGGCTTTTACAGTTGAAAATAGGAGGTGTTCCAACGTTCCTTTTTTCCACCACCCTTTTTCCAGTTCGTGCCATTGTCATTACTTACCTGTTGTTGGAGTGGCTCGCTGTTCTTCCATAATAAGAGAAGCCTAGCAAAAAAAGAAACAACCATAGTAGCTGTGCACAGGGAGCTGTTGCTCTTTTTGCTTCCGACGACCTGTTATTTCTCTGTTGCCAGTAAGTTGCCAGTGACACTCTTGTCTGAAGGTAAACAATTCCAAATAATAAATCCCAATTACTATGACTTTTATTTCTTGAATTCAAGAAATCCCTAAATTATTTAGATGGAGAAATTGTGAGGTTTGACAGGAAAATATTATGATATTTTATATTAATAAAATAAGATAGATGGAAAGAAATTATTGACAATCTATTGAACTAGTAAATTTTCCATAACAAGTTAAGGGGATGAAAGTTTGAGAAAATGGATGCTCGGAGGGTTGTTTCAGATGAAGGGATTTCCCCAAGTGAGCGTATACATATGTTACAATAATATTCTATTGATACCTATAATTCCTCTATATGGTTACTTACTTATAATTTATTATTGATGTGTAAGTAAATAGAAGATTTTGGATACGATTTGTTGTAGAATCTGATAATGTTTTAAATGCTCGGGATGTTCTTCTATGGATTCTTTGTTAAATATTCTTCAAAACTACAGGGTAGGATTATTATCATCTAGTTTTGGGCAATTTATAGCGTTTGATGATATCAATTTATTAATTAATATGATTGAAGTATTCTTAAAATATTATATCCCAATATTGTAAGTATTTAACTTGATTAAAAAAACTTCCACTCTATTATCTTATCTTGGATATTCAATATGACATTTATAAAATAAGGATTTTATACTCAAAAGTATTAGACTAGTATATATAAAGTATATTTATATCATTAAATATAATATTTTATTATTTTATACTTTAGTTGGATTTGTCCTCATTAATAAATAAAAAGAATAAATAAAGATCGTGATAGTGTAAGAACTTTCTAAAGTTAGAACTTCAATATTTTTACATGTGTGAGTCTATTTTTAAATCACCTTATAATAGTATATTTTCAATTTCCTATGAGTAATTCAAGAAAGCGCTAATAAGATTATAATATAAAAAATTAAAATAGTAGGAATAGATTCAAAAAATTTATGAATATGTAAAATGTGTGAAATATAATTTTCTTAGACTACCTTAAGTTACAATTAAAAATATTAGAAAATAAGAGTGTAGTTTTAAGTATTAAGTTCTAGTGTTTTGCTAGTTCTATGCATTGATCCAGAAATTCCCCTTGACAAAAACATAACGCTTTTCGATGATAACTATTAAGATATAGGAAATGAAGGATGATTAAGTGATGTAAAATGAATCTTTCAAGGTTTTATGTTCCAATATATATTTATATGATTTTGATATGAAAATTTCTAAATAATGACATATTTAAATTGCAAGTTAATTTTTAGAAATGGGTTGATTTTAGAACTTTCACATCATAATATATTCTCGGTTTCTTGAGATTAACCTAAGAAAAGACAATGATATATATTATAAGAAGTTAAAATGTTATGATTAGGCTTTTGAATAGTAATTGGAAAGAACATGAGTAATGCTTATATAATTATAAATTATTTTTGTAATTTGTGAAATAAGAAGAAGAGGTGATAAGATGAGTATAGATGCATTGAAGTTTTTTGAAATAGATAGGCGATAGGTGAGTATATATCTCACCACAAATTAGGATCTTAATAAAAGATAGTTTAAAATTTATGAATTACATGCTCCTTATTGATAGTATAAACTTCATATTCGTGTGTAAATATGATTTTATGATATATGTGCAATTAGCTATCAAGTGAATGTTAATTAATCAGAGTGCATGGTGAAAACATGATGATTTTAGTATTAGTTACTGATTGTGATTATGATAGAATTATAATATTTCCTATTATGATTGAGTTATATCATTATGTATGTGCTAGAAAATATAGTGCAATTTATATTAAAATATGAAAGAATGTAGTGCTTATATAAGAGAATATAAAGATGATGCTACATAGGTATATAGTGATATTTACTTTGAATGCCTTGTGCTAATGAATAATTATTTATGTGACTTGTATTAAATTTATTGTATTGTAAATTATGCCATAAGTGTTACTAAAATTAGAAACATGATGGGGCTAATGATATGAAAGTCGAATGTGAAATTCCTGATAAATCATATTAAAATGATATAAAATGATCAAGAAATTGAAATATGGATATAGGCATGGTTATTATAAATGATTCATGATGTGATGTAATATTAGAACTTTACTTGAGATTGGATATTACTATTTATCATGATTGTAAAGACTTGATGTGATTGTAATGATATATTTATACTTGAGCCATAGTGGCTATTTGTAATTATGATGTTTATCCAGAATGGATAGTGTGTGACAAGATATTGATGTTATGTATTAACAGATAGTTATGACTTTCATGAATTATGATATGAGAAATAGGGTTTAAGTTATTTGTAGGTGAACTCCTATTTTACGGGCTTGATTTTGTATATTTTAGAAATTTAAAAACTAGGCTTGTTAATATTTTAATAATAATACATAATTAACATGTAATTGCTATTTATACAATTGATCTTCCATATGTTAATGGTAGACATATACTCACTAAATTCATGTAACTCACTCTATTTTATTTCTAATATTTTAAAGTTAAAGATAAATGCCTTTGAATCTTATTGCATCTATAGAGAATGAAAACCATTTTGTTAGAAGATTTGATCGTTGGGATTAGAATTAACAATAAAGATAGAAATGTGCTAAATCATATGGTCTTGAATTGTTGTATATGTATATATAATTTGAAGTTGTATAGTATTGTGTGTTTGGTTGATGCTGTTGTATCTAGAAATAATACAGATTTTGTATTATAGGGTGTGTGACTTTTAGAAAGTATTCAAAAAGAAGGTAGACTTTGTCTATTTTTCCATAAAAATTTAAAATGAATTTCAAGTCCTCCTAATAATTTGGAAACTTTTAGCGGATAGAAATAATGAAAAGTGTTAAGGCTCGTGAAAATCAATATTAGGATCCATGCTAATCATAGTCAGGTTAGGTCATAACATGATCTAATTAGATTAGTATAATTAAGCAGCCACTATAATCTATAAAGTCAGACTTAAATTGATTTAAAAATAGCATTCAATTAAATTGAAAGATTAAACAAAAATATTTGATTTAATCATTTAACCTTATGTGAAGAATAATGATTAATCAATTAAAATTCAACATAAAAAAAGATAGATATTAGAAACCACAAGATTGAATACAAATTATACAAAATTAATATCTAACTCATATAATTTCAAACAATTAGAAAAGAAGGTGATCACTGTGTTGTAGAGATAGTGGTTGATCATGATTACTGCATTATTCGTATTGGTTTAGTTTGAGTTGTTAATGGTTTAACACTTCTTGTGTAAACACAAGTATGTGTAGCCTGATGTCACTTGCTGGGAAAGAGGAAAACTAGTTAGAAAGAGTCAATATTACAACTTAGGATCTAATAATCCAAATAAAGATATGCCTCAAATTCTTTGAATCAATCATAAAATTTGCCTTCCATGGTTTGAGAAGAAGAAAGTTGGAGAAGAGAAGAAAACTATCTAGAGTTATATAGAATTATATTCTTATCTTAATTATATTCTTATCTTAAAAGGCACAAACCTTATTTGATTTCTTTTTCTTTTAGACCTAATGGATATAGAGCTCTATTAATTTTAGAGCACAAAATCTAATTTACAAAATAATATACTATAGGAGTTATTATAGAAAAATCTTATAGGTTTAACTTCTAGTCATTGTAAGACCCTTAAAACTATGTAGTTTTATTAAACCATAATATGAAATTATTGGGTTAGATCTTAGGAAACTTGGACATTGGTTTTACTATAATTGGACCTTTAGAACTTCAAATATGACCTAAAAAATAAGATTATTTTAGCTTGAACAAAAATAAAACATCAACTTTATAAGTGATTTTGACCTTTTAAATGTATAAATTGGGCTTTGGCAAAACATGAAAATTATATAACTTCCTTGAAAGCTTTTTAATGATATAAGGACCATTAAAGACTGATATCTAGAACTTAAGTTATAGTTAAAAATTTGAAATAGTGTAAAAGTTCAACATTAATTGAACTATTTCAAAATATTGGAAAACCCACACTTAAACACATAATAAGACTAAGTCCATAAAGTTAAGCATATGTAACATATTAAGAGGCATAAAAATAAGAGGAAATAATATAGAAAAAATTTTGTATATTAAATTCTCCCACTCTTAATTGTTACATGACCTTGGGCAAGACATAACTTTATTCGAAACTAAAAGGAAAAGATTTAATTTCAAAACTACAAATCCACAAGCATGAAACAATTAAAACCATCAAGAGACATAACATATTATGAAGAAAAATTTTGACAAACTTGAAACTAACTAATATAGCAACTTTATTCAAAAAGAGTAGATTGATATGGTAGATTTTCACAAAATTCACTTTCCAACTCTCAAGTGTTTAGGATAAGTGTTTCATTCAAGTTCTTTCCATGAAATTATTCTATCATAAGCTTGTTAATCATCAAATCTTCACTACTAAAATTACATGCACAATTCATATCAAAATGACTTTATTTAACATTGTAATGTGACTAAGGAAAAGAAAAAGAAAAATAAAGATATGAAAGGGTAGAAATCAAAGAAATTAATAGAACACTTACTATAAACATATGGCCCAATCATGAACAATTATAACTTACTATAACAACTTAACGTCAAATTCAAATACTCATCAATTCTTTTTTGCCTTTTTTTTGCTTTTTTTTTTGCTATTTTATTCTTTTTGATCATATATATATTTCTTTCATTTTTTCTCTTTTCTTATTGAATTTCTTTTTTTTTCCATTTCATCCAATTTTTGAACTTAAAAATTTCACAACATATACATTTACATACTGCTACATTTATTTAAAAATTCATCTCATAAAAATTCAAATATTCTACTAATATCAAAGATTAAGTAAAGAGATTTATTTTTTTCTTCATTAGAAGAAGAAATATTCATGGGTTAATCAACAAAGAAAAAATAATTAAGTTTAATAGGGCTTAACAAAGATAAAAATTTAAAATTAGCTATTTCGCTTTGGTTTATACAAAGAGAGAATGCCTTAATCATTTTTGTCCATACATATAAAAATGTAAGCTTAAAAAGAATCAAAGTAAATTCTAGAGAAAAAAATCATGGAAGTACATCACACAATAAAGAAAGAGAATAGTATAAATAATTAACATAGGGCTTAAAATCTTATAAGGAAAGTTATACTTCCAAAATTCAATCTACTAATTAAAAATTTATCATTATACTAATCAATTTTAAGAAGAAAAATCATTCATTCAATCATCTAATGAATCTTTCTAACTTCAATTGAATCTTGCTTATGAAAAATATAAAATTTCTATCAATGGGAAGTAACTAAAATGATTAAAAAAGACTCAAAATTAGGTGAAAAACACACATTTTAAAATTATTTTATTTTATTTTTTCTTCAAAAGCATTAAATGAAGACTTAAAATGTAAAATAAATTCTAGAAATCTCCTATCTATACTTGAATTTTACAATGTCCTTAATTAAATCATATCAACATCAAGAAAGATAAAAGATAAATAAATTAAAAGAGAAAGGTTAGAGAAAGCAAATTTAAAAAGTTTAGATTGTCTCCCAAGAAACATTTTTTTTAACACCTTTGGCTAGACATGATTTTAACTTCTTCAATTAGGATTCACATGATGATTGACTACTTCTATTGTTTCTAAATTGCTAAATTTTATATCATCCATCATAGAGGTTTTTTGTAAATTAGGATCATGTAATATAATTTTTTTAAGTGCTATCCTCAAATCACTCTTTCTTAAAAGCTTAAAATCATCCTATATAATGAATTCAACATGATTAGTAAAACGACTAGAATCATTTGTAAGAAAGAACTCTTTTTCCTTTAAAAATTTAAATTTGATAAGATCAATATAAGGTACTAAATTAATGGTAAAAATTACTTTTATAAGTTGCATTTTTGCATGATCATCAATTTTTACACATTTTGAAATGGTAATATTCTCATTATATATAAATGTTGAAATCTTTACATATATGATATACCTAATATCATTATTATAAAAGCACTCATGGCCATCAACATAATTCATAAATTCAAAAATTTCAAGAAATTCAACAAGTATGTCATCATAAGCATGTCTAGTAAGTACATTAAAAACAAAAAAAAAAATCCAATAGCCCTAGAAATAACAACATTAGAAGTAGATTTTGATAAATCAAAATGAGAAATGTCATGCACTAAAGGTTTAGAAATGTGAAGATAAGACACAAAGTTATCATATATAGCCTTAAAAATATCAAATTTGTCTGTTACATCATCAAGCTTCATGGTCAATGTTCCATCTCTAACATTAATAACAATTTTTTCTATTTTTAAAAAAAGCTAGCCAAGAATGATTGGAGAAAGAACTTTGGATATCTTATTTTCCATCTTCAAGATGTAAAAATCTAGTAATAAATAAGTTCATCAACTTACACTAAAACATACTCAAGAACACCCAAAGGGTAAATGTTAGATCTATTTCTTAATTGTATAACCATTCTTATTTGTTTCAAAAGCCCTAAATTTAAAATATTGAAAATAAAAAAGGTATAACGTTAATTGAGGCTCTTAAATCTAGCATAACATGCTTAATTCTTATTTTTCTTTAACATATGGGATGGTGAACATGCTCGAATCTTTACATTTTCTTGGTAGTTTTCTTTGATTAATGGAAGACACATTTGCTCCTATACTTATTTTTTCATCATTCCTTAATTTTCTACTATTTATGCATAAATTTTTCAGAAAGTTAGTATACCTTGAAATCTATTTTATCAAATTTAACAAATATATGTGAACTTCTACTTTTTTATGGGTACCAAAAATTTGGTTTTCATATTAAATATTCTTTCATGAAACAACTTCTCTTAGAAAAGCAGGGGAATAGAAAAATCAGTGGGAGATAAGGGTTTAGAGAAAGAACATACCTCACTTTCACCATGTATTTTCTCTTTTCCTAGTTGCCTCTTTTTGTTCTCTTTTAATTGATGGCTTGCTTTTAGTTAGAACTATGAAGGAATGTCAACTTATTCACCACTCTTAAGCATTATTGTATTTATAACTTCCTTATTTCTTGTATTGCTAGAAGAAAGTTATACTAAACCTTGTACTTTGAGCTCATTTATGGTAGAAGATAATTAGCTAATTTAAGTTTATAAATTGGTAATTATGGCTTCTATTCTTTGCTAAAATTATAAGTTATTGGTAGCTATTTGCTTGATTAAATTTTTAAAGGATAACAAAGAAAAAGTTGAAGTTGCATTTGGTTTAAGAACAAGATCATGTGGAATTCTATTATAAGTAAGAGGAGACTAAATTTGGCTAGAGTTAGTGCAATATTTGAAGTTTTGATGATATCTCAAAATAGGGCACTAATTAAGTTGCTGCTATTGGTATTGGTACTGAAGTTTACTAGGGAAGATTGTTGTTACAAAGGCTTGAGGTCAATATTAATTCATTTGTAATGTGGGCAAGAATCAATAAAATGAGTTAGACATGAGCATATGTCACAAAGTTTAATAGGAAGAAGGGTTTGGATTTTTTGTTGTCTGATTGCCATTTACTTTATTAAAGAGGTCAATTTATATATTCTGTGCTATATTCTTTGCTAATTCATATGGGAGAAATTCATTCATGCACACCTCTAGTAGTAATTAAATTCTAATGGAAAGTTGTTAGGAATTTATTGCTATGTTGGCTATCAAGTCTTTAGCTACCATAGGTTTTTATCAACTAATGTGCCATCACTAGTAACATTAATTATGCTCTTATTCATTAGTAGAAGCCTTTTATAAAAATATTGAATTAGGAGTTGCTCATTAATTTAGTGATAAGGGTAACTTAAACATAATTTTTTGAATCTTTCCCTAATATGATGTCTTACCAACCATTTACTTTATGATATATATATCTTTTTTGATGGTAGTAGTTCTGGAAGTAAGGAAGAATTTATTTGGAAATAGCCTTTTCATATCATTTTAAGTTATAATAGAACTTAGTTAAAGATAGTATATCCAATCCTTAGCTATATTGCCAAGTGAGATAGGAAATGCCTTTAATTTGGTGTGGTATTCTGAAATACCATGATGCTTCATGGTTAAGAAAATCACATGGAACTCTTTTAAATGCATATAAGGCTCATCATCTGCAAGACCATGAAATCTAGGAAGTAAATGCATTATGCAGATTTAAGCTCAAAGTTAGTATCAAGTTCAAGATATTACATGCCTAAAGGTTAATAAGTAATATTAGGGGTAGCCAATTTCTTTATGTCTTGTTATTAACCATGTTATTAGAATTATCAAGAACATCATAATGAGGGATATGAATGCTATCACTATATTTATTTCTAGTCCTATAAAGTAAAAAAAAAATTCTATTTATTTTAAGGTTAAAATTTAGCGATTCTTTTATGGATTGCCTAGTCCTGCATTACACTACACTACACTACACTACACAACACTATGAAGTACCATAGGAAAATAGAAACACCAAAATCTAATGTACTATTAAAAATTACTTAAAACACATTTAATTAACCTAACTAGATATTTTTAAAAATTATTGGATCACCATAGAATGAAAGCTATAACTATATAAAACCCAAAAATGCAATGAAAATCTTAAAATTTAAAAAAAAAGGGTCTAAAAGATGGAGTTTAACTAAAGATTAAGGGCTAATGGATGACCAACTATTAATGAGCCTTCTACCATCACTAAAATTTTAACTCAATTGAAGGTAGTCATTTTGACATTAATTCATAGGATGTGTAAGTAGCATGTTTGTAGCTTATTCAAATGAACCAAAAACCTTTAGTAACGGGCAAAATGAAGTGATATATGACGGAAGACAATAAATTCAACTATAGGAATATGCAATAGCTGAAGAATCTAATAGAATGCAAGGAAATACAAAAAAAAAGATAATTATTGTAAAATGTAAGGAAAAATTATAGATGCAAAATTGACTCGATTGCTTGAGCAATTATGTAAATTATAGCTAGTAAAAAAATAAAAAAGGCTAATTCAAGTGGATCTTCAGCAATTGCTCCAAAATTTTGATATGTATTACAACACAATTAAAATTAGATATTATTGGTTGATAAAAAAATTTACAATATAGGATAATAACCAGGTCAAACCTTAAAGATCCACTTGATATATTGTATCACAATAATTTATTGATTGTGATTACAAACAAAATGTAAAACAAAACAAAATAGAATGTAAACAAAATGCAAATTAGAGTCAAATAATACGTAAGAATGTAATTAGAACTAAATAAAGGGCTTGATTTGAAATTAAGAAAAATGTACTAAATAAAATAAAATGCAAAAGAAACATAGAAAGAAAATCAATATAGAAACACAATTGATTTAAGAAATTGAGAGCTCTTTGGTAGATTAATGATAAATCATTGAATATTTGACAATCCTAATTATTTTTTTAGCTTAGAATTATTAAGAACTCCTATAATAATTCATGAATTTTAAACTAGATATCCTTTTAGGATTTGATCAAATTAGATTAAAAGAATTATGAAATCGCTATAGTCTATAAAGTTAGATTTAAATTAATTGAAAAATAGAATTCAGTTAAATTGAATGATTAAACTAGAAATCTCTGATTTAATTATTTAATCCTCTATTCTCATGTGAAGAATAATAATTATCTAACTACAATTCAATATACAAATAGATAGATATTGGAAATAACAAGATTGAACATAAATTATACTAAATCAATATCTAACTTATATAATTTTAAACAATCAGAATAATGAATGAGGAAAAGAAGAAAATTAATTAGAAAGAATTTAATATTACAACTTATGATCTCATAAACTAATAAAGATAGGTTTCAAATTCTTTAAATCAATCAAAAAATTTGCCTCACATGGTTGAAAAGCAAGACACTTGGCAAAGAGAAGAAAGTTATCTAGAGTTGTGTAGAATTGTATTTTTGTCTTTGGAAGCATAAACCTTATATCTAATTTCCACTTTTGTTAAACCTAATGTACCAAGATCATATTTTAGGACCTTACTAATTTTAGAGGTTAGAACCTAATTTACAAAATACCTAACTATAAAAGTTATTGCAGTAAAATTTTATAAGTCTAATTTCTAGCCATTGTAAAACCCTTAAAACTCTGTGGTTTCACTAAATCATAAATATAAAAGTTGTTGTGTTAGGTTTTCGGAAGTTTAAACATTAGTTTTACCTTGAATGAACCTCTGGAATTGTAAATACGACAAAAAAATCAAGACTATTTTAATTAGGATAGAAGGAAAGTATCAACTTTATGACTAATTTTGATCCTCTAGATGTCTAGACTGAGCTTTGAATAAAATCAAAAATTTCTTAAGTTTTTTTGAAGCTTTTCAAAGATATAAAGATCATTTAAATTTGATATCCAAAACTTAATTTATAGCTACAAATTGGAAATAATATAAAAATCTAACATGAACTGCATAATTTTTAAACATTGGAAAACTAACATCTAAACATATAACAAGACAAATTTCATAAAATTGAGTACATGTAAAATAATAAGAGGTATCAAATAGGTGGAAATAATATAGATAGAATATTGTACATTAAGAAGCGTTAAAGTTAGCCCTAAAGCTAGAAGGGTTCCTAGATTATTCCCTTGCCTTGTGACCTACATGGGCACGTTAATAGCACACCATATTATTCCTCCCACTCGGCCTATGATGCTTATTGTTGCACCATATAAATGGAGTTAGTTTTTTTAAAAAATTACTTTAGCTTTGTGATTAGTTTCCTAAAAAAAATTACTTTAACTTTACGAAGGTCTATATTTAAGAACAAGATTTGTGCTTAAGGAATTTTGTTAACTATTTATATTCTTTCTTATGGTTAGTGTGCTTGAAGTGTTCCTTGGATTCATTAGTCCCATAATCTACTTACTTCCCTCACTTTTAAGGGTAACTCAAAAGGGCATTCTCCTCACTAGTTAGGTAGCAGCGGGTCCTTCTGACTTGCTTTTCTTCTTGCTTTGCATTTGAATTTCACACTCCTCCTTTTCCTTTGTTCGAAGCTCAAATGAAGAGCTTGGCCTATAGCTTGTTAGTAAGTAGTGACATCACTAACTTTGATGTGCTTAAAATTTTAATCTTGTAAACCTTGGACTAACCTTTCTATTTTTGCTCTCTTAGTAAGAATTAGATAGCTAACATATAAGGATAACTTAGTGAATTATGTATCATATTCACCTATGGTGAGAGTTCTTTGCTTCAAGCACTTAAGCTCCCAAACTTTAGCTTGTCTCACATTTAATGATAAGAAGTAGTTGATGAAGGTTTCTTGGAAAGCCATCAAGTTAAAGGCATCACATTTAGATTTTGTAGTTCAATTGTACTTATTAACTGGCAATGGGCTACACATCCAATTAGTACCCCATTAATTATATTAATAAAGGCTCGAGGCATTCAAGCATCTTTTTATACCATTTAATTTGTGCCAACAATTGGTATGAGTTAATAGAAGAATCAATGCTTGAATAATAAGGGAGCTTCAATTTTATGAACTCGTGAATAATGTGAAGCTTATTACTAGGGCTTCCCTTAAGTAGGGAAGTCTTATCTATTTCTTTATCTTGTTTTCTTCATACATTTTAGTTATTTTGACTATATTGCTCGCGATCCTTACTTTGGTTAAAGACTTGAGTTATGTTCTTCAAGACTTGTTGCAAGAAATTAGCAGCTTGATATGGAATTTCTTGGTCTTTCTCACTCTTTTTTTAACTACCACCTTGGTCTCGTGAACTAATAGAGAGTTCAAGGTCTCCATGTTGTTGGTGTTATCCTCCAGTTGTCACCATTTCCTAAATCACAAAGCTATTAGGGATTATTCTAACCGTTTGAATTCAAAAAGAATAATGCATCACTAGTAATCATGGGCACTATAAGGTTAATTGAAATGGCATTAGTGATATGTGATTAACATGTCTTTGGTAGTATGTGAAATTAAGTAGCTCAACCAATCTTTTAAGCTATCATCTTACAAGAAAATCCTAAACCATACTTTGATACCAACTTTATCATAACCTATTATAACTATAATTGGCATAAAGTTATTCTCAAATAGTCTTATCAGTTGTATTCATATTAATTAGTCATCACAATGAGGTGATTATCCACATGCATATTCAATTATTAAAGGAGGAAACATATAATTCATCCTAATTTAAATTATTCTTTTATAAGAATAATTAGGCTAATTTATAGATCTTATGTCAATGCGGGCATATGTTAACTTAACTAAGCAATACACTTCTAGTACTTAACCATCAATCCTAGCAAAAATGACTTTGCCTATGAATTCTGCCTAATTACAAATGTTCAAATATACATGAATACTATCCATTTGATGCTAATTTTGTAAAAGATGAGCAAAAGAGCATTTATAAAAAGGTATATTGCTTATAGTAGTGGAAGTGGCGGTATGTTTTTACTAAAAATTTAAAAATTTAAAAATTTAAATCCATGAGAAATGTAAATATGGAGACTTAGTGAAAAGAGTCCTATCTAAACAGATATTGAAATGTGAAAGTTAAATATGGTAGTAAAGAAGTGAAATTTATGATTCCATTTAAGTTTCCATAAATCATGGTTTTCGGTAACATATTTTTAACTAACATTATAAGCACCATCTAAGTATTCATGTGACTAACAACCTTTTAAAGTAACACAAGTTCAATCTAAAGTAAAGAATAATTTTCCAATGTAATAAAGTGAAATGTGAATAAATTACAATTAACAAGAAGATATCCTCTTTTTAAGTCTTTCATCTTTATTCATCATAACCTCAACCTTATCTCTATAGGGTGAACTTTATCCCTTCACAAATGGACATACAGATATAATGCATAAGTCATAACATAGGTATCATTATCCTCATCATTGTACATATCAACATCATAATTCATAACATAACAAGATGATATAAACTAACATTTCAATTTCATATCCATAGCATAACATTCACACTAGAATACAAATTTACATGCAAAGCCTCAAATGGCTTATCCTTTTAAACTAGTTATAAAATTTAATTGCCTCAGTTATTTAGAGGTTAATGTAATTTAATTATGTAATATAATATCTTTTATGAGCACAAATAAGGCTAATAACTTATTTTACTATCTATTATTCATCTTTTAGGTTATCTACCTTGAACTTACATGTACAAGAAGGTATGATACATTTAATTCCATAAATCTTATGATATTATAATGAAATAAGGTAATAATCAACTATAGGTCCTTAGTGGAGAACTTTAGCACTGATAGTCGATTATGAAGGTTTAGAGGGTGACTTTACCAATTATAATCAACTATGTCATGGCGAAGAGTAACTTTACTTAGCTATAGTCAACTACATCAAACCAAAAGGTAACTTCTGATAAGCATAGTTAACTATGTAGTTGACTACATTAGTTCAGGGAGCAATTTTACCGAATGTAGTAACTTTCCTCATCAAAATTAAATAGGATCTTTATAGGAGAAGAAACAAAAAGATAAGCTATGAAATTGGCCAAAGATTGGAGATATTACAATTTCTTACTTTAATGAGATGGGAATTTGAGAAAAATTGGTGAAGTTCCTCTTGGATGAGCTTTAAGGTCATTGAAAAGATTTGATAAGGAGTGGTGAAATAAGGAAATGGAAAGGGTTCTTTAGTATTTTATGATGAATATGGGGAAAATGGCTAAATGACATTTTGGAAAAGGAAAATCAACCATTTCTTTTCATCATTTATTTCCCCTAGACTGTCAAACTCTATTCATAATAGATGTTTTATAAATTGCTCCTGCCTCAAATCATCATTAAATTTCAATAATTCAATAAACTCTTTCTTCTATTAGAATTTTCTAACATATTCATTACTCTAATTATCTACCATGTTAATCATCTCAACAATATAGAAATCTCCTTTTTATATATTCTTAAGACTTAAAATATGCCATAAAAAATAAATAGGTAAATAAAGAAATAAATGAATATGTAAATTTTAAATTCGTTGGAGTGTAACATCTTTGTGGTCTTCCTTTTCTTCGTAGTTACAAGATGAAGTTAGCATCTTACCTTTACCATGCTTTATCCATCATGTATACCCTTGGTTAATTTTGTAAGCTAATAAGTGTTCTTTTATCTTCGATGCTTTAAGTCTCCTAATACAATATCTCACATAAGAATACCTAATTAGATCATTACCAAAATCCTTTTCTTGGCTAATATCAAATCTAATAAACTTCTCTACCCTATTAGTATATTCATCACTTATTTAATATGTAGACATCCATCTATAGTCCATGAATACTTAATCTAAATCTCAATAAAAACATAAAAGAATGAACTTGTGAATAAATACACTAATATGGAACCAACATGAAGGCATGTAAAGAAATTTGTTGCTTTTGATGCTAATATGGGTACCATATATTGAGCTTTCCCAATAATACTTTACAATAAAAAACCCTAATGTTGTATAAACTAAATCTAACATATTTCTAAAGCATTTTTGTTTATTTTGCCTAATTGCACATAGGTTGCTAAGCATTTACAATGTACCTAGTTTGTGGGGAATGTACATATATATTAACACTTATGCCATCCAAAACCTTAAACATTGAAATTAGAAATGTAGAAGTTAAACACTTATGCACATGCAATTTTCACTTAGTTTAGTGGAAAAATAAGGTGGGTAAACATACGTTAATAGTGAGAATAAGACTTAAGTGAGTTGGGATTGAACTAGAAATTCAACTTGAGCTTTAATGAAAATTTTTAAGATTTTCTCCTTAAGGTTCAATGCATTTTGTGAAGAAGACACTTTCACTTTGCATTTTGGATTGAGGTTGCCTTTTATTTCATTTGTTGCATTTATTTTCGTAACTATAGTAAAAAAATGAGAAGCCAAATAGATTGTTTCTTTTTATACATTAATTATATGCTAAAATCGACCTTTGAAATATGTCATATTATGTTTAAAAAAAGTTATAGGATGATTATAACATGTCACTTTCATTGCAACTGACATTTGAATCAATTTCTATGTCGGTTTGTATTAAATAATTGACATCTTAATATGTTTAAAAATTTGTAGGATGATAAATACAATGTTAATTTCAGAGCAATAAACATCTAAATTTTAAGTAGTTGGACTTTTAGTGTTGGTTTAATTTAAATGCCTAACTCCTTAACATGTTTTTGAGAAATACAACATCAATTTCATAGTAACTGACATTTGCACGTTGAGTAATTAGGCTTTTTATGTCAACTTGATTTAAATACCTTATGTCTTAAAGTTATGATGTTAGTTTTTAGTAAAAAATTAATATAGTTTCTCTTGTATGATATTTTTTTATTTAAAAGATAGAAACCATATTTCAAAAACCTAATGTCCAAATTGTAAGGCAAAACCAAAAAAACCAAAAACTAAAACATGTGTTAAAACAACAAGATAAAGACAGTCATTAATGCAACAGAGCATCATTTTATTATTATAATATACTTGATTAACACAAATGAACAACAAAGAATGTATACAATTTTATTTGAAATTTGACTATCATTTACAAGTATACCTATTGAGTTTTACAAGAAAGAAACATATGTACAATTCTGAGCCCTATTAAGCTAATGCGCATCTTTTAATGAAGACATATGTAGCCTATTGATCTTGAAACAATTTAATTTCTAGTTTAGGGTAAAGGTTTGTGTCACCTCCAAATAATTGCATGTTTATATATAAAATTGGCATGTCAACAAATAGAATTACAAGTTTTGCATATGTATCTACATAAATAAAATTCAATTGAATTTCCTTTTTCGAGTTTTCATCCCTCTTCATATAATTGATGATCTTAGCCATGTATCTTATCATGAAATAACCACACTTAATGTTTCCTTCTTACTTAGGGAACTATAATAAGTAAATTATATGCTTAAAAGAATGCCAATTTCAATAAATATGATTGATTACTATACTTGATAGCCAAACATGCATAGCAAGTACCCATCATTTTCACAACATATGAGCTTAATTTTATAATGTATAAAATATACATAACAAAGGAAAATTTTGAAGGTTATAAATGAACACATTTAATTCAAAGTTGCATGCAACTAACATCTAACTCCTCGATGTTGAGAATCTATAAGATGAACTCTATGCCTAAAAGTAAGTCATATTATTTTCCTACGATCTTATTTTCCATAAGAATTTATATTAAGTCCACTTTGCTTATTCTTTTTATGATGGATTGAAGTTGCAAGATGCATCCTTTTACTATGGATGAGCTACCAAGTCTTGGATTCCTTGGAGTTACTATCATTATTTTTGTTTTCCTTCGATGGCTTGTAACTAATTTTTGCATGAGGTACCTAACATGGATTGCAAAAAAGTATAAGAATTGGGCAACATAAGCAATATGTATTTAACCATAAATAAGAAGCTTGAAGGGATGGAAAGCCTTAACACCATTTTGTACAATGTATCATATTATCAATTAGCATTGGCATGTCAAACATGGCTTCCTCAATAATATCTTTCACAACTTTATGCTAGTACTTTGAAAGTATTTACGTGTGGAAGATACAGCCTTAGAAAACTATCTCCACCACTACCTACCTATTGAAGGCCTAATAATTGATACTTGTCATTCACACTAAAATTATAAAACTATTCCAAAAGGAACTTGTAATGCTAGTAAGACTAGGTTAAATATAAATGATTAAATGATCGATGTATAGAGGTAAAATAGAGCAAGAGATTTTAAATAAAATTCTTAAATAAAATAATATTCAATATTCAATAGCGATATTAGAAGTGAGGAAATTAGAGTAAAAAGAGGTATTAACTTAAGAGACATTCCAAATCTTAATTCTTTATTTTATTCTAGAAAATATCTATAAAATTATTCTAATTTGACCACTTGGACAAGGATTTCCCCAGTAATAATCCTTATGTTCTTAAATATTAATTAACCTAAGGCTAACACTTAAATTAATTTCATATTTTTTAATCCTAGCATTTAAACAATAGCATTAAGTTTTGAGGAATGACTAAAATTGAATTAATAACCTAACCTTCAAATGACCAGACTAGATTTTTTCTTCAATATGAAGTTTGTAAAGATTCTTCTTAACTTTTTAAAGATATAAAAATTCTCTTATTCAAACATTTAGAACCAAATTTATTTCTAAAGATATGAAATAGTGTTAAAATATGACATTACTAAAATCATAATCACATCACAAAATAAGACCAAATTCACTAAATAAAGCACATATAACACCTTAAAAGCAACAATATAGGAGAGAATAATTTATAAAATATTTACATGTCACCGTCATCAACAAACATTCATATCTATCTTTCAAAGCCAAATAAACTAGTTGATTAGTATCAATGCAAAAATACATACTATTGAAGATATCTAGCATCAAGCTTTAGGTGATAAGCATTTACATGTAGTAGAAAGGTAAAAAGGTGGAGGTTAGTAGCATTGGTGTATGCTCTAATAGCTAAATTATAAGGTGATTGTATTGATATACTTTGCATTACAATTTCTTTGTAAAGACATTTCCATTATTATGTTTAATATTCTACCTATATAATATAAATAAATATAATAATTATCTTAAGAATAATTAATATTATTCTTAAAATGTCCCTTATTGAGTATTATTGTGAATTGAGATAATAATAATAAATTGAGACTAATATGTATGTTGGCTAATAATCATTATCATGAATATGTGATATCAAGTTAATTTATAGGTATATGTTAAAGAACAAATATATTGAATTGAGCTATCATGAGAATGTTATATGGATCACTATGTAAATGTCATAAGTAGTTTTCACAGTGATAATGATATATATGATCCTTTGACCTAAAGTTACTAATATTCCTTGCATGAGGAATTATATACCTTGGTATCATCTAATATCACCTATAATAGAGTTAGCCTAAAAGACGATGATTGAGTATATCACAAATTATGTTAAGGGATGTGAGTGATTTAGATGTGATTTTATCCCTCCTATGTGAGAAGAGTGATATTTGTGGGTTCTTTGATTGATTGAAATTATGAAATGCATGATTATGCTCAAATGGATTGATATGTGATAATAATTCATTTTTTTAAGTTAGTCTACTTATAAATTAAGAAACATATAAATTGAATTATAAAGAGGGTAACACATTCCAAACTTTGATTTCAATCTAGATAATCACGATAAAAGGGGCTAAATTACGTGGAACATTAGTCATGAAGAGGTTATGTCAAATCATTGATATTCTTGCTACTTGATGTATTATTAGATACCATTTACTATTTGTGATATTAAAATAGGATTTTAGGATAACTACCAACGTAATGAGAATTTATTTGGTCACACATAAAGAGTAAGTTAAATATTAGGATCATAGTATAATTAGAAACTCTTAATTAGACTAAAGTTATGATGAGTCTAATTTGATTGGACATCATTAAATAATAACATAATATGATTAGGCTATACTTAAATGATATTAGATATGGGCTAGTTATTAATAAGAGTTGTGTTTGGGCCTGGTCAATAATTGAAACCCAATTATCCTCTTTCTCATGGTAGTTCTAGTTAGAGAACAAAAATGGATTTTAACTATAAGATAAAATAAATTAAGAAGATAATAATATTTGACTAATATTAGTCAAATCTTTTTAAAAGGAAATATCTAAATAAAATATTAATCTTTCAAAAGGAAAATATCTAGTTAGGATATAGATTATATGATTTGATAAATATTTGACTAAAATTAGAAATAACTTACAATTGTCATCTATGATATAGAGAGAGGGCCGTGTGGTTTTTGCTAGAGTGATAAGAAAAAATAACTTTTAATTAGATTCCTAATGGATGTGGTAAACTTTGTATGGAAGATAGTTTAGGATTATTTGTTAGTAGAATGATTGTGATGTAATTGGGCATTGTGCCGTTTAATAACCAAAAAAGAAAAAAAGAAAAAATAGAAAAGTACTCGCAACTAGTATTATCTTGAGAAAGAGAGAGTGACCATATCTAATTAGATCAAAGTATTTAACTACTCATTTGGACACTTTAGAGACATTTCCCTTTTGGATGATATTTGTGATTGGGATCACCCTATTTGTATACTTATGACCAATCATTCGTATGTTCATGATCGGATCATTCGAATATTGGTGGTTAGATTTTTCATCAAGAAGTAAAAGTGGACTCTTTTGCAACAAATCAGTTCCACATCATAAAACTATAAACACTAAATTTTAATTTTTTCACTATACTATTTGATCCAAAACCTAATAGTGGTATTAGAGTTACTTGTGAAACTACATGTCATACTGCATATTTTATTTGATTTGTTGTATATGTGATATATAATTGAATCAGTTTTTCTTTATAAAAATAATGGAGTTTTGTGAAATAATGTACAACGATAGTTTTCGTTTTTCAAATAAAAACGAATCTCGTAATACAGAAACGTTATCATTTTCGTAAAATGAATCATAAACGTTATTGATTCACAAAGGTAAAAGACTTCACTTTGAAAAACCTTTAAAAGGATAAGAATTTTGAATGATAAATGGAGATGAGATCCTCGATTATTTTTGTCTTATATAAAATCATAAATGAAATCATGTCATCGGATTTTACATGAAATTACTTTTCACATTTATAGAATCATAAAGCTAATTGTTTATGAAGTGAGTAAATGAAATCATGTCATCGGATTTTGTAAAATGGTTTTACATTAAAGGTGGTTTTACATGAAATCATATAACACGAACATGAATTTCTTTTGACGTGAATGAATGGAAATCCTGCCATCGGATTTGAAAAAGTAAATAAAGTATCAATTTTTGTGTTAATTGATATATATATATATATATATATATATTGCTTGGATAAACATAAAGGAAAGTAAAAAGGAATAGATAAAGACAAACTAGAAGCAAAATAGCAAGAAACAACCCAGGGAGACCTAACAGAACCATCAAGGAAGAGGATATGATGAAGAGGGGAAGGGGTTCCGAAGACCCAATCCAATGGAAGCACCCCTTTAATAGAAGCTCTGGCCAACCAATCAGCTGCCATATTTAAAGAACGAGGACAGAAAGAAACTGAAAAAAGAGAGCTTAGAATCAGCAGTAGCTGATGTTTTCATAAATTGGAGATAAGTACCAATTAGGAGCAGACTTCTTGAGGTTAATGCTATCAACAACCACATGCTTTACTATTATTGATTCAGCCATAAGTGTAGATGAAGCACAACATCTAGTGTTTTTCATAATAACCTTTCCATGACAGTCATGAGCCTTAATAGCAAAAGAACTTTAGGAATAAGATTAAGAAAAATGCATCATTAACATTAATTTTAAGAAAATGCATCATTAACATTTTCTTAATGCATCATTAACATTTTATCATGCATTTTCTTAATCTTATTCCTGAACTTTAGGAATAAGATTAAGAAAATGCATCATTAACATTAATTTTAAGCTCACCAGGAGAAAGGGGAGTCGAAGCCTGAAAGCTGGTCTCCCTAGCAGACCCCAAATGATTAACGGTAGATATCTGAAAATGAAATTCTTCATAGGCAAAAATAGTTTTGGCAATAATCTTCAACGCATTTCTCTTTTTGTTGAAAATGAAATTCATTCCGGGCCTTCCAAATAAAGCAAGCAGCATAAGCTACATAAGACGACATCGAATTTTCTCCCCACTTGTTTTGGTTACAGAAGTTCATCAAATGTAGAAGCTAGTCTCCAAAGGAATGGAAATTCAACTGATGACAACTCAAAGCATGAGTGAGGTTAAACCAGACTCTAGCAGCCCAAGGGCAATCACGTAGCAAATGAAATACGTCCTCTGGTGTAGAATGGCATGGTTCACATGAAGCATCCGAAGAAAATTCTTCTAAGAGATTAGAGCAAGCAGGCAGAGCATCCGCAAGGGCTTACCATAGAAAGTGCCTAACCTTGGGAATACAATCCAAATGCCAAACTGGGGTCCAAAGGGAAGAAGGATATGCAAGAAGCCAAAGGTTAGATGGGGACACTGAAATAGTTTTAGAAAGAAAGTGATAACCAGATCTCAAACTATAAGTTCCATCCGGGGAGTGTAACTAAACAAACAAAGGGAATATAAATACTCTTAATTGCCTGGCTTTCAAAAGGAGACAGCGACTTCTCCATACAAGAGGTCATGATGTCTAGTCACAGGATCAATAAGATCAGCCACCAACTCAGATGAGACAGCGAAAGAAGGAGGTTTAGTGAGTATCTAATGACCAGGCGAGGTATGAACCCATCACCTAACCAGAGCCAGCCTTTAACGTATCTCGTCCAACTAAATTGCTAACTTATCCCCCCGATGGCTGCCCACCTTTGGAAGCATGCATAAAAGAGGCAGTGGGGAAATATCTAGCTCTCAAGATCCGGACCTAAAGAGCACAAGGGTTATTTAATAGCCTCCAAGCCTGCTTGCCAAGTAAAGCTTGATTTAATAGATCAAGGCTTTTAAAACCAAGGGGATTATTAACCCAGACGGGAAGACTCTCCATGACTTTCAATGGACCTTCTTTCTTGAACTATCATGTCCTCATCAGAAATTTACAATCATGGACTCAATACTGGAACAAACCAATTGAGGGAATTTAAAGCAAGCCATGGGGTAAATTCGAACGGTAGTAGTAACTGCTTTGATCAAGACCTCTCTTCCTGCACGTGAAAGGAACTTCTGCCATCCTTGGACTTTTAATTTGGTTCTATCCTTAACAAAGGATAATGCTTATTTCTTAGGTAAGCCTTACACCATTTGGAGACGAAGATACAAACCAGGATTATCCGCAGCACGAATATGAAGAAGATTAAATAAGGTGTTGACCACGTTAGGGTCAATGTTTTGACAAAAGTACAAGGAAGATTTTCCAAAATTAATAGTGACCAAAATTCTCCCTATGAGTTGTGTTAGGCTTTCGACAAGCAATGTAAAACCTTGTCAAAAAATATGGATTACTGATAAATGCACAATTTCACTTAAATTCTATATGTTTTATCACTCATTTACTTAGTATCTTGTGCAAATTAATTGAAAAAGGGTACTTAAAAGCTTAATATTTTATTTTCAGGTTTTGAAGTGACACATTTGAGCAATAGAAAAGGATCCGGAGGCAAAACCTTGCAAATTGTGGAGAATCGAAGCAAAGTTGTTCACCTGACAAAGAACACGGGGTATGGGAACCCCGTGTGTAAGGCCGTGTATCTTTCTGGAATGCTTTGAAGCTTCACTGAGCTGCTCGCAAAAGAACACGGGGTTGAACACGGGACGTGTCATACCCCGTGTATCATACTACCTGACACTTCGTAAGTAAACACGGGGAGTGTCATACCCTGTGTATCATGCTGATCAACCTTCGCAGAGAAACACGGGGTACCACACGGGCCGTGTCATACCCCGTGTACATTACCCGTATAAGTTTTGTGCGAAAAATCAAGAGAGAAGGAGGAGAACCGAAAATTTGAAAGGGGAGCCATGAGTAGAAACCCTAGGAGAGACCTAAACTTACCAAAGGCAACTGCTAACCGTGGATTCAAGCAAAGGATTGAAGATTCAAGCAAGAAATTTATAGAGCTTCATGATTTGTTTGAATTCCCTCTCTGTTTTTTGGTTTTATGCTAATTATGTAATGACTTCACACTAAACTCTAGTGCTTAGCTAGAGGTAAACTTGTTCATGGATTTATGGATTTTATTTTTATATAATCTAGCTTGATTTACTGTTAATTTATGATTTGATTATGCTGTTTTATATTTCTACAGTTCAATACTTCCGAAAAATTGAATTTGTGTGATAGATTAGTTAATTCTAGGTTGGAATGACCAATTAATTAATCGGACCTTGCATGATAATTGAGAATATCAATTAGACTTAGGAATTAAGCTAATTGGATTCTTTTGCACAGGATGAAATGTCTAAGAATGAATTCTAAAGCAATGTTAATGCAACCTAGATGAGTGATTACTAGAGAAATTCTGGCACTTAATCTTTTGGTTAGTAGCTAGTAGCCTTGCAATGAGGTATAGCTTATTTTTGGTAATCCAGCAATCTAAATTAATAGTAAACCAAGTTAGAGGATTATCTTCATTCCATAATGAAATGAACAAGGGAACCCTAAAGCTGAGTACGCTTTCATCTCGTTTGAATTAAACCTTTTTGATAATTAAGCTCTGTTTTGCATTTTACCTTTAATACACAATATCAATCGGTACACCTAGATAATTTACCTCGAAATTCAGTTAGTATTCAACATTCAATCCCTGTGGAGATGATATCTTTTATACTATTACTTGACTAAACCCGTGCACTTGCGGGATCATGTCAATTACACACGACGATTTGTTGGTGTTAATGCTAGGTCATTATCCAGAAGTAACACGCTGTATAGCTCGAGTACAATGTCAAATGAGCTAGAGCTGTTGCATCGGCGCCTAGATGTAGTGCTAAATAAGCAAGGATCCTCATTTTTTTGGACGAATGTAGGTAAAGAAGCTAGTCCGGGAGAGCATAACTAGATTTGGTACTTGGAATATTGGTAAGCTAACAGGTAAATCTTTAGAGGTTGTGGACACCATGATTCAAAGAAAGATTAACATCATGTGTCTTCAAGAAATCAAATGGGTTGGAGAAAGAGCTAAGGAGCTAGACACTATAGGATTTAAACTATAGTACACAGGAAAATTTAGAGGAAAGAATGGATTTGATATTATTATAGATAAGAATTGAAATATGTAAAAAGGATGGAGGATAGGATCTTATCTTTAAGACTAATAGTTGCACGGGAGACTATCAATATTATTAGTGCATATGCACCACAAGTAGGATCAGAGAAACATTTAAAGGAGAAGTTTTGGGAAGACCTAGAGGGATTAGTTCAAAGAATTTCATAAGAAGAAAAGATTTTCATCGGAGGGGATTTAAATGGACATGTTGGTAGTGAAGCAAGACATTTTTCGAGAGCATATGGAGGTTTTGGTTTTGGAGCACTAAATAAGGAAGGACAATCCATTCTTGATATTTCGATGGTGTATGATTTCAAAATTGTGAATACTTATTTTAAGAAGCGAAAGGAGCATTTAATCACGTACAAGAGTGAAATTTTAAAGTCGCAAATTGATTTCTTTTTGGTAAGGAGCTCAGATAAAAGAATTTGTAAAGATTGCAAAGTGATTTTGGGAGAGAGTTTTACTACACAACACAGGGTCCTAGTCCTCAATGTGCATTTTAAAATCCATAACAAGAAGAGATAAAAAGTTATAAATCCAAGGATCAGGTGGTGGCAGCTTAAGGATAAAAAACAAATGACTTTTAAGAGAATATTATTGGAAGAAGGTAATTGGCTTCCACAAGGAAGTGCTAACCATATTTAGGATGCGATAACTATGAGAGTTAGGATAGTTGCTAAGATAGTTTTGGGTGAATTAAAAGGTTTTAGACTAAGAGATAAAGAATCTTAGTGGTGGAATGAAAGTATATAGAAAAAGGTCAAAACTAAGAAGGAATATTTTAAGGCTTTACATATGTGTGATAATGCCAAAAATTGGAAAAGGTATTGGATGGCTAGAAATGAGACCAAAAAGGTAGTGAGCAAGGCATGGTCTAAAGCTTTTAAGGAGTTCTACTGAGATCTAGGAACTAAGAATAGAGAATGAAATATTTACAAGCTTGCCAAAAATAGGGAAAGAAAATCAAGAAGCTTGGATCAAGTAAGGTATATTAAAGACGAAGAAGGATAAGTTCTACTTACAGATGAAGATATTAAAGAGAGATGGGAGAAGTACTTTTATAAGCTTTTCAATGATGAGCAAGGAGAGATTGGGGATATGGAAGGATTAGAAACCCAAGAGGACAAACAAAATTTAGCTTATTATCGTAGGATTTGAGTTATGGAGGTAAAAGAAGCTCTTAAGAGGATAGATAATGGTAAAGTCATTGATCTTGATGGTATTCCTATTAAAGTTTGGAAATGTTTAGGAGAACAAGGTATCTTTTAGCTTACCAAGTTATTTAATGAGATTTTGAGATTTAAGAAAAATGCCAAATAAGTGGAGGAGGAGCATTTTGATGCTTATATATAAGAACAAATGAGATATCCAGAACTGTGTAAACTATCAAGGGATAAAATTATGAATCATACTATGAAACTATGAGAAAAAGTGATTGAGCACAGATTAAGAGACGAGAGTAGAATTGCATAGAACCAATTTGGATTTATGCCGAGAAAGTCTACAATAGAGGCTATTTATCTTCTTTGGGAGTTGATGAAAAGGTATCGAGGTAAAAACAGATACTTACATATAGTTTTCATTGACCTAGAAAAAGCCTATGATCGAGTACCAAGAGAAGAGTTGTGAAAAGCTTTGGAAAAAAAAGGAGTTCGTGTTGCATATATTCGAGTTATATAGGATATGTATGATGGAGTAATTACAAGTGTAAGAACTCCTGGAGGAGAGACAAAGGATTTTATTATAAAGATAGATTTACATTAGGGTTCAACTTTGAGCCCTTACTTATTTAATCTAGTCTTGGATGTTCTTACTAGGGATATACAAGAGACTATCCCTAAATGTATGCTATTTGCAGACGATATACTCTTGATTGAAGAATCATGGGAAGAGGTTAATTATAAATTGGAACTTTGGAGATAAGCTTTGGAATCAAAAGGTTTTTGCTTGAGTAAGAGTAAGACAGAGTATATGCATTGCAAATTTAACAAGAAGCAAGATATAAATGATTTGGAGATAAAAATTGGAGAGCATATTATACCACAAATATCTAATTTTAAGTACTTGACATCTATTTATAAAGTGATGGAAAAATTAATGGAGATATCACACACATGATACAAGTTAGATGGTTAAAATGGAGAAAGACATATTGAGTTATTTGTGATCATAAAGTACCTACTAAGCTTAAAGAAAAGTTTTATTGAATTGCTATATGACCAGCTATGCTTTATGGTAGTAAATGTTAGCTCTAAAGGGATAACAAGAGCAAAAAATGAAGGTAGCAGAAATGAGAATATTAAGATAGATGTGTTGTCATACAGGAAAGGACAAGATTTGAAATGATTGCATACGAGGGCATATTGGCGTGGCACCTATTGAGGAGAAGATGATAGAAAATCAATTAAGGTGATTTGGTCATGTGCAAAGAAGGCCATTGGAGGCATCGAAAAGAAGAGTTGATCATATGGTCTTTAGCCTTATGAAAAAGTGTAGAAAGAGACTAAAAATGACATTGGAGGGAGTTATAAAAAGAGATCTTTCAGTGAATAATATCATTAAAAATTTAGTTTATGATAGAGCTTAATGACGTCGTGTGATCCATGTAGCCGACTCCTCTTAGTGGGATAAGACTTTGTTGTTGTTGTTATTGTTGTAATACAATGACTAAAATTAGTATTATAGACCTCTAAAATCTTCTAAAGCTATTGAATGTTCTTAATAGTGAACTTTAAAAAGAATAAGGAGTCATCTACAAAAAGAAAGTAAGATACTATAGAGGCAAGCTTAGTAATTCACACACCTTTGATTTGCCCAATAAATTTAGCCTAAAGAAGCATTTGAGAGAGAACCTCCATAACTCAAATGAACAAGTAAAGGGGTAATAGGTTAACTTGCCTCAAACCACAACCTCCAGAATTAAGTTGAACTACACCCTAAAGATACATTTCATAACTTTGTTAGCCTAAACATCAGAAAAACCAAAAGCCAGCAATACCTTTTCAAGAGAGATCCATTCAACTCAATTATAGGCTTTGATCATATCAATTTTTATAGCAGCAAAAGCCTTTTACCTACTTTTTTTATTCTTAAGAAAATGAGACACCCCATGCGCCATTATAAGATTATCTTGTATTTGCCTTCCTTGTGGGAAAATGCCCTGAAACTCTAAAATAATGGATAACAGAAAAGGCTTCATCGGAGAAACCATGATCATACATATCACCTTGAAATAAAAGTTTCAAAGGCTGATGGGTCTAAAATGGTTCACCTCTTTCGGAGAATCAATTTTAGCGATCAAAACTAGGTTAGTGACATTGAGAGGCTTAGGCAAGTGGCCATCCCTAATAAAAGACTTAACTATTTTACCAACTGCATCCTTAACAAGATGCCAATATTTTTTATAAAACACACCAGGAAACCCATCCGAACCAGGTGCTTTAAGAGTACCTATATTAAAGATAGCCTCTTTGATTTCAGAATCGATCACAAGGCTAAGAAGAAAAGAATTTTGCTCAAGAAGAAATAAGTTAGAAATAACCTAAAGAATTTCAGGGTCCACTTTATTGAGAGAAGAAGAGAATAGGTTTTTATAATGATTCGTGATACAAGAGATCTCATCTTCACTATTTATCTGGCAATTGTTAGCATTCTTCAACCTCGTAATCTTATTTCCCTGCCTCCGTTGAATTTTTGTACTATGAAAAAATGTTGTATTCTAATCCCCTTCCATCAATTGCTTAATTGATGTTATGTTTCAAAAAAATTTTACAAAAGGAAATTTTGTTTCCATGTTATGCTTTTGCATGAAACCACTTAATTTTCATATATGATGTTAAAGGAAATTGTTTATTAAAGAATATGAAAATAGAAAATTTAAAATTATTTCAATAACTTGATTCTTTCCTTTCATATATGTATATAATTTCAATTCTCAAATTAGGATTAACAATGAGATACCAAGATTTGGTTTTTTTTAATGAAATATTTTTTTAAGACAATTCCTAATTAGCTATAATTTGAAAATCAAAATTTAAATCTATTTTAAAGTCAAAGAAAGTAAGAAAGATTTTAAATTTTTAATTTTTAAATTGTTAGTATCTCTTATGATATTTGCATGCCTTTATGTATTGTATGATGTATGATGGTATGACCATTTAATCTAATGTGATTCAAAATTATTTGTAGTTGTAATTTCAAAATACGACCTATATGTCATGCTTTTTTTATTATTTTATGATTTATATATTCTCTTCTCACTTAACTCCCCTCAAATGCAGCTTAAGATTTCTTATATTGAATGTAATGTAAATTATACACTACATCCTTCAAGGTGTTGGAATCACAAGGAGGCCATATGAGGAACACTAAGGAAGGCATTTGGAAAAAGTTGTTACACCTTAGGTTGATTAGTTGATTCTTTCATTAGTTTAAGAGGATTTAGGTAGTTAAAAGGCCATACTATGTCAAGTTTTTATTTTATATTTTATTTAATATATGAGATATGTTAGATAATATGCATAAAAAAAGGGTAAATAGTGCTAAGATCTAAATTAATTAAATTTCTTAATACAAATATTAACTCAGTAATAATTTATGATGCCTTCCAATGCTTGGCACTAGTAAGGTCTCAATTGACATATGATCAATTTGCAATGTAAAGTACCTTATCTATTTTAATAAGATGCAATAGGATAAAAGTGATATTTGAATGCCAATTGTTAAGTTTGACTTAACTAGGCTATCTTAATAGGATGACGAGCCTAGAGGCATGAAGTTAGGCTTTAGTTCATAAGATGGACTAGAACAAGTGTTAATCACCAAAATATCCAAAATTTGTATGTGATGCAATTAGAAAGTGTTGCCTAACTAAGTAGCTAAATTTAAGGTGATAAGCTAAAGTTGACTTGAGACTAGATGAAATATAGATCTTGGCCCAATAGAAAATCTCAACGATATAATTTTTCAAATTAATAATGAAGGCTATTAGTTTGAATGAAATAGTGGAAACAACTTTTAATAAAAAAAAACCTTATTAAAAGACTAAAACATGATGCATATTTTGGAAATTTTTGTCATAGGTATAAATGATAAATACATTAAACAACTTATATGCATCTTGCAATACACCAAAACTAGTTAAATCTAGTTTGCTGAAGAAATAATTTCTAATTGAATTCCTAACAATGTTTACACAATTACCTAAATTATTATGCAATAAAAACAAGAAGCTAATGCAACAAGTGCAAAATAAAATGCAATTGCACTAAAAATAGGATGCTATAATAGAATGTTATATCAAAATGTAGAATGTGATAATATGCAATATGTAGGACAAAATTAGAATTGAGGGGTTTGAATTCAAATTGAATTGAATGAATTAAATAGAACAAAAATGTAGAGCAATAGAAAGTAAGAAAATCAATGTAATAAAACAATCAATCCAAGGAATTAAAAGATCTAATTTGGATTAATCATGGATTAATTAGGATTTAATTTTTCTAATTACTTCTTTAACCTTAGATTATTCGAGACCCTTACAATAATCTATGAATCTTATACTAGATGATTGTTTAGGATTCAATCAATTAAGATTAATCGATTAAGCAACCATTATAATCCTTATGCTAGATTAAAATTGATTTAATGATAAAATTCGGTTGAATTGAGAAATTAAATTAGAAACCTCCAAATTAATCCCTCAACCCTTTGCCCTTATGTGTGAGAACATGATTTACTAACTATAATTCAACATCAAAATAGCAAATAAGTTAGAAATCATAACGATGAACATCAATTATACCAAATTAACATCAACCGCATGTAATCTCAAGATATTAACATACAGAATTAGGGGAAAAGGAAAATTAGTTAAAGAAAGTCACCATTACAATTCATAACCTCATAATCCAGATGATTAGAGCCTCAAACTCCTTGAATCAACTTTCAATTTAAGTTTTCATTTATGAAAAACAAAGGAGAAAACAAGAAGAGAAAATTGTCTGTTAAGTACTGTGTCTAAGTTTGAATAGTCTAATTAGTTCTCTTTATTTATTTAACCTAATTAAGCTAAAACCCTATTGGACTTAGATTTATGATCTTAGGATTACAATAATAAGGCCTTCTTAATTTTTAGAAGCCCAGACCTATTTTTAACACGACAATTAAATCCAATAGTTACATTAATGAATTCTCGCGGGTCTAATTTCCAACTAATTTTTTACTATAAAATCAATGTAATTTGGATAAATCATAAACATTAAATTTGTAGGCTTATGTATTGTGAGAATTTAGGCATTGTTTAATTAAACTTCTATAGTTCTAAATATGATCTAAAAACATAGGCGAGCTCAGGTAGGATAAAAACATGATTCAAATTCTTAACCACATATAACCTTTAACATATCTGAACTAAGCTTGGACCAAAATATAAAATTGTAGACCTCTTTTTAGGCTTTCTAATGATATAAAGTTTCCCTTAATCCGATCTCCAGAGCTCAAGATATGACTGAAAAGTAGAAATAATGTTAAAATCTAGCATTAACAGAATAAATTCAGAATATTGTAAAATTAACCACAAATTATAAGACAATGTTTAATAATTGCAATTAAACAAATGTAACACCTAAGAGATACAAAATAAAGGAAAATAAAATAGTAAATATTTTTTTCCATCAAATTCCCTCACACTTAGCTCTTACATGTCCTCAGGCAAGACATAAGTTTATTTAAAAGCAAAAGAGCAAAAGATTTACTTTTCAAAAACTTCAAATTCACAAATTCTCAAATCCACAAGGAAGAGACAAATAAAAGCTAACAAGATATATAACAAATCATGAAGAAAAATCTTCACAATCTTAGAACTAACCAATATAGCAACTTCATTTAAAAAGAGTAAATCAAATTGGTAGATTCTCACAAGATTCACTCTCTAACTCTTAAGTGTTTGGGGTAAGTGCTTAACTTAAGTTCTTTTCATGAAATTACCCTGCCATAAGCTTGCTAATCATCTAATCTCCATTACTAAAATCACATGCACAACAAAAATTAAAAAGATTTTATTCATGGTTGTAATGTGGCTAGGAAAAGGGAAGGAAAAATAAAGATACGAGAGGTTAGAAACTAAAGAAATTAATAGAGTACTTGAATCAAATATATATATGGACAAACCATAAATAATTTCAACTCAACACAATAAACTAAATTCAAATTCAAATACTTATCAACTTCTTTATCTTTTTTCTTTTGCTTTTTCTTTCTTTCTTTCTTTCTCCTTTTTTTCAATTTAATTCAATTTTTTTATTCCTTTTTTTTTGCTTTTTTTTCTTTTTTTTTACTTTAATTGATATATTTTTTTCAACCAACTTTAACGGTGACTTTTTACAACACATAAACTCACACACCCCACACTTATTCAAGAGCCTATTTCATAAAAAATTAAATGCTCCATCAATCTCTAATGTTTTTCTTTGGAAAAATATACTCATGGGTGAATCAACAAAGAAAAGGCAATAAAAGCTCAAAAGGGGCTTAACAAAGGCAAAAACTTCAAGGTTAGCTTTATAGCTCTAACTTAAAAGAAAGAAAGAAAGAAAGAAAGAATGCCTTAATCATGTTTATGCATGCATGTACAAAATGTAATTTCAAAAAGATTCAAAGCGAGTTCTAGAGAAAAAAATCATGGAAGAACATCACATAAGAAGAAAAAAGAATAGTATGAATTTTTAACATAAGTCTCAAAATCTCACAAGGTAAGTCATACTATCATGTTTAATCTACCAATTTAAGATCCATCACTACATCAATCAATTTCAAGAAGAAAAACTATTCATTCAATTACATTATAAATCCTATCTAACTTCAATTGAATTCTACTCATGAAAATGCAAAATCTTCATTAATGAAAAGCAACTAAAAAGGACTCAAAATAACTCAAAAACAAGTAAAAAACACACTTTTTCTATTTTTTATTTTTTTAAAAGAATAAAATTAAGAAGCATAAAAAGCATTGAAAGAAGACACAAAAGCATAAAATAAGTCCTAAAAGTCTTCCTTCAAACTTAATTTTTATATTGTCCTCAATGTAAAGTGTTTCAACAACATCAAGAATAATATCAAGAATGATAAAGGATATGAAAAATAAAAGAGAAAGCTAAGAGGAAGAAAATCTTTAAAGTGGCTTAGGTTGCCTTTAAAAAAACACCTTTTTTTAATATCTTTGACTAAACCATGGCTTCCATTTCTTCAACTAAGATCTACATAAGGATTAGCTACCTATATTGCATTTAATTTTTCAACCTTTACTTTATCTATTAAGGAGATGCTTTGAAATTTTGAATCATCCACCATAAGTTCTCCAAGTGCTAATCTTAAATCATTCTTATTCCTTGAATGGTTAAAGTCATCTAGTATAACAAATTCAATATGATTAATATAAGAACTAAGATGATCAAAATGAAAGCATTCATTTTCTTCTGAAAGTGGAATCTCTTCTTTATTAATTTTTTTCTAAAATTTTTAAAGCAATATTGTTTTCATCACCTAAAAATGAAGAAATTTTAGCATATATTTCACACTTAGTATTATTCTTAGAACAAGAGCATTCATGGTCATATACATAATCCATAAAATTAGAAAGTATAAGAAATTCAACAAGTATTTTGTCATGGATATTATCAATATATAATTCAAAATTAACATATGTAGAACTAGTAAAATTAGAAATAGAAATGTCAAAATTAGAAATAGCAGACTTAGAATGAGGAAAATCATGCATTGAAAGCTCTAAAATGCTAGGAAAGGATATGGAGTTATCATGCATATCTTTAGAAATATCAAACTTAGATATAACACCATTAAACTGCATGGTTAATGTTCCATCTCAAACATTAATAATGGCTTTTGTTGTCTTAAGAAAAGGTTGACCAAGAATGATTAGTAGAAGAATGTTGGAATCTTCATTTTCCATCTTCAAAATGTAAAAATTTGCTAGAAAGATTAATCCATCAATTTGCACTAGAATATCTTCAACAACTCCCAAAGAAAAAACGTTAGATCTATTAGCTAATTGAACAGGAACTTTTGTTTCTTTCAAAACTCCCAAATTTAAGGCATTAAAAATAGAAAGAGATATGACATTAATGGATGCTCCTACCTATGATGCATGGAATGGTATATGTGCCTAGATTTTTGCATTTTCTTGGAAGTTTTCTTTGAATGATTGCAGACACATTTGCCCTTACATTTACTTTCTTATCCACCATTAATTTTCTTTTATTAATGCACAAATTCTTTAAGAAGTTAGCATACCTTGAAATTTGTTTAATTAAATCTAGCAAAGGTATGTTAACTTCTACTTTTCTAAAAGATTCCAAAATCTAATTTTCATTTTCATGTTTATTTTGTTGAAAAACTCTTTTTCTGTTTGAAAAATGAAAGGGGATTGGAAAATCAGTTGAAGGTAGGGATGCAGGAAAAGAATTTACCATATTATCACATTGCTTGATTTCTTTTGCAAGTTTATTGGCTCCTAATTGATGTCTTGGTTCTGGTTGATTGCTTATGGGTTTTTCTAGTATATTCAAGTTTGTCTCTTCTACAAGTTTTTATTAGTTTTGTTTTGGTTAAACTTTTATTTTTGGTTAGATACTTTCTATTATATGTCTTACTAGTTGAATTGCTTTTGGTGTATGGCTTGATTTTGGTTTATCCATTTGCTTGCCACTTCTTAACATGATTGCATCCACTACTTCCTTATTTTTTGCATTGCTAGAAGATGGTTAGCTAGAACTTTGCTCCTTAAGCTCATTTAATATAGAAGTTAATAGGCCTATTTGATTTTGCAAATTCATAATGATAGCTTCTATTCTTTACTGGAATTGGAGATTGTTTGCTACCATTTGCTTGACTAAATCTTTAAATGATGGCTAAAAAGAGTTTGAAGTTGGTTCTGGTTATTAGATAGGATTTGGTGTCATTCTAGTATAAGTAAGAGGATTCTGGTTAAAATTGTTGTCATATCTAAAGTTTTGGTTAGTACTCTAACTAGAATACTAATTATGCTATTGCTGGTATTGGTTATGGTTGCTAGTATTGATATTAGTTCTGGTGTTGAAATTGTGACTTCCCAAGGAAGATGGCTATTGTAAATGTTAGATGAGGAAAACACCCATCTTCTTGCAGTGTTGGATAGCAATCAATAGGATGATTTGGATAGGAGCAAATTCCACAAACTCTAGTAGGTGGAAGGGCTTGAAATTGCTGTTGTTGTCCCATGGCCAATTATCAAACTAGTGAAGTTAATTCATCTATTCTGTTCTTCAATCTTTACTAGTTGGAATGGGAGAAATTTAGCTAATTCATGCCTTTTGTTGTAGCTATAACTCTACTTTCAAACTATTAGGAATTAGCTGCCATATTTGCAATAAGGTCTTTTGCTGTCATAGGTGTTTTTTCCACCAATGCTCTACCACTTACTGCATTAATTATACTTTTATCCATAGGAAGAAGTTTTTCATAAAAATATTGGATAAGGAGATGCTCACTTATTTGGTGATAAACGTAGCTTGTACATAACTTCTTGAACCTCTCCTAATACTTATATAAGGTCTTTCCATTCATTTATCTGATACCATATATCTCTTTCCCTATTATAGCAACTCTAGAAGTAGGGAAAATTATTTTAAGGAAGAGCTACTTCATGTCATTCCAATAAGTGACTGATCTAGGTTGTAGGTACTAGGGCCAATCTTTGGCAAAATTAGCTAGGGAGAAAAGTAATGCCTTGGGCACGATATGATCTTCAAAAATTCCCTGAGGCTTCACTGTAGAGCATACCACATGAAACTCCTTTAAATGCTTAGATCTTCACTTACAAGACTATGGAACCTTGGAAGCAAATAAAGTAAACTAGATTTCAATTCAAAATAAACATCAAGTTCAAGATATTGGATGCCTAATGGTTAATAGGTATCGTCATAGGTAGCCAATTCTTTTAAAGTTCTATTATTATTTGCTATATTTTTGAGTTATCTAGGGGATCAAAATAGGGAGTGAGGGAACTAGAACTACTTATATTTTTGTTCCTATAAAGGGAATGAAAAGTTCTATCAATTTCAAAATTAAAACCAAATAATTTAACAGTAGTTCTTCTTGTTATACACCACCATTACACAATACTAGGCTAAGAAAGCTATAAGAACATAGAAACACAAAAATGGTAATGCATTATGAAAAATTAACTTAAACACTTCTAATTAACCTATCTAGAGATTTTTAAAAATTATAGGACCAGCATGGAAAGATTTCTATAATTATGTAGAACCCAAAATGTAATAAAAATATTTAAAAAAAATTAAAAAAAGTGATGAAAATAGTGGAATTTGATAAAAATATAGGGCATCTCACAAGCAAAAGCTTATGACTTTTGATGAGAAAAATTAAATCTAACTTTTATAAAAATTTTAACTCAATTAAAGCTAGTGAGACCTAGTATGGTTCCTAGGGGGTTAAGGTGAAAAATGTTTGAAAACTAATTTCCTTGGGTGAAAGACCTTTGTTTTAATGTTGGATGATGTATAATATAATAAAACACAATGAATTGAAGTGGAGGAACAAGTAGAAAATAATGAATGCAATGGAATCTAAGAAAATGCAAAAACTGTAGCTACCATAAAATGCAAGAAACATAATTAATGGATGTAATTACTAACTAAAATGCTTGCAAAATTGTGTAATATACTACTAAGAATATGTGGGAAAAAATAAATACAAGAGGATCCTTGAAAATGGTGCCAAAATTTTGATATGCACGTCGTAACGCACTAAAATTAGTTAAATCTAATCTGCTGAAGAAATAATGTAGAAAAGTTGCACAACCAAGTCTTACCCCTAATCTTCCCTTGATATTATCTTTTATAATTAAATTCCTAACAATGTCTACACTATTACTTGAATTATTATGCAGTAAAAATAAGAAGCTAATGCAACAAATGTAAAATAAAATGCAATTGCACTAGAAATAGGATGCTATAACAGAATGTTATATTAGAATAGAGAATGTGATAATATGAAATATGCAAGATAAATTTATAATTAAAAGGGTTTGAATTCAAATTGAATTGAATGAATTAAATAGAACAAAAATGTAGAGCAATAAAAAGTAAGAAAATCAATGTAGTAGAACAACCGATCCAAGGAATTAAAAGATCTAATTTAGATTAATCATAAATTAATTAGTATTTGAATTTTTTAATTAATTATTTAACTTTAGATTATCCAAAAACCCTACAATAATCCGTGAATCCTATACTAGATGACCATCTAGGATTCAATTAGTTAAAATTAGCTAATTAAGCAACCATTATAATCCCTACGCTGGATCAAAATTGATTTATGATAGATGTGATACCCTAAAATAGGATAGGAAATACTAAAAAGGAAAATTCTTTAAGACACTCTGATTTAGAGACCCCAATAGGAAAAATCGGATAAATTACGAAAGAATTGTAAGGATAATTAGGTAGTAAGCCTAACTAGAAGAAAATTTTAAGAATTTTACTAGACATATAATATATAAAAATTGAATTTAAATCTTGATACTAGGCTTACAAAAATAATTTTAGAAATTCAGCAAAAAAATTAAAAATCCGATGAACCAAAAAGTGAGGAAAAGAGCTAAAATTTTGTAGATAATTTTTTTTTTTAAATTATTATTAAGACTACCCCAAATTAATTTTAAGACTTGAAAATGGTTATGGATGGCCATAAATGAAGTCCTAAAAATTTTCAAAAGGATCAAGGGTTAATTTGCAAGATAATAAAAATCTGGGGTTAAAATTATAATAAACCTTTTTTATTTTTTAGCTAATTTAATTTTTGTTGTCTTGGGCTGGGTTAGCCCAAGTTTTATAGGACCAAATATGAATTTTTTTTAGCACAAAAATCTGGCCCAAGCTTCCAAAGGAAGTCAAGGATTAAAGTGAAAGAAAGTAGCAAAATTTAGGGCTTTTTTGGAATTAATCCCATTTATTTTGTGTGGCGAATTTTAATTGATGGAGTGGTTCATCATGAGCTGATCTCTAGCCCATGTGGATGGCCAAGAAAGGGGTCCAAATGTCCCCAAATAATTTTCACAAAAGTAAAAAGAAATGGTTAGAAAATTGTGAAAATTTTTAGAAATTTGTAGAAAATTAATTAGGCATTTATTTAAGTATTTGGAGGGGCTTTGATGCCAGGAATTTATGGTCATTCCTGCCCCAAAAACGTGACCCCAATAGGCAAGAAGGACAAGGAGAAATTCAACCAACACTAGGACAAACCAACAAGAAATTCAAGCTAACAAGGTAATTTAGTGATTCCTTTCAATTTCTTCTAAATCTTTGTAAATTTATTTTCTTCAAACTCCTAAAATATGAATTAATTTCTTGAAGCCATTCTCTCATCATCTCAAGAACCATTGAGAAATAAAAGGAGTGAAGGAGACAAGGTGAGCGATAAATTGTTGAAAGATTTCTTCAATGGTTATGTTGAAATTATTGTATTGGTAATGTTGTTATATATATGGCTTATGTTAGTTGTTGTAAATCTGATTTGGGTTGAAGTTATGTATGATATAATGTTATTAACATGAGGGTTTAAGCTTGTGTTAATGTTGATAAAGTGCATATCAATTGTGGTGAAGGAAAAGTTGATGAATGGTAGGGAAATATTTGAAACAGAATTTCAGAATGCTGTTGGAAAAATGGCTAAAAGATACCCACGAAAATCTTAATTATATAATCTTTAAAAAAAATTGATTCTTGATGTTCTATGGTCCTTCATGGAGTAATGATTAACTTTGAAGATTTTGGTGAATTTTAGAAATTTTTAGATATTTTTAGAATAGCCTCCCATTATTGGAAACCAAAGCTGTCCAGAACAGGAACCCTATGTGATAGTCTCGGGTTTGGGCATTTTTGAGACACCAAATGGCCTTGAAAAATTATGAAAAATTTTATGGTGTTCAATTAAGGTTTTATTGTGATTGTGTATAATTTTCATGATCAAGAGAGCTCATTTGATTACCTAACAAAATTGTGAACCGAAACTGTTCAGAATGAACTTAGAAAATACTGGTTAAGTTCATGAAGTTTTTAGGAACATCAAACGGTCAAGAAAAATTTTGAAAAAATTTATGGGAGATATTAAGATGTAAGGAAGCTTGGAACAAAATCTAGTGATTTTTAAAATTCATTTGGTCCTTCAAACAATTTTCCCCTCAAAATTGCCCCAATAGGGTCCAGAACAGGGGAAAACCAATAGTTATCCTTAAAATTGTGAAATTTTAATTTAGAAACCCTTGCAACACATTCAAACTAATTGTCAACTATGATGTTAAAGACTATTACTTATCACTAGAGAACATTGGTTATGATTTGAGCATGAAAAATGATGTTAGACTTAACCACCCCTTAAATTGTATTGTGAATCTAACAATAATTTTTTATTAAAAAAAAGATATAAAATATTCATGACAAAAGATCATAAAATATTTATGGCAAGGTTGGTGTTTTTGACTTGTCCCACTTGAGGATTCGTGAGCCACGCTTGAGGATTCACGGGAACATAGTTGATATAGGTGGCATCCCACTATTATTCATTATGCATGTAAATAATTGAGGGGGAAAGATATAAGGTGAAGCCTGCATACCAACTATTATCATTTCTTATGAAACTAATTACTTAAATAAAGGAATTATAACTTCAACATATTAATCCTAAATTATAGGGAAGGCCCCTAAAGGGGGAATTGGACACTTTGGGAATTTATTACTTATTGAGTATGTTTTATACTCACCTATTTATTAAAATTGCAAGTAGTGAGCATGGATTAGGAGTGACACATTGATACTTATCGTGGCTATGTCTTCACCCCCCACGGCACCTGTGAGATCATGTTCTAGTTCGAAATTTGGTTTAGCGTGTCAAAGGTGGGCTTCCGATACAAAGTAGACTTTGAGCCTATGAATTCGGAGCCTAATGCTTTTATTGTATTTTTGTTGCATAAAGTCACTTCTCTAGAGGGTCATGGGAGTAATGGCTCTAGTTCCACCCCTCCCGAGTCTAATCCAAAGGAGAAGGAGTCTAACAGGTTATTTTAGAATTTGATGTCACTGTCATATTTTGCTTATATTGTATAAATACTTACACTTTGTTATCTATGAATATATATATATATATATATATATATATATATATGTATGTATATCTAATTGAGTAAATATAAAGTTTTTTGCAAAATGTTGTTACATGAATCAGTTATTTTTAGGAAAATGACACGTGCACACACTAAAGGCTTGTAAGGATATCCATCCAAGAAGTTAGTCCTAGTAGATGTCTTTATGCTAGACATGACAAGAGTAAAGCGGGTCGTGTCATAGAGTCTGGTTGAATTGAGAAATTAAATTAGAAACCTTCAAATTAATTCCTTAACCCTAAGCCCCTCTGTATGAGAACCTGATTTATCAACTATAATTCAACATCAAAATAGTAAAGAAATTAGAAATCACAAGGATGAACATCAATTATATTAAATCAACATCCACCGCATGTAATCTCAAGAAATTAACATATAGAATTAGGGGAAAAGCAAAATTAATCAAAGAAAGTCAACATTACAATTTATAACCTTAGAATTTAGATGATGAAAGCCTTAAACTCCTTGAATCAACTCTGAATTTAAGCTTTTATTGATGAAAAACAAAAGAGAAAATAAGAAGAGAAAATTGTCTGCAAAGTGCTATGTCTAAGTCTGAACAGCCTAATGAGTTCTCCCTACTAATTTGACCTAATTAAACTAAAACCCTATTGGACTTGGATTGTGTGACTCTTAGGATTACAATAATAAGACTTTTTTCATTTTTAGAAGCCTAAATATAATTTTAATAAGATAATTAAATCCAATAATTATATCAATGAAGTCTTATAGGCTTGCCTTCCAACTAGTTTTTAACTATGAAGTCAATGTTATTTGATAAATGATAAACATAAAACTTATAGGCCTATGTCTTTAAAAATTTTGCACTAATTTTAGGTTAATCGGATCTTTATAGCTCCAGATATGACTTAAAAATAAAGGCAAGCTTAGTTAGGATAGAAACATGACTTCAACTTTTCAACCACACATGACCTCCAAAACGTCTGAACTAGGCTTAAGCTAAAACATTAAAGTTATAGATCTCTGTGATTGGTCCTTAAGAAGGACAAATTAATAGGGACAAATTTCTAGGATCAGTGTAGGAATTTAAGGATAGTCCTTAAGTGATAATGAAACCTATATATGATAACAGGACTCGTCCCTTAGCCACATAAAGCTAGTACACCTCATGTTAAGTGAAATAGGAAGCAATGTGATGATGCTTTGGATATCGATTGCCTCATGTTGGCTACCATGGATTCTAAGCCTTAAAAGTAACATAAGAACATGGATGCTTATGATATCGTCGAGCACCTTAAAAATTTTATCAAAGGCAACCTCAACTTGAGAGGTATGATATCTCTAAAATATTTTTTTTAGTGCAAACTAGTAAAAGGTAATCTTATTAGGCCTTATGTACTTAAAATAATTTTGTATATTGAGAACCTTGAGCAATTGGATTTTCTGTTGGACCAAAAGTTAGCTACTAATGTAGTTTTGCAATTGTTACTATAAAACTATAGTTAATTTGTCATGAATTACAACATAAAATTAACAAATCATTACTAGAATTGTTAAACATGTCAAGAATTGCAAAACAAAATTTGCAAAAGTAAAGTCCATTATGGTAATAATGGTATAAAAAAGGTAAAGACAAAAACAAGAAGGATTTTAAATTCAAAGGTAAGCCTAAGCTCATGTCTACTACATTAAAACATAAGGGTGGTGTGGCTAAGGAAGGAAAATACTTCCATTGCAATAAAACTAGATATTGGAAGAGGAACTTCAAGTTTTACTTGGAGGATTTAAAAAGGAAGAAAAGAAGTGAAACATCTACATTAGGTATTTTTATTATTAAAGTTAAGAAACTCAAGTTTATAACATAAATACTAAATGGTTCAAATTCAATGATCTAAAGCTAACCTATCTTTAACACTGTTTCTTAGGCTATATAAACGAAAAGCACATATCCAAGCTCAATATAGATAGACTCTTATACTTATTTGATTTTGAATCATATGATGTGTACAAATCTTGTTTGTAAGCAAAATGACTAAAGCTTTATTCACTGAACATGGTAAAAAGGTTAATGATTTGTTAGTCTTCATACTTACTTATGTGTGAGCACTTTTTTGTTCACTTGCTAAAGGTAGATTTCAATACTTCATCATAATTACTAATGACTTTAGTAAATATGGATATGAATATCTTATCAAACAAAAATTATATTCCATTAAAAAGTTCAAGGAATTTAGGAATACAGTACAAAACTACCTTAAAAAAAGTATAAAAAAACTTTAATCAGATCAAGATGGATAATACTTAACCTTAAAGTTCAATGGCCATTAGAAAGAGTTTAATATAGTATCACAATTCACTTTACCTAGAATGCCATAATGGAATGGTGTTTCAGGAAGGTAAAATTACATCCTATTTGAATGATGCAATCTAGATAAGACATGCAAATATTCCAATTTATTTTAAGGATATTCTATAGAGATAATTGCTTTTACACTCAATCATGTTCCCTTTGAAAATGGTTCAAAAGACTTCATATGATATATGAATTAGGAAACTTCTTTATATGTCTTTTGTAAGTATTTAGGGTTGTGAAGCCTATATAAAACATAAAGTCTTAGATAAGCTTAGACTTAAATTAGATAAATGTTACTTTGTGGCGCATCTTAAGGAAATCAAAAGGTATTGTTTCTATAATCCTATTAAGGCAAAGTGTTTATCACTTTGACTAGTGTTTTGTTAAAAAGAGTGTTTATTTCTAATAAAACTAGTAGGATAAAAATAGAACTTAAAGATATTCGAGACTCACAAAATAACATTGAATCTATAAATAAACTTAAATAAAGGTCACAATTATTTATTGAAAAAGAACCTGTTCAAGTAAGATAAGGCTAATGTAGATCCGGTAATATATACCATGAATCTATTACTCATTAATTAAAATGAGCCTATAACCTACTAAGGAGTTATTGAAAGGTTTGACTCTAAGAAATGGCTTGAGACTATGAGATTTAAGATGGATTCCATATATACGAACTAAGTATAAACTCTGGTTAACCTACTTGAAGGGGGTAAAAACTATTAAGTGTGAGTAGGTTATTAAGAAGAAAGTTAACATGCATAGCAAAGTACAAACCATTAAAGAGTGATTAATTACTAAAGGCTTTAGATAAATTCATAGTATAAACTTTGATGAGACCTATTCCAAATTGCCATGCTTAAATCTATTTAGATCATGTTTGCTATTATAGCTTTTTATGATAATACAATTTAACATATGGATGCTAAAACTAATTTCCTTATTATGAAGTTTTTTGAGGATGTGTACATGACATAATCTCAGAGTTTTATCACTCCTGAAAATGGTAGAAAGGTATGTAAGCTGCAAAGATCTATTTATAGGTTGAAGTAAGCTTACCAGAGCTAAAATCTTTATTTTTGATGATGTGATCAAAGAGTTTGCTTTCATAAAGAAATGTAAATGAATTCTATGTTTACAAAAAGTTTGGTAGGAGCACAATTATTTTCCTTATACTATATGCGGATGACATATAGAAATGACATTTCTACCTTATAGGCTATAAAGCCCTGGTTATGAAATAGCTTTTTGGTGAAAAACTTAGGCTTCCTACATATAAAGCATCTAGATCTATAGAAATAGATTGAGAAAATTACTTAGCCTAAATTGGAGTACATATATTAACAAAGTACTAAAATGATTCAGCTTATAAGAATCTAAAAAGGGATTCTTACTTTTGTTATAAAGTATAAGTATATACAAATCTTAGTATCTTACAAACAAGATAAGAAGTATTGCATGAATAAAATTCCATATGCATCAAAAATTGGATCTATTATGTATGCCATGTTATATACTTGTTTTGATGTCTCATATGCTTTAAATGGGACGTGCATGTTCCAATCAAATTTTGTCAAGCATTACTAGATTATTCTTGAGAACATCCTTAAGTACTCGAGAAGGATTAAGGATTCATTTTTTATATATAGAGGTGAAGGGGAACTAGTTGTAAAAGGTTACATTGATGCCAATTTCTAATCCGATAAGGATGATTTCATATTATAGTCATGTTTTATGTTTTGGTTGAATGGTGCTATTGCAAGTAGGAAAAGTTCAAAGCAAGAAATACTAAATTTTATCATAGAGGTTAAGTATATCATTACCTCTAATGCATTAAAAAAGGGTGTTTGGATTAGAAAGTTAATTACTAAACTTAACATTATTCCTAGCATTTCATACCTAATGGACCTTTGTTAAGATAATAATAAGCTATTGCATAGGTTAAGGAACCTAGATCTCACTATTGATTCAAAGCATATACTTCAATGCTTTCATCTTATCCATGAAATCATTGACAAATGAGATGTGAATATATGCAAAGTACTAATTGATAATAATATCATTAACCCACTAACAAAGCTTCTGGTGTAATTAAAGCATGATAATTATATGTACGATTTTGTTTATATTATTTCCTTCTTTTTTTATATCTCTTAGTATATTACATATGCTTAATTTTATAGAATTGGCCTTATTATATAATTTTAGGTTAGTTTTATAGTGATTTAAAATTATTTGTTAATGCTAAATTTTTTCTTTGTTTCAACTTTTTAGTTATATCTTAAGTTTTTGATTTTGGATTTAACTAATCTTTATATCGTTGAAAATCTTATAGGAAACTTTACAAATTTCATATTTTAGTCAAAGCTTAGTTTAGGAATCTAAAAGGTCTAATATAATTGAGAAGTTAAAACTTTATTTTTATCCAAGCTGAGCTAATTTTTTATTTTTAGGTCATATCTAGAGCTTTAAAGATCCAATCAAAGTGAAATAAGTGCCTAGAGCTTCCTAAGACCTAACTTTACAACTTTCATGTTATGAGCTTAGTGAAACTACATAATTTTTGTAATTTTATATTGGCTAGAAGTTAAACTTACAAGATTTTATCGTAGTAACTCTTATAATGCAATATTTTGTAAATTGGGTTCTAGGCTTCTAAAATTAGCAAGCCTTATTCTTTGTAATCCTATAAGGCATATGGTTTTGATCCATTAATTTTTAAAGGATTGCATATCAAATATAAGGTTGTGCCTCTAAAGGCAAGAACATTTTTTTATACAATTCTCCAAAAACACTAAACAACTTTTCTTTTCTTTTTTCCAAGGCCCTTTTTCTTTACCTATGGAAGGCTAAATTTCTAGTTGATTTAGGGAATTTGAGACTTATATCTATTTGGATTATGAGATTTTAAGTTGTAATATTGACTTTTTCTAATTGATTTTTCTCTTTCCTTGATTCTTTATGTTGCTTTCTTAGAATTGTATAAGTTAGATGCTAATTTAGTATAATTTGTGTTCAATTTTATAGCTTTTAATCTATAGCTATTTTTATATTAAATTATGCTTAGTTAATCATTATTTTTCATGTAGGAATAAAGGGTTAAAAGATTAAATTAAAGCCTTTTGGTTTAATCCTTCAATTTAGTTTAATTTTATATTTAAATCAATTTTAATCTAGCTTTATGAATTATAGAAGTTGCTTAATTCTGTTAATATTAATTTTTCAAATTCTAGATGGCTATCTAGCATATAATTCATAACTTATTGTAAGGGTTTCAGATAATTTAAGATTGAAAAATTAATTAGAATTGTTAAATATATTTGATTTTCTATTAATCCACACAAGAGCCCTTAAATCTTTAGATTAATTCTATTTTTGCATTGATTTTCTTTTTATATTACTATCGTATGCTATTTTTGTTAGTTCATTCTATTTGACTTCAATTTAAACTTGTCAATTGCATTTTGTTTTTATCAATTACATCTTGTTGCATTCTTGCATCCTATCTTATTTCATTTCTATTTGCATCTTGTCTTATTTTGTTTCTACTTTCTATTTGCATTTAGTTAGTTAATAAATCACTATAAATGGATGATATCAAGTGGATCACTAGGGGTTTGACCTAGTTATTATCCTATATTGTGAATTTTTCTTCAACTAACGATATCTAATTTCGATCATGTTATGACGCACATGTCAAAAAATTGGTTCCATTATTAGGGATTCATTTAAATTCATACCTTTTCATCATTTACTAGCTTTGTATTGCATAATTATTCAAGCATTCTTGATAATTTTTTGCATTTATTAGTATTTCCTTGCATTTTATAATATCTATCACTTTTTTGCATTTTATTGCATTCTTTAGCTATTACAAAATTTTCCACTTCAATCCACGCTTTTTCATCATATATTACTTTATTTTATACTTTACTAGAGGTTTTTGGCTTATGTAAATAAGTTACACACATACTGTCTTCCACCTCTTGAACTGGTGCTAGAGTGACTAGCTTTGATTGAGCTAAAATTCTTTATAGTGGTAGAAAACATTTTTCTTATTAAGCTCCTTCCTTTCTACTTTATAGCTAAATTCCATTGTTTAGATCACTTTTTATTTTTTTTAAAGATTTTTTATTGCATTTTTGGGCTCCATATATAAATTTCATTCCATGGCAATCATATAATTTTTAAAAATATCTAAATAGATTAATTATATGCATTTTGAGTGATTTTTTATTAAGTATTAATATTTTGGTGTTTCTATGTTTCTGTAGTTCTGTTTAGTGTAATGTAGTGCATGAGTAGGCAATCTATTGGTGAGTTAATAGAATTTGATCTTGAAATAAATAGAACTTTTTATTTACTTTATATGACTAGAAATACAAGTGCGATTAGAAATATAAGTAGTTATGACATCCTTACCCATCATTTTGATCCTCTAGATGATTCTAATAACATGGCAAATAATAGGACATTAAAGCAATTAGCTACCCTTGATGCTATTTATCAACCTTTAAGCATTCAATATCTTGAACTTGATGCTGACTTTAAGCTTAAATCTAAATTAATCTATTTTCTTCCTAGATTTCATGGTCATGTAGGTGAGGAGCCTCGAAGAAGTTCCATGTAGTTTACTCAATCGTGAAGCCTTATGGCATTTTAAAAGACCACATCCAATTAAGAGCATTTCCTTTCTCACTTGCTAATGCAACCAAGGATCATATATGTTATCTTTAATTAGGTTCTATTACAAGCTGGAATGATATGAAGAGGTTATTCCTTTAGAAGTTTTTCTTTATTTCAAGAGTTGTTACCATTAGAAAAAACATATGTGGTACAAGGTGGATGACTTGTAAGATGTTATATGAATATTAAGAGAGATTCAAGAAGCTATGTTCAAGTTGTCCACACTATCAAATTAGTAAGCAACTTCGAGTTTAGTATTTCTATAAAGGACTTCTTCCTATGCATAGAAGTACAATTAATGCTGAAAAAGGTGAAACATTAGTAGACAAAAGTCCTATGATAGTCTGGGATTTAATAATTAATATGGCAATAAACTACTAACAATTTAGCACTAGAATGCTTTCTACTACTAAAGGTGTGAATAAGATGAACTTTTCCTATGTCAATCAACAAAGGATAGAGCATAGATTAGATGAATTGACCTTTGTAGTAAAATAAATGGCAATAGGTCAATAACAGCAACCTTAAGCTCTTATTCTTACTAAACTTTTATGGCATATGGTCTTATCCAACACATTCCATTGATTCATATCCCACATTATGAGAAGATGATAGTTAATATCAAACTTATGCAGCAGTAGTCTTCCTTTGAAAACTTTAATACCATAACTAGCAATAGTAGCCTACTCTAACTTTTATGATCCTAGTTAGAAAGATCACCTAAATTTCAGATACAACAATGCACTAATTCAGTAACCAATTAGACTTGCATAATACTAGCCAAGTAGAGCTTCATTCCAACAATTTTAACCTTCCAACCTAATATAGAACTAAAACTTCCAAAACCACTAAGTAACCTTATCCTTATCTTCTCAGTCATCCTTTGAGGATTTAGTTAAACAAATGGTTGCTAATAACTTTTAGTTTCAGCAAAGAATAGATACAACTATGCAAGATTTACAAACATGGATTGGCCAACTAGCTTCTTCCTTGAATGAGCTTAAATCCAAAGGTTCTAACAAATTGCCTTCTCAGATAATTCTAAATCTAAGAGGCAATGTTTTTGCCATTATGTTAAGAAGTGACAAAAAAGTTCATGTGTCTACCAATCCTCAACTAGTAATTCAGCAAAATAAGCAAAAATAACCAATAGATGCTAAGAATTCTATAGAAAGTTCATGTCAAACAAACCAAAAAATAGAGAAACTAGAATTATTATAAAAACTATGAAATTATACAAGACCACTTCCTTTCCTAAATAGAATTACACAATCCAGAACAATAAAAGAAATTGATAAAGATAGAAAGTTCTAAAGACTTTAGGAAGGTGGAAGTTAATATTCCATTATTGGATGCTATCAAGCAAATTCCTAAGTATGCTAAATTCCTAATGGTGTTGTGTACTCGTGAGAGAAAGCTACATAAAAATGAAAAAGTGAGCATGGGACAAAGTGTATCAGTCATCATTTAACCAAACTTGCCCTAGAAGTGTAAAGATCCTAGGACATTTGACCTACCTTGCATTATAGGCAATAATAGATTTAAACACACCTCGATTGATTTAAGAGCTTCCATTAATGTCATGCCAATGTTAGTATTTTCTTCATTATAGCTTAGCCCTTTAAAGCAAACAAGAGTTATCATTCAATTAGCTAATAAAAGTACTACACATCCTATTCATGTTATTGAAGATGTGCTAGTCCAAGTCAAAGAATTGATATTCCCATTAGATTTCTACATTCTACTTGTGAAGAATGAGTTTTCAAATACCATGCATCTTTGATTGTAGGGAGACCATTCTTTAAGATAGTAAAAACAAAGATATATGTAGATACTAGCACTCTTTCCATGAAAGTTATGAAAGTTAGGGATATAATTACAAGCTTCATCATCTTTTAAGTTATAAGATACCTTATGGAAAAGTATTCTATGTTTCAATTAGATATGGTTAATGAGCTTGCTGAAGATACTTTTAATAAGAGGCTTGTTAATTTTCTTTAAATTTCTAATTTGATGGATTGTTTTAATGGCAATAAGTGCACTTATTGTGACAATGATACTAAATGTGTCATATGTGTTGAAATTTTTGTATTTAGAAGTGAATAGAGTATTGTTATTCTACAAGGTGCAGAAATTAATGATCATATGGAAATTCAAATTACAAAAATGGTTTATACCACTAAATTATTACCTTACCACCCATATTGGCACTTAAGTCTCTTTCAAAACATTTAAAATATGTATTCTTAGAAGAGAATAATAAATTACTAGTAATTATACCAAAGAATTTACAACCTCAACAAGAAAAGAAGTTATTACAAATTTTGAGATCTTAGAAGCAAGCAATTGGGTGGACACTTATAGATATTCCTTGTATTAGCATTTTCATTAGTATTTATGAAATTTTATTAGAAGAAGGAGACAAACTAGTAAGATAATACTAGAGCCAACTTAACTCATTGATTTTTAATATGGTGAAGAAGGAGATTACCAAGCTTTTGAAAGTTAGTATCATATATTTTATTTCTAATAGTAAGTGGGTGAGTTTAGTGTAAGTTATTACCAAATAGACTGGAATGATAATAGTTAGGAACTAGAATAATGAATTGCTTCCCATTAAAATTCAAAATAGTTGGAGAGTCTACATTGAGTATAGGAAGTTCAACCAAGTAATCAGAAAAGATCATTTCTCACTTCTATTCATTAAACATACGTTAAAGAAATTCGCAGGCAAATCCTATTCTTACTTCTTGGATAGTTATACTAGTTGACCTTACAATCCCGCAAGTGCACGGGTTAAGTCGAGTTATAGTATAAAGGATTATCGTCTCCACAGGGATTGTACGTTGAATACCAACTGAATTTCAGGCAAAATTATCTAGGCTTATTAATTGATAGTGTGAATTAAGTATAAAATGTAAAACAGAGCTTAACTATTAAGAAAAGGTTTAATTCAATGAAATGAAAGCATACTCAGCTTAAGGTTCCCTTGTACATTTCATTATGGAATGAATGTAATCCTCTAACTTGGTTTACTGTTAATTTAGACTGCTGGATTACCTAGATTAAGCTATACCTCATTGCAAGGCTACTAACTACTAACCAAAAGATAAAGTGCCCAGAATTACTCTAGTAATCACTCATCTAGATTGCATTAACTTGCTTTAGAATCCATTTTCAGACATTTCATCCTGTGCAAAAGAATCCAATTAGCTTAATTCCTAAGTCTAATTGATATTCCCAATGATTATGCAAGATTCGATTAATTAATTGGTCATTTCAACCTAGAATCAATTAATCCATAACACAAATCCAACATTCCGGATATATTGGCTTGTTCCAGCATAAACAGCATAATCAAATCATAAATCAATAGTAAATCAAGCTAGATTATATAAAATTCAAATCCATAAATCCATGAACAAGTTCACCCAAGCTGACCACAAGGGTTTAGTGTGAAAACATTACAAAATCAGAAGAAAACCAAAAAACAGAGAGGGAGTTCAAACAATTCATGAAGATCTACAAATTCCTTACTTGATTCTTCAATTCCTTGCTCGAACCCACGTTAGAAGGTGCCCTTGGTGAGTTTGGGTCTCTCCTAGGGTTTCTCCTAGCAGCTCTCCTTGTTAATTCTCTATTTTTCCTCCTCTTCTCCTCTCTATTTTCAAAATTTCGCACAAAACTTATATTGGTGATGTACACGGGGTTCAACACGGCCGGTGTTGTACCACGTGTTTCTCAGCGAAAGTTGAGCAGCACGATACACGCTGTGCGACACGCCCCCGTGTTCTTCTTCGAAGTGTCAAGTAGTAATGTACACGGGGTATGACATGGCCCATGTTGTACCCCGTGTTCTTCTGCGAAAACTGGTCAGCATGGTACACGGGGTGTGACACCCTTCGTGTTGTTCTTAGAAGTGAAAGGCAGTATGATACACGGGGTATGACACGTCCCGTGTTTTACCCCGTGTTCTTCTCTGAGCAGTTCAGTGAAGCCTCGAAGCATTCCAAAAGGATACACGGCCTTCAACACGGGGTTCCCATACCCCGTGTTCTTTGTCATGTGAGCAAACTTACTTCGATTCTCCACAATTCGCATAGTTTTGCCTCCGGATCCTTTTCTAATGCTCATATGTGTCCTTTCAAAGCCTGAAAACAAAATATCGAGCATCTAAGTATCTTTTTCAATCAATTTGCACAAAATACTAAGTAAATAAGTGATGAAACTCATGGAATTTATGTACAATTATGCAATTGTCAATTCCCCCGCACTTGAATCTTGCTCGTCCTCGAGCAAGGAATTAAGAGAATAGAAAATCTACTCCAATTTTTATTCTTTCCTTTTTCTTCTTCTCTTTCTCTCTTTTTTTTTTATAATCAGGCAATCATTCAACAAATCAAAGATTAGGATCAAGTCATGCTAAGCAACTAAATGAAAATAAAGCAACTAAACAAGTCAATCCTCAACATAAAAGCAAAAGAGAATAGCCTCACAGGTAAAGTGTTTACTCTCACTCTCAAGATAAGGCTTGTGTATACTCTCAAGTCAATCAGCTTATGATTTAATGCTACCATATGCTTGCAAAAACTCTAATCTCCACTACTATATTGTAAAATGCATGCAAATCAGAGGACTTTATTAGGGAAAAATGGTGAGGATAGGGGGAAAGGAAAATCAAGGGGCGAAAAGTGATAGAGTCATGAGTTTGAAGGAAAAAGACACATTGGTCATGAGTTTGACCATTGTCGAGTTCCATTACTCAGCTTAGCATATTACCCTGCTTCAACCCTTGCTTCAACCTTCATTCTTCTCTTTTTGATCTTCATCATTTTTTTCTATACATATTAATCAGCAAACACAACATTATTATTATTATTATTATTTATTTATTTATTCCCAACAAGCTTTTCTTCCTTTTCTTTCTTTTCTTCTTCCTAAAATTATTTATTTGACACCATTTTTTTTATGATGTTTTGTTTGTTTATTTTTTTTAACAATCAAAGCTATAAATCAACTTAACCAACTAGCAGTACTAAGTAAGGACCTTTAAGTGATAACCAAACTCATATAATGTGTCTAAGTACTCTCAAACTCTAAGGCTCAAGTTTATGTACAAAGTATAGCTAGGCTAGAAATAAGGGTCCAAGGCTCAAACTGGCTGACTAGGGGCAAAGCTGAAAAGTTTAGGGTCAATCAAAGAAAAGGATTTAAATAAGCCAAACAAATATAAAGAAGGGTGAAGAAACATGGCCTCATCATTTCTGACATGCAAAATACAAAAAATGTAACCTTAAAAAGACTAAATGCAAGTTCTAGAGCAGAAAGTCAAGAGTGATGACATAATCCCTCAAGAAGATAAAAATGAACTTCTATTTCTAATGTGCAAATTGCTTAAAAGGGCTCAAATCTCACAAGGGTCAATTATGCTTATTTCTTTTAGCTTCAAGCTTTAGATTTTCCTTATTAAGTTACCAAATATTCATTAAAGGAGTAAGGCATGAACCAATCACTTTTTTCAAAAGATTGCCCTAAAATTAATTTTTATATATATATATATATATATATATATATTTTTTCATTTTTTAATTTTTAATAATAATTTTTTTATCATTGAAATTGGAACAAATTTCAGTACTTTAAATCAATCAAGCAAGTTCAAGTGCAAAATATTGCAAAGCAATCTAAACACTGCTCCCCCACACTTAGAATTGGACATTGTCCTCAATGTACAAATGAGTAAATGGGAAAAGAGTTAGAAAATAGATGGCGGACTAAAACTTCCCTGACAAGTGGAACATGGTTGTCCAGTATATAACCGCAGGGAGATCCAGAAATAGAGACTGAGTAGGAGAGAGAGAGAGAGGAGGCTGGTAATCTAGAAGAGAGAAAATACAATACTAGAAAAATAGGCTATTAGTAAATGAAAGTGCATGAAAATAAAAGAGTAATAGTAAATATAATAAAGAGTAAATGAAAGTGCATAGTAAATATAAGTACAAACTAAGAGAAATAGAAATAGATAGGAGAAATGAGTAAATAGAAAACAGAATAGCTAAGTAAAAACAAACTATCCAATCCAGGTTACTGAGTAGGAGGGTCCGGGTCAGCTGGGGAAGAGGGATGGAAAAGGTGGAACAGGGGCTCGACCATGCTCTCAATATGTCGAGATCGCCTATCCAAGTCGTCATAAAGTCCCTCGATTCTTGTCTAACGCTCGAAAATAAGCCGGAGCTCAGCTAAAATCTGCTGCTGACCAGCAAGTATATCTCTGAAATAGGCTTCAAATGGGACTCTGCCCCCAGCAGAAGATGATGGTCCCACATCAGGAGCTGGATCACGATCGCCATCATCTCCTGGAATATGTTGCTCCTCCTTATGTGGCTGCTGTTGCTGCTACTACACAGGTTGGATTCCCATAGTTATAAGAATGCCCCTTCGAAGGGGTGCCATGTGAGAAACTATGGTCAGGGATCCATATGGTCGGTCAAAGATGCCTAACCGCCTAGCTAGCCTAGTAATATATGGACCAACAGCTATGCTGCCAGCTCTCCTGTCTGAAGCCTGGGCTGAGAATTAGTGAGCGAAGGCACCTCCAATATGAATAGGCACTCTCTCAATCATGCTGTATAGGAAGAGTATGTCAGTAGTACTCACAACCCCATGACCGTGCCCCCGTCCACTCAAAGTGTGGCTGAAGATAGAGTGGAGCACTCGCCAGGCAACCCTCCTAAGGCTAGATGCCTTGCTCTTAGTGGGATCATAGGTGTTCCCAGTAGCTATGTCAGTCCAAACTCGCCACTCCTGGGTCCTATGGGGAAGTCCAACCAGCATGTCGTGATACTTTGGAGTGGTCACAAACTCCACAGAATAAAGTCCCAGGCGGACAGAAAGCTGGGTCACACTCATAGAATAGGCAACTCCTCCCAAACGGAACTGCACAGTATCAGGCGAATCGACTGTCCCGAAATACCTCTCCAAGTAGAATGTACTGAGAAACTCCAAAGTGAGCTCCCGGTAGGTAGGCTCTCTAATGTCAAAGAAGACCTCCCAAGCTCCTACACTAATGAGCTCACGTATCTCATCCTCCAGGCCAAACTCTCTCAACACTGCCCAGTCTAAGTATCTGCCCTCCACAAATGACCGGTTCTTATGTCGATCAAAGGCTTGGATGTGGGCCTCTTTTGTGAAATCCAAGAAAGAGTGTACTGGTCCTCTAGAGGAGGTCCCTCTAGAAGAACTACCCTTGGTAGTTTTCCTGGAAGTGGTCTTTTGCCTCTTAGACATGATCTGCAAAAGGAAATGATAAAGTGAGAGAGAGTATGGACAGTGTATCAAGCAGCAAATTCCAAAAACAACAATTCAGTAGGCACTTTCAATATCCAATTAAACAAAATGAACCATAATTCAAAATTCAATGCCATGAATGCAAATAAGCGGCCATATCAATGAGGTAAATTATGCAATTAGGCAAGCAATCAGTAAACTTCAAAGGTTTTCAATTCAAGCAATCAAAGAGTTTAAGTTCAATCAATCAAAGATTCAATAAACATACACAATTGCATTGAAGTTCAATAAACATCAATCAAACTTCTAATTCAATCAATTAAACAATTCAATCCATCAATCAAATATTCTAATTCAATCAATTAATCATCAAAGATGCAAATTCAATCAATCAAACTTATGAATTCCTATGTAAATTCAATCAATCAAACAACAAACCTCAAAGGATATGAACATTCTTATGAATTCTAACATGCATCAAGGTTCAATTGTCATAAGTAATTGCAATAAACTCCAAAGAATTTAAAGAAAATGCCCTTACCTTATGAAATGAAGAAGAAAACCCTAAGTTCTTGTTTAAACCAGAAGAAGAATCCAAATTGTAGAATCCAACCGATTGAATTGAAGAATAAGTAGCAAAATAACTTTAAATGGCCAAAGAAAGCACTTTAATCGGTGGGTTTTGGCAAAATGGTGACCGAAAATGCAAAGAGAAAGGCTAGGGCAGCGAGGGAGAAGAAGAAAATGGGGGAAAATCTAGGTTTTTGACGTTTAAATGCTCGTTTGCCCAGGAACACGGGATCCAACACGGCCCGTGTGGTACCCCGTGTTTCTCTGCAGATGAGAGTTCTAGAAATCGCAAACTTACACAGGGTACGACATACCCCGTGTTCTCCCCCGTGTTTCTCTCTGAAAGACTTTAACAAACTTCGCAATAGTACATGGGGTTTAACACGACCCGTGTGTTACCCCGTGTGTTACCCTGTGTTTCTCTCTGGAAGGCTCTTGTTCAAAAATCCTTATCATTGGTTAAGCCAGTGAGGAACACGGGGTCCAACACGGTCTGTGTTCAACACCGTGTTTCTCTCTGGACTTCCATGAAAATTACTAGGCTTTTATGCGAATCAGACAGTGAGGAACACGGGGAAGGACACGTCCCGTGTTCAGTACCATGTTTCTTGCTGGATTGCGATGAAAATTACAAGTTCTTTTAAACTGGCCAGACAGTGAGGAACACGGGGTACTACATGGCTCGTGTTTTACACCGTGTTTCTCACTGGACTGCATTTTGAGCCCTCTGTGTTGGAAAACAAGCAAAAAACATGCATTCATGCCTAATCTACCTTAGAGATAGTGATCATATGCAAAATGAACATCTTAAATCAACACTTCATGACTTAAATGCCTCAACTACTCAGAAACTCAGATTAAAAAGGAGAAAACTAAGAATTAAAAGCAAGAAAACAGAGAAATAAACTTGGGTCACCTCCCAAGAAGCGCTTGTTTATGGTCATAAGCTCGACCCTTGTTTTTATCATCTTGGAGCTTCCATTAGTGGTGGCCCGGTAACATAATGCTTTAATCTTTGGCCATTAACTTTGAAATTGCCGGTGCCTTCACTCCAAATGTCCACGGCTTCGAATGGATACACCTTCTTCACAAGATAAGGTCCAGTCCACCTTGTCTTCAGCTTTTTGAGAAATAGCTTGAATCTTGAACTGAATAACAATACCAAGTCCCCTTCATGGAATTCCCTTCGGAGGATACGCTTGTCATGCCAAGCCTTTGTTCTTTCCTTATATATCTTGGCATTATCGTAGGCTTCATTTCTGAGTTCTTCAAGCTCAAGAAGTTGGAGTTTTCTCTTCTCCCCAGCAGATTGTAAATTAAAGTTGAGTAACTTGATTGCCCAATACGCTTTGTGTTTCATCTCCACTGGTAGATGACAGTGCTTCCCATAAATGAGTCTAAATGGTGCCATACCAATTGAAGTCTTAAAAGCAGTTCGGTAGGCCCATAAAGCATCATCCAACTTGAGTGCCCAATTCTTCCTTGATCTAGATACAGTCTTTTCCAATATGGACTTGATTTCTCTATTGGAAAGCTCAACTTGCCCACTGGTTTGAGGGTGATATGGAGTAGAGATCTTGTGGGTTACTCCATACCCCTTCAAGAGTGATTGGAATTAATGGGCAATGAAATGAGAGCCTCCATCACTAATGACAGCCCTGGGTATCCCAAATCTAGGAAATAACACCTTTTTGAAAAATCGAACCACAGCTTTTGCATCACAAGTCCGAGTGGTAATTGCTTCCACCCATTTGGAAACATAGTCAACCGCCACAAGGATATATTTGTTGCTACAAGAAGGTGGGAATGGTCCCATGAAATCAATTCCCTAGACATCAAAGATTTCAACCTCTAGAATGTTGTTCAAAGGCATCTTATGCCTTTTTGATATGTTACCAACCCTTTGGCACTGGTCACAAGAAGTGACATAATGATGAACATCCTTGAAGAGAGTCGGCCAATAAAAACCCGCCTGGGCAATCTTTGCAGCTGTTCTTGAAGCGCCAAAGTGTCCTCCATATGGAGAGGAGTGACAATGGAACAAGATGCTTGCAATTTCTTCCTCAGGCACACACCTTCTAAATAAGCCATCTGCACATCTTCTAAAGAGGAGAGGCTCATCCCAAAAGTAGTGCTTCACCTCAGCTAGAAACTTATTTCTTTGTTGATACCCCGCATCCGGAGGTAATACACCACTCACAATGTAATTCACATAATCTGCAAACCATGGAATAGCTGAAGAAGAGACAGCCAGCAAATAGTCATCTGGAAGGGAATCATTAATTGGCATCTCCTTATCTTCCTCATCTCTTAACTCTTATTTCAATCTTGAGAGATGATCAGCTACAACATTCTCCATACCCTTCTTATCTCGAATTTCTAGATCGAATTCTTGTAACAAAAGAATCCATCTGATTAGACGAGGTTTAGCTTCCTTCTTGCTTAAAAGGTATCGGATGGTTGCATGATCCATGAAGACTATCACTTTGGAATCCACCAAATAGGATCAGAACTTGTCAACTGCATAAACTACCGCAAGAAGTTCCTTTTCGGTTGTGGCATAGTTCAGTTGAGCTTCATCCAAAGTCTTGCTGGCATAGTATATTGCATGAACTTTCCTATCCTTTCTTTGGCCAAGTACCGCTCCTATTGCATAGTCACTAGCATCGCACATCACCTCAAATGGTAGATTCCAATCCGGTGCTTGCATAATTGGGGCGGAAATCAATGCTTTCTTCAACCTGCAAAATGCATCCAAACAATCTTGATTAAAATCAAAAGCAACATCTTTAGCAAACAGGTTAGTTAGTGGCTTGGCAATTTTAGAGAAATCCTTAATGAAACGTTGGTAGAAACCGGCGTGTCCCAGAAAACTCCTCACTTCCTTTATAGAAGTTGGGGGAGGCAATTTCTCTATGATGTCCACCTTGGCCTTGTCTACCTCAATCCCATGCTCAGATACTTGATGGCCAAGGACAATCCCTTCTCTTACCATAAAATGGCATTTCTCCCAGTTAAGAACCAAATTTACCTCCTCATATCTCTGCAACACTTGAGATAAATTGATCAAACAATTATCAAAGGAAGTGCCATAAACAGAAAAATTATCCATAAAAACTTCCATGATATTTTCAATAAAATCAGAGAAAATGGCCATCATACAACGCTAAAATGTAGCTGGAGCATTACACAGACCAAAAGGCATTCTTCTATATGCAAAAGTACCATAAGGACATGTAAATGTGGTCTTTTCTTGATCATTTGGATGTATAGGAATTTGGAAGAAACCAGAATAACCATCCAAATAACAGAAATGTGAATGCTTAGCTAACCTTTCTAAAGTTTGATCAATGAAGGGAAGAGGGAAATGGTCTTTCCGGGTTGCCTTGTTTAATTTCCTATAATCAATACACATTCTCCAACCCGTGACAGTCCTAGTGGGAATTAGCTTATTATTTTCATTTTTTACCACAGTTAACCCCCCTTTCTTAGGCACAACATGAACCGGGCTAACCCATTGGCTATCTGAAATTGGGTAAATTACCCCAGCATCTAGCAATTTCACTATTTCCTTTTTCACAACTTCTTTCATATTGGGGTTCAACCTTCTTTGATGTTCAATGGAAGGCTTATTATTTTCCTCCATCAATATCCTATGCATGCATATTGAAGGACTAATCCCTTTCAAATCAGAAATTGTATACCCCAAAGCTTTTCTATGAGTTCTAAGCTGCCTAAGTAATTTTTCTATTTCAATAGCAATTAGATTTGCATTAACTATCACAGGATAAGTGGAATGGGGTCCTAGAAACTCATACCTGAGGGTAGATGGGAGAGGTTTCAACTCTACCTTAGGTGGTGTGTCTTCCTCAGTAGTGGTAGTATTGGACTCCACTTCCAATGATTCAATTGCTGCTTCAGGGAGGGGTAATGGTGGGCTTGCTTCTAAAAACTGTGCATATGCAACAGTTTCTTCAGTTTCAATCACTCCATTTGTGACTAGACATGCTTCGAGTGGGTCTTGAGGGCATCCCTTTAGAAGGTTTTCTTTCATAGCTTTGTCTAGCACATCTACCCTGCAAATTGAGTCTTCACAAACAGGTAATTTAATTGATTCATTCAAATTAAATTCAACTTTTTCATCTCTAACAGATAATGAAAGTCTTCCATTTTTAACATCAATTAAAGCACCTGCAGTGGCTAAAAATGGTCTACCCAAAATGATAGGGATTTGTGAATCCTCTTCCATTTCAAGCACAACAAAATCAACAGGTATGAAAAACTTACCAACCTTGATAGGTATATCCTCAAGAATACCTACTGGATATTTGATTGAACGGTCAGCTAGTTGAAGTGAAACTGTGGTGGGCTTCATCTCCTCTATATTCAGCCTCCTAGCAACCGACAGTGGCATAAGGCTCACACTTGCTCCCAAATCACACAATGCTCGATTAATAGGAATATTTCCTATCACACAAGGAATGGAGAAGCCGCCTGGGTCCTTTAGCTTAGGAGGCAGTTTATTTTGGATAATGGCACTACACTCCTCAGTTAAAGCTACAGTTTCATGCTCCTCTAGCTTCCTCTTGTTAGAAAGAATGTCCTTTAAGAATTTTGCATAAGATGGCATTTGTGACAGAGTATCAGTGAATGGAATATTAATGTACAGTTTTTTCAAAACTTCCAAGAACTTTCCAAACTGCTTATCAAGTTTAGCCTTGGCTAATCTTTGAGGATAAGGGATAGGCGGTTTGTATGGTTCCGGAAGGATATATTTTGATTTTTCAGGTAATTCCCCTTCTTTCTCTTCAGCTTCATTAGGAATTGAGGCCTTGTTGCCTTCTTTCTGCACTTCCCTCACACTTATCTCTTCTTCACTTTCTTGAGTGGCAATTGGATCCTTCAATAGCTTTCCACTTCTAAGAGTTATTGCCTTGCAATGCTCCCTAGGATTTGATTCAGGTTGAGTAGGGAGTTGACCAAAAGCTCTAGAAGAAGATGCAGAAGCTTGTTAAGCTATTTGAGTTTCCAACATCTTTCCATGTGTGGCTAAAGAATCAACCTTGGAGGATAGTTGCCTAATGGAATCTTCCATGACTCTACCATGCTGTCTAAACTCTTCATTAGTTTTCTCTTAGGAAATGAGAAATTTCTCCAAGAGGCCTTCTAATTTAGCAGTGGAAGAGGTTTGAGCTGGTGGGTTGTATGGTCTTTGATTTTGGAAACCTGGTGGTGGTGGTCTATTGGGGGTGGTTAGTGTGTTGTATGGCTGGGTGGGCTTGTAGGAGAAATTTGGGTGGTTCCTCCATGATGGATTGTAGGTATTTCCAAATGGTTCATTTGAATTTTTCTGTCCAAACCCACTGTTATTCACATAGTTCACTTGCTCAGTAAAATCTTGCCCCAATGTACACTCAGTTGCCAAATGACCTGTAATACCACAAATCTCACAAGGAATGTCAGTAGCACCTGTTGCATTTACACTGTTAACTTGAAATTTATCAAACTTAGCCATAAGTGCATCTACCTTGCTACCTAGATTTCCTAGTGCATCTACCTTAGCTAACAAATGATTAAAAGCATCTAATTCATACTTACCTGAAGCTTTTCTTGAAGGTCCCCTCTCATTTGACCAATGGTAATGGTTCAAAGCCATATCTTCAATCAAATCATATGCTTCATCTAACCTTTTGTTCATCAAAGCACCTCTAGCAGCAGCATCCACAGTAAGCTTAGTATTGTAGTTCAAACCATTGTAGAAAGTATGAAGAACTAGCCATTTTTCTAACCCATGATGTGGACACAGCCGCAACAGTTCCTTGTATCTATCCCAAGCATCAAATAGAGATTCCCCTTCTTTCTGAGAAAATGTAGTGATTTCATTCCTCAATTGGGTAGTCTTGCTTGGAGAAAAATATCTTGATAGAAAAGCCCTCAATAGCTCTTCCCACGTTGTGATTGATCCTACTGGTAGTGAGTGCAACCAAGCCCTTGCTCTATCCCTCAAGGAGAATGGGAAGAGTCTAAGCTTGATAGCATCCGTTGCTACGCCATTGATTTTGATTGTATCACAGTATTCTAAGAAAATCTGAATATGGAGGTTGGGATCCTCCATTAGTAGTCCACCAAATTAGTTTTGCTGCACCATAGACAGAAGAGCTAGCTTCAATTCAAAGTTGTTAGCCTCAACAGCAGGCCTTCTTATACTGGATTGAAGACCACTGGCGTCGGGTGCTGCAAACTCTCTAAGTGATCTGTTATCCATGTCTTCAATTACTGGTTCAAGTTAAATTGCTTCTTGGATATGTACTGATTTGTGCTCTCTCCTTCTCCTAAGCAAAGTTTTTTCAATTTCTGGGTCGAAGTCAAGAATTCCTTCAAGACTTCTCTTTCGCATATACAAAGATTTTTTGCTAAATGAATAGGTAACACTCGAACAGAACAAAGTAAGAAAGAAATGCTATAAAAGTAAGAAAAATCAGAACAAGATGAATTAAAAACTAAAAGAAAATGAATTGCCTAGTCTAATTCACTCAAAACTTCTTGTTAATATTAACTGGATACAATCCCTGGCAATGGCGCCAAAAACTTGACCTTACAATCCTGCAAGTGCACGGATTAAGTCGAGTTATAGTATAAAGGATTATCGTCTCCACAGGGATTGTATGTTGAATACCAACTGAATTTCAAGCAAAATTATCTAGGCTTATCAATTGATAGTGTGAATTAAGTATAAAATGTAAAACAGAGCTTAGTTATTAAGAAAAGGTTTAATTCAATGAAATGAAAGCGTACTCAGCTTAAGGTTCCCTTGTACATTTCATTATGGAATGAATGTAATCCTCTAACTTGGTTTACTGTTAATTTAGACTACTGGATTACCTAGATTAAGCTATACCTCATTGCAAGGCTACTAGCTACTAACCAAAAGATAAAATGCCCAGAATTACTCTAGTAATCACTCATCTAGGTTGCATTAACTTGCTTTAGAATCCATTTTCAGACATTTCATCCTGTGCAAAAGAATCCAATTAGCTTAATTCCTAAGTCTAATTGATATTCCCAATGATTATGCAAGATCCAATTAATTAATTGGTCATTTCAACCTAGAATCAATTAATCCATAACACAAATCCAACATTCTGGATATATTGGCTTGTTCTAGCATAAACAGCATAATCAAATCATAAATTAATAGTAAATCAAGCTAGATTATATAAAATTCAAATCCATAAATCCATGAACAAGTTCACCCAAGATGAGCACAAGGGTTTAGTGTAAAAATATTACAAAATCAGAAGAAAACCAAAAAACAGAGAGGGAGTTCAAACAATTCATGAAGATCTACAAATTCCTTGCTTGATTCTTCAATTCCTTGCTCGAATCCACGTTAGAAGGTGCCCTTGGTGAGTTTGGGTCTTTCCTAGCAGCTCTCCTTGTTAATTCTCTATTTTTCCTCCTCTTCTCCTCTCTATTTTCAAAATTTCGCACAAAACTTATATTAGTGATGTACACGGGGTCCAACACGGCCGGTGTTGTACCCCATGTTTCTCAGCGAAAGTTGAGCAGCACGATACACGTTGTGCGACACGCCCCCGTGTTCTTCTTCGAAGTGTCAAGCAGTAATGTACACGGGGTATGACACGGCCCATGTTGTACCCCGTGTTCTTCTGCGAAAACTGGTCAGCATGGTACACGGGGTGTGACACCCCCTGTGTTGTTCTTAGAAGTGAAAGGCAGTATGATACACGGGGTATGACACATCCCGTGTTTTACCCCGTATTCTTTTCTGAGCAGTTCAGTGAAGCCTCGAAGCATTCCAAAAAGATACACGGCTTTCAACACGGGGTTCCCATACCCCGTGTTCTTTGCAATGTGAGCAAACTTACTTCGATTCTTCACAATTCGCATAGTTTTGCCTCCGGATCCTTTTCTAATGCTCATATGTGTCCTTTCAAAGCCTGAAAATAAAATATCGAGCATCTAAGTATCTTTTTCAATTAATTTACACAAAATACTAATTAAATAAGTGATAAAACTCATGGAATTTGTGTACAATTGTGCAATTGTCACTAGTTATTTTCATATTCATATTACTCCAAAAGGCCATGACAAGACCATATTCAGATGCATTTTTAGCAATTTTACTTATAGAAGGATGCTATTCGACCTATGGAAGGCTCTTAACACATTTCCAAAGTTGTATGGTGAGTATTTTTGCTAATTTTTTAGAGGATTACATAGAAGTATTCATGGATGATTTTTCAATTTATGGTTCCTCTTTTGATACATACTTGGATAATCTTGTTAGGGTGTTAGATAAATGCATTGAAACTAATCTTATGTTGAATTTTGAGAAATGTCATTTCATGCTAGAGCATGGGATAGTTTTAGGACATATAGTGAATAGTAAGGGCATTGAAGTAGATCTTGCTAAAATTGATATGATTACTACTTTACCTTACCTTATGTATGGGAAGTGCATTTTTTTCTTAATCATGCAAGTTTTTATAGGCTTTTCATTAAAGATTTTAGCAAGATTGCCCTCTCATTATCCAAGTTGCTATAAAAAGAAGTAGATTTTCATTTTAATTAACATTGCAAGGAGGCTTTGGACAAGTTAAAGCGAGCTCTTGCCATTACTTCCTTCATTCAATCACCATCTTGAGATATACAATTTGAGTTAATATTTAATACATCTAATTATGTAATTGGTGTTATTCTGGAACAAAGAGTGGGAAAACAACCCTATATGATTTATTATGATTGAAGAACTTTGGATGCCACACAAGCTAAATACTTCACTATAGAAAAAGAATTTTTTGTCATTATTTTTACTTTAGACAAATTTAGATCACACTTGCTTAGTTCTAAAGTGGTTGTGTTTTTTTATTATGTAGCTTTGAAGTTCCTTTTGGAGAAACTTGAAAAAAAAATCCTGCTTAATTATATAAATGTTGCTTTTGCAAGAGTTTGACATTGAAATTAAAGATAGGAATGGTATTGAAAACTTAGTTACAAATTATTCAAGTAGAATTCCAAGAGATGCTGACACTCTACCCATTCTAAACACCTTCTTAGATAAGTAACTTTTTCAGTTACTAAATAAGGATCCTTCGCTTATTGATTTAGTGAATTTTTTTGTTAGTAATGAGTTGCTTGCATATGCTAAGAATGCTTAAATTGATAAGTTCAAAAGCGAAGCCAAACATTATATGTGGAATGATTTTTATTTGTGAAGATTTTATATTGATCAAATAATTAGGAGAAATGCATATAATTTTGAATTTCATTACTTGCTTTTATTTTGTCATACTCATGCTTGTGATGGTCACCTTGGACTTAGGAGAATAGCAAGGAAAGTTCTTGATTTTGGTTTTTATTTGGCTATTTTATTCCATGATACTTACATGTTTTGTAAAAATTGTGAACAATGTTAAAGAATAGAAAATTTAACTCATAAACTTGATATGCCTTAATTTTACATGCTTTTTTGTGAGATTTTTAATATGTGGGACATCAATTTTATAAGTCCTTTTCCTTTACTTTTGGCTTTGTTTACATTATACTACCTGTTTATTATGGTGTAGTTGGGATCAAAAAGTGTAGAAAATCACAAGTTGTTCAAAGTCAATGGGCATAGGCTCAACCATTTTATGGAAGTTTTTAAGAGCAAGTGGTGGAAGCAATGGAATTGGAGACCTTAATTTATTCTTGATAAAAGATATTAAGTCTAGCTAAAGATATTAAAGAAAGGCGTTTCTTAGGAAGTAACCTAAGCCTTTTAGATTTGCTTTCTCTTAACTTTCTCTTTTATGTACTTGTCATTTATCTTTCTTTATGATATTAATATATTTTACATTAAGGACAATATAAAATTTAAGTGTGGGAGGAGACTTCTAGGACTTGCTTTGTGTCTTATATCTTCATTTAATGCTTTTGAAGTAAAAAAAAAAGATATGCTTTCACTTAATTTTGAGTTTTTTTATTCATTTTAGATACTTTCCATTAATAAAGATTTTGCATTTTTTATGAGTAGGACTCAATTGAAGTTAGATAAGATTTATAACATGATTGAATGAATTATATTTCTTTTTAAAATTAATTAGGGTTGTGACGAATTTTGAATTGGTAGATTAAACTTAGTACATGACTTTCCTTGTTAGATTTTAAGCTTTATGTTGAAAATCCATGTTATTCTCTTTCCTACGACCTAATTCCAATCGTAATTGGCATGGATCCCGATACTGGTTTCTATAAGCCTTAACATTTTTCACTTTTTTTATCTAATGGGAGTTTCCAAATTTTAGATAACTTAAAATTTTCACTTTAGAATTTTATGGAAAAACTAATAGAATCTCCTCTACTATTGGACAATTCATGAGGGTCACATGCCTTATAATTTAAAACCTATACTATTTCCAAATATGATAGTAATAAACATACACACAGTACAATATGATTTCAAAATTATACATATACAATCCATTCAACACATCATAAAATTCAACGAGTCTCTATTTAAATGCTAAAGCTAATCTTTAATTAAAACCCATTCCTTGGATTACTGAAATATGCATAACTTAGCATCATATTGGAATTTCACCTTCATACAACTTGAACTCTATATCTCACATCACCTTTCTAGAAATCTCAACTATCTACTAATATACAATATTGTCATCATATCATAAACTACCTATTCTAGGTAGACATTACAGTCATAGATAACTAGTAAGGCTACAAATGGATAAATCATCTTAATCATATCAACTGTAATGTTCAGTGACAGATAATTACTACCATCATGCATCCAGTTATAATGAACATTCGTGTAGCCTCTTTCTTGGCTTCCAGATCAATATAATATTTATCTCAATTGTTCATTGAGAATTTCCTATATGGCTTTTAGATTGATCTCTTATCCCTCATAATTGTTTGCCAGAAATTTTCTATTCAACTTCCACATTATAATTCCATCTTCTCTACAATTTTTAATGTGATTACTCTAGCACAATTCACAATTTCTTATGCCATACATGGCAAAAATTTATAGGTAACATACATGAGAGTTCAACTCTCACATTACAATTACTTATAAAATTTCAACGAGTGTCACTAATTCATCACCAGACAGTATCAAGCATATATCAGTATACACATCACTATACAAATCATTGAATTCAATCATAATCCATTAATAATTTTCATTACTATTATTCTTTCATTGTGCAATCTAATTAATTACTATTTGTACTTATACTATGACACTGAATTTTTGCATGAGTGCATATATATATGCATCAATGTAGAATTCAAACTATTAATAAGAAGATATAATTCGTAATGTTCAAATTATCTTTTATTAAGATAAAATTTCAATTATGAGATATACACTCACTTGGTAACACTAATTCACCCTTGGGAGTTCTAAAGTAACCATATTTATCTTTTCACATTTTCCTTCAAAGAGTGTTATCAGTATCTCACAGCACTAAAGAATAGCAAAGCTCGCCAAAAAATATAAGAAATGCATCCAACCAAATCCATAGGAACTAGAACAACGATTTATGTTTTTCTGAGCCTTTAAGAGTTTCAAAGCTAGAAAAGAAGCATTGAGGAGCTTGAATAGCACTCAATTGCTAGTTAGTGATAATAATCATGGTGGACTAGCTTGAGAAAGGCAATGGCCTAATCACTATTTTTGTTTCCAAAATACGGCCTCTCTCACGTCTACTTAGCTATTGAGCAAGGCAGTAGATGGAGGAAAGAAGGCCCATGGTGACAGCAAGATGAATTAAGAACTTCAATTATGGAAAAGGAAAGGTGGTAGCATGGAGTAAGGGAGGGAGAAAAAGGTGAGAAAAGAGAGGAGGAAATAACCAATACTATGTGAGAGAGAAAGAGAGCTGAGAGTTTTATTTATATTTATTCATTCATTATTTTAAAAGAGATTTCCAAAAATAGTAAGAAAACAAATAAGAAAGAGAAGATTAAAATGGGACCATGAGCTATGATTCCACGCATCTCACCTTAATGAGCTTAACTCCTATCTCAAATCTCACCCTTCCAAATTCATTCCATTTAATCCCAACCATTAATTTTTATTTGAAAATATTCTCTATAGACTTGATTTTATTTAAAATCCCATTTCATGTATTTTTTATCCTTCACGTGATAAATTAAAAATTTCCTCAAATAGTTATTTTAAGCCTACACTACTTTCAAATAATTTATCAAATATAAACAAATTATTAATAAATCTTTATATCCACATTCACTAAGATTATTTTCATCTTGTGAGAAATTTGTTAACAAAATTATTTTAAAGTAATTTTAAATTAATAATAACTATATTCATAAAAGGTAAATAATTCTCAAATATCATCACAGATAATATTTTCAATATTCCAAACCCTTTAATTCAAAAAATAATTTTAAGACTTAATATTATTCAAATAAATAAATAAATACATAATTATCCACAAACTTCAAAATTTATAAAACTTGAAATTTTAACTTAGGATATTACACTTCTTATGTGATGTTCTTCCATGATTTTTATTTCTTTAGAACTTGCTTTAATTCTTTTTGAAATTATATTTGCACATGTACATATAAAAATGATAAAGGCATTTTTTTTGTTCAAGCTAGAGCCAAATAGCCAATCATGAATTTTTATCTTCATTGAGCCTCTTTGAGCTTAATTACCCTTTTCTTTATTAATTAGGTGATGAATATTTTTTAATAAAAATAAGTGTCTTTACCTAACTTAGGTATTAGTGGAGCATTTGAATTTTTATGAGTCGAGCTCTTGAATAAGTTTAGAGGCCTCTATATGTTGTTAAAGTTCATTAATTTCAAGATCAAAGGTTAGTTAAAAGAAAAAAAAAAGAAAGTCAATAAAAAAATGAAAAAAAATGAAGAATAAAGCTAGGAAAAAAGGAGAAAAGTTAAAGAAAGGAAAAAGAGAAAAGTTAATGAGTGTTTTAATTTGAAGTTAAGTTGTTGTGTTAAGGTTAAAATTGTTCATGATTGGCCCATATGTTTATAGTTCAAGTGCTCTATTGATTTCTTTAGTTTCTACCTTCTTATATTTTCATTTTATCTTTTCCTTTTCTTTAGCCATATTACAAACTTGAATAAAGTCTTTTTTATTTGTGTTGTACATTTGATATAAGTAGTAGAGATTAGATTATTAGCAAACTTATGTTAGAGCAATTTCATGGAATTAACTTAAGTGAAACACTTGTCCTAAATATCTTAGAGTTGGAGAGTGAGTTTTGTAAGAATTTACCATGTTGATCTATTTTTTTTCTAAATAAAGTTGCTATTTTACTTAATTTCAAGTTTGTCAAAATTTTTATTATTCCTTGATGACTTTAATTGTTTCTTTCTTATGGATTTGTAATTTTGAACTTTTTAGAAAGCAAGTTATTTATTTTTAGTTTTGAATAAAGTTGTGTTTTACATAAGGTTGTGCAAGAGCTAAGTGTTTGTTTATATTATTTGATCCCATTTCCTGCTTAAGTATTATATATGCTTAATTTTATAGAATTAATATTGTTATAAAATTTTGGATTCGTTTTACAATGATTTGAAAATTTCTGATTAACATTGAATTTTTACGTTATTTTAGGTTTTTAACTTTATCTTAAGTTTGGGATTTTGGATACAGTTAATTTTTATATTATTGAAAAACTTAAAGGAAGATCTACAACTTTTATATTTTAGTTAAATCTAATTTAAAAGTTTAGAAGGTCTAATTTATCCAAGAAATTAAAATTCTATTTCTGTCCAACCTAAGCTAGTTTTAATTTTTAGGCGATATTGTCATGACCTACTCTCGATTGTGACTAGCTTAAATCCCATAACCTATTTTTACAAGCCTTAAAAATTTTTACTCTTTCTATCTAACAAGAGTTTTTAAATTCTAGGGAAATTTAAAAATTTATTTTAAGATTTTACAGAAAAATAGAAAAAGTCTCCCCTACTTTTAGACACCTTCTGAAGGCCACACACCTTATAATATTAAAACTTGTTTTATTTCCAAATACGACAGTATTCACAATGTACACAATATTACACAATTTCATTATATATACATAACTAACAATTTAACATATCAAATTCTAATTCAACAAGATTTCATTTTCTAATTCCAATTCTTATCCAATTGTCAAAATCCTTTAGTAAGATGGCCTTGGATCTCTATGAATGCAACAAGCTCAAGTGTTAACCCAAAAATATTGGATGTTAAATGAAATGAGTTATGAGAAATCAGTGATGTAGTTGATTTTTGGGTTTTTAACTTTATCTTGAGTTTTAAGTTTTTAAATTAGACTTTCCAGATGAAATGAGTTACAAGAACTGAATGATGTGGCTAAATTCGATTTTTAACTTTATCTTAAGCTTTGGGTTTCAGATTCAGTTGATTTTTATATCATTGGAAAGCTTAAAGGAAGATCTATAACTTTTATATTTTGGTCAAATCTAATTTAAATGTCTAGAAGGTCTAATTTAGCTAAAAAATTGAAACTCTATTTCTATCCAACCTAAGCTAATTTTAGTTTTTAGGCCATATTATCATGCCCTACTCTTGATAGTGACTAGTGTAAATCTCATTATTAGTTTCCACAACTCTTAATAATTTTCACTTTTTCTATCTAACAAGAGTTTTTAAATTCCAAGGAAACTTAAAAATTTATTTTAAGATTTTATAGAAAAATGGCAAGAGTCCCCCTTATTTTTAGATACTTTCGGAAAGCCACACACCCTATAATATTAAAATTTATTTTATTTCAAAAAATGAAAGTACTCACAACATACACAATATTACACAATTTCATCAGATATACATAACAAATGATTTAACATATCAAATTCTAATTCAACAAGATTTCATTTTCTAATTCCAATTCTTATCCAATTGTCAAAATCCTTTAGTAAGATGGCCTTAGATCTCTATGAATGCAACAAGCTCAAATCTTGACCTAAAAACACTAAGTTAAACGAAGTGAGTTATGAGAACTCAGTGATGGAGTTGATTTTTAGGTTTTTAACTTTATCTTGAGCTTTGGGTTTCAGATTCAGCTGATTTTTATATCATTGGAAAGCTTAAAGGAAGATCTATAACTTTTATATTTTAGTCAAATCTAATTTAAACATTTGGAAGGTCTAATTTAGCCAAAAAATTGAAACTCTATTTCTATCTAACCTAAGCTAGTTTTAGTTTTTAGGCCATATTGTCATGCCTTACTCTCGATTGTGACTAGTGTAGATCTCGTTATTAGTTTCCATAAACCTTAATAATTTTCACTTTTTCTATCTAATGTGAGTTTATAAATTCCAAGGAAACTTAAGAATTTATTTTAAGATTTTACAAAAAAAACAGAAAGAGTGCCTCTTATTTTTAGACACTTTTTGAAAGCCACACACCCTATGATATTAAAACCTATTTTATTTTCAAATACGTCAATATTCATAACATACACAATATTACACAATTTCATCATATATACATAACTAACAATTTAACATATCAAATTTTAATTCAACAAGATTTCATTTTTAATTTCAATTCTTATCCAACTGTCAAAATCCTTTAGTGAGATGGCCTTGGATCTTTATGAATGCAACAAGCTCAAATCTTAACCTAAAAACACTGGAAGTTAAACAAAATGAGTTATGAGAACTTAATGATGTGACTAATTTTTGGGTTTGTAACTTTATCTTGAGCTTTAGGTTTCGGATTCAGTTAATTTTTATATCATTGGAAAGCTTAAAGGAAGATCTATAACTTTTGTATTTTGGTCAAATCTAATTTAAATGTCTGGAAGGTCTAATTTAGATAAAAAATTGAAACTTTATTTCTATCCAACCTAAGCTAGTTTTAATTTTTAGGCCATATTGTCATGACCTACTCCTGATTGTGACTAGCGTAGATCTCGTTATTAGTTTCCACAAACCTTAATAATTTTAACTTTTTCTATCTAACAGGAGTTTCTAAATTCCAAGGAAACTTAAAAATTTATTTTAATATTTTATAGAAAAATGGAAAGAGTCCCCTTTATTTTTAGACACTTTCCGAAAGCCACATGCCTTATAAAATTAAAACCTATTTTATTTCCAAATATGATAGTATTCATAACATACACAATATTACACAATTTCATCATATATATATAACTAACGATTTAACATATCAAATTCTAATTCAACAAGATTTCATTTTCTAATTCCAATTCTTATCCAACTATCAAAATCCTTTAGTAAGATGGCCTTGGATCTTTATGAATGCAACAAGCTCAAATCTTAACCTGAAAACACTGAAAGTTAAATGAAGTGAGTTATGAAAACTTAGTGAGCATACATTTACCACTTTCATGTGGGAGATCAATTTTACATATAATAATTTTAGGGTAATCATGTAATAAATTAAAAACTATTAACAAACCCATTTCCTTGATTTCTAAAATACAAGAAACTATGGCCTGAACTAAAAGTTTGCCTCCACAAGATTCATGGAAGGTGCAACTATCTAATAATACATAACATTATCATCACAATGCGCACTACCCATTCTAGGTAGATAATACAGTCATAAATAGCCATTAAGGTTAAACATAGATAAGTCATCTCAATCACAGAAAACTTTTACTATCTCACACATCTAGTTACAATGTGTTAGTGTTTATGCCCTAAACCAATCATATAGATGATTGTAAACTTGAATCGTATTATTTTAATGATAATTTCAATTATCATATTTATACATATATTGTCTACATAATATATTTAATTATGATAATAACCTTAGAATAATTACATTCTTAAATATCCTTAGGTATATATCATTGTGGATTGAGTTGCTTTGATATGTTAAGACTAGTATGTGTGGTGACTTATATGAGATATTAAGTCTACACATGAGTTCAAGTTAGAGAACTTGTATACTGGACTGACACATCCTAAGAACATCGCATGGATTGTTATATGAGTGTCATGGGTGATTCTTAGTGATCATCATTAATATACTCCTTTGACCTGAGATTACCAAGGTTCATTCGAATCATCGACTTTCTCATTACTTAGGTAACAATGATGTATTGTTAGACACCACTCATTATTTATGATCATTAATATGATTAATGATCATTGCTAATGTAATGAAAGCCTGAAGGGTCACACACTTAGAGCCTAGTGGATTTGAAATTAATGGACCAAATTGTTTGGGCCTAATATTTGGAAATTCTATGTTATAATTATAAGGCCCAATAATAAGCTTATAATTATATATGGACCAAAGCCCAAATTTGTTAGGGTTTTCTATGTTCCTATTTAAATAGGCTAGTTAGGTAATAATAATAGTTAATTCATTATTCACGCATCCTTATACAACATAGAAAAATTCTGGCACCTCTCCTTAACCATAATCCTTGAAGAGGCATAGCTAGCACTACGAAGCTAAGGAGACGAATTCTAACCAGTGATCATGAGGACGTTCATTAGTGATCTGCTGATTTGCGTGGATACCTTGGAGTCTTTGGCTAAAAGGAAGTCGAAGAGGTGATCAACGAACAAAATTCGAAATCATCAAAAGGTATAGCCTGAATCCTGCATTCTAATTTAACATTTTGCATAGATCTATTAACTAGGATTGATTGATTCCGTTGTGCTTATATGACTCCCGATCCTAACATAATGAACATTCTTATAGCCTTTTTCTTGGCTTCTAGATCAACACTATATTTATTTTAATTGCCTATCGAGAATTTCCCATCTGACTCTCAGCTCAACCTTATATCCTTCATAATTGTTAGTCAAGAATTTTCCATCCAACTCTTGGTATCATCTCTCTATCACAAATTACCATATTTGATGTCATTGTTCTACCACAGTTCAAAATTTTTCAATGCCTCATAAAGCTCAATTCATAATATAGTTAATTCACTAAAGTTTCACTCTTCATATATTACTAAATTCAGTACAAGCCTACATAAGCAATTATTCAACAATTATGGGCAATCAAAGCATAAAACACAATCATAATATGCTCTATTACAACTTATCACAATCAATTAGTCAATGGCTAATAATAATATAACTATACTTTCACTGTGCACTTAGATTAATTATCATTCATAAACAGCTAATTACTCTTATCTCACGTAATCAAGTTCATATAATGAATATGAAATCTATATTACTAATAAGAAGAATACAATTAAGTTATCTTTTATTAAGATAAAATCAATGGTGAGATATATACTCACCTGATAACGTTGATCCACCTAAGAGGTTTTGAAGTATCCATAATCATTTTTTCATATTTTCCTCCTAATATTACAATTTGTAAGGACAATCTATAAATATCCAAAATTATTTATTTTCTTCTCAAATTACTATCCTAAGACACCTCATCTTTGTAACTTAACTCTTAGAATATATCATAACATGGAGATTCTTAAATTAAACCATCTGTATAAAATATTAAAACTAAACATTCTAATACTCATTTCATGCCATTTGACCTTCCCAAATTATTAGCTTTCCTTATTTCATCATTACTATATCAAGCATCCAAATAATATTATAAATAAGAGTTTCTCAAATCAAATTGAAATCTTAGACAACATTAAAATCTAATATTCTCATATATTAACTAATAATCCAAAACACACCACTTGATCATCTTGAATTCTCCTTCTTTTTATCTTTCAAAATTATTACTAAAATATCAAAATTCATGTATATAATAACTTTTCCAATTCAAAGTATAAAACTAATAAAATATTAGATTCCAATGACTACTTTTATAATCTTGTGCCTGATATCCTCATTTTATCTATGCTATATCAAGTATTTAGATAATGTTAGTGTGTGTCCTAGAACTAATCATATAGATGATTGAAGTTATACACAATATATTATGTTTTATTTTAGGTAATTTAATTATTATATTTTATTTTTATAATTTATTATTATGTGTAATTTATAACTTAATATAATAATTATTCTTGAAATAGCTTCGCTATTCTTAAAATGCTCCTAGTCAAGTATTATTACAAAAAGGATAGTAATAATACATCGAAACTAGCATGTATAGTGACTGATGATTACAAATCATGGATATGTGATATCAAGTCAATACATGAGTATATTGCTAGTGAACAATGTATTGGACTGACCCACTATAAGAATAATGCATGGATAGACGTGTCATAAGTTATTCTCATATGATCACAAATACACATAAACCTTTAACCTGAAGTTACTACGGTTCCCTACATGAGGAATTACTCACTTTAATATTGTCCTATGTCACCTTTAATCAGGATGATAAGTAGGGCATTAATTGGGTGTGTCATAAATCGTGCAGAGGGAAGTGAGTGATGTAGATGGAATTTTGTTACTCTTGTATAAAAGAGAAATATTCTTAGGCCCCTTGATTGAGTGAGACTTAGAAATGCATGGCCATGCTCAATTGAATTAATATGTGATATTAATAATTTATTTTAAGTCTACTCAGTATCAAAAAATATAAATTGAACATTGACGAGGATGACACATTTCATGCCTCTAGTTCAATTTGGATATTATTACAAAAAGATTATGATACAAAACGTTGATCATGTATTAGGTGGATGTCGAATCACAAACATTCTTACTACTTGAGTGGCAGTGATGTATTGCTAGATACCGCTTACTGTCTATGGCTCAATAATAAGTCATTATCAACGTAGTAAGAACCTACAGGGTCACACAAAAGGAGTAAGAATAAGACAATAATTAATTGGACTTATTTTCGTGCATATATATATTATTAAGAATAATAAATTCACGTAATATATATATATATTATGTGATATTATTTGATATTAAAATAATATCAAATAATTATCTTATCAGATATTAGATAAATATATTATGAGATAATATTATTTTAATATTTGATAACCACATGTAATTATCTAATATTAAGATATTTATATTATAAGATAATATTATTATCTAATATTAGATAATTAATAGATAAGTCCTATCTCTCCCCATTATCTCTAGGATAAGGATAAGATGAGTTGTTAAGTGTGATTAGGATTTTAGAAGCATTATCCTAGTTGGACTAGGATTATGGCTTGCCTAAGTTCTATAAAAAGGGACTTGAGGGCAGCACTTGAACAACACGCTCAAAGCTTCCATACAAACCCTAAATCACTCAGAAAACATCCAATCCTAATTCCTAGAGAGAAAAACACATCCTAGCAGATTCGTGGAGGGTGGGAGGTCGTTGTTCACTCCGTGTGGATACCGTAGAGACGCTGTACCTTCTGACCAACGTTTGATTCATCCGCTCTCAAGTTTTAATCAGTAGAAATACGAGTGCCCAATAGGTAAAACCCTAATCATTGATTTATATTTTTTTGCATGGATCCTAGGTAGAATTCGGATCAAATTTTGAATTTCCGTTGTATATGATAATCTGAATTCCTAACAGATAATGTGATAAAATAAAGTTTTCCTAAGTTACCAACACCCATTTTAAATATCCAAAAAATGGGTTTCTATGGCTCTAACATAATCTACCTTAAAAATGGAAAAAAATATTCTATCTTTTTTGAATCATCTTATAGCATAATGATTGTATTTTTCTCATGTTGCCTCCCATATTTCAAATATGTATAAAATTTGATTTCTTAGATTACACTTGGATTCTTCAAAATATTAAGAAGTAATGTTCTATAATTATTTTGACTATATTACTCTAATAGCTTACAACATAAAAGGGACATTTTGCTCACATATCTCTATCTTACATAAAAACAAATCTTCTGAATCAACCTCAAACACCTATCAATATTTAAAGTCACTACACTAAAAGGCTCCAAATATATCCTTTTTAACCTCTTATTGTATAAAAATTATATTTTTTTATAAATCTCATTTAGCATTTTAGACAAACTAAAAAATAGGTTTCTTTCTTGTCCAATTCAATCTAATAAAATGTGAAGACTTTATTATCTAAATTAACTTCCCAAAATTTTGAAAGATTATTAATGTCAGAAACTAGTGAAACTGGTGCCCCTTTGTTAGAAAACTACAAAGGCATGGTGCCTCTATTTGTGCTCCAGTTTATAGCTCTTAGCACCATGGAGCTTTTTAGTTCATGAGGAAGCAAAAATCCAACATTGTGGAGCATAGTAGTTAGGAGAAGATGCTAAATGCCAAAACTGTAACTGCTTCTTCCTCCTTGGGATTTGGCATCGAATAGGAACAACACATATATCTCATCATAATAGATAAAAACTAGTGATGGTGGGAGCTAAACAAAAATTAAAAAAGAGTTACCGTAGTGATGAAGAGAGTGAGAGTTGAGAGAACTAATTTTGAGAATGCGAGGTGAGGAACCCAAAAATTAAAGGAGATAAGGTGGTGAATATATATATATATATAAAGTGTTGTCCACCAAAAAAGAAAAGGACCAAAAAAAATAAGAGAGAAATCTTGTATGAGAAGCAGCAAATCATGTAAGAGAAGTAACAAAAAAAAAACAATGTTAAATAAGTAAAAACTTGGTGGAAATGTTGAAAGAAAAGAAAGTGATATCAAAAAGTGAGCTTTTATCTTATACATTGAGGTGCACCATAAACCATTTTTTACTTTTAAAGTGCTTGCTAAGTTACCCTAAGGATTTAGTATCCAGAGTGGTATAGTAAAATATAGGCCACTGGATGAGATTACCAAGAATCTTAATAATGACTTGATAATTTCATCTAGTGACCTGTATTTTACCACACCACCTTGGGTACCAAACCCCTAGAGGTAACTTAGAATTCCCTTTCTTTTAAAATTCAATTTCTTTATAAACTCTTACTTTAATTTTCTTAAAAATATAGATATTAACTTGATTATTCCTAATCTTTCCTTTTATTAATATAAACATGTAATTATAATAATTTGATAAATTAGGAGTCATAAAATAAATATTTTAGTCCTTCTCAATTCCTAAAACAATTTATTAACTACAAATAATTTATTTTATAATTCCTTGTATCTAAAATATTAAAATTATTCTTAACTTATAAGAAATTTCTTATAAAATGATTTTAATATAATTTTACTTAGATAATGACCATAAAATTAAATAATTTCTATAAATATCATTTTTTATTTTTTTTCCAAAACCTTTAATTTGGAAAATAAATTTAAAACCTAAATATTAATCAAATGATAAATAATTATTCATAAGTATTGAAATTTATAAAACTTAAAATTTAGGATATTACACATATCTGGATCTTCAGAGATTTAATCAAGGTGAAACCATGCTTAAAGCTTCCTAAGACCTATCCCTACAACATTCATTTTTTTAGTTTAGTGAAACTACTCAGTTTTGGTAGTATTATATTGGTTAAAAGTCAGACCTATAAGATTTTATTATAGTAACTTTTATAGTGCATTGTTTTGTAAATTAGGTTTTAGACTTCTAAAATTACTATGATCTTTTTCTTTACAACCCAAGAAAGCTTATGACTAGGTCCATAAGGTTTTAAAGGATAGCAATGTAGATATTAGATTGGACTTCTAATGCCAAGAACATTTTTTACTCAATTCTATAAAAACATTGGACAATTTTTCTCTCTTTTTCAAGTTTCTTCTTCTTCAACCATAAAAGATTAAATTTCTAGTTAATTTAAAGAATTTAAGGCTCATCTCTATTTTGATTATGAGGTCCTAATTTGTAATATTAACTTTTTTAATTAATTTTTCTTTTTCCTTAATTTTTTATGCTAATTGTCTGGAATTGTATGAGTTGAATGTTGATTTGGTATAATTTGTATTCAACCTAGTGACTTCTAATCTTCATTTATTTTTATGTTAAATTATAGTTGGTTGATCACTATTTTTCATGTGGAAATAGAGGGTTGAAAGATTAAATCAAAGGTTTTTAGTTAATCCTTTAATTAAGTTGGATTTTATTTTCAAATTAATTTTGGTCTAGTTTTATAGATTATACCGATTGCTTAATTTTGATGATCTTAATTGATCAAATTCTAGATGGATATCTAGTGTAGAGTTCATAAATTATTGTAGGATTTTCAAATAATTCAAGGTTAAAAAATTAATTGAAATTGTTAAATATATTTGATCTATGATTAATCCATACAAGAGCCTTTAAATCCTTAGATTAATTCTGTTTCTATGTTAATTTTCTTTCTATATTATTGTTACATTTTGTTTCTTTTAGTTTTTCTATTTAATTTTAAATTGAACCCCCTAATTGCATTTTATTTTTATCAATTAAATCTTATTGCATTCTTACATCCTATCTTGTTTAACTTTTGTTTGCATCTAATTTTGTTTGTTTTTGTATTCTATTTGCATTTAGTTTGTTACCTTGTATTACAAATTTTTTTCAACCAATAATATCTAATTTTAATTGTGTTATGATGCATATGTCAAATAGTCATATTAGGTTACTTATCATTAGATACATAAGTAATTGGCTCTAAAGCAAGTGGGAGATTATTGGTGTGTGTTTTAGCAATTAATTATAGGATGATTATATTTACATACTTTGAATTATGTTTTCTTTATAAAGACTTTTCAATTATTATGTTTAATGTTATATCTACAAAATATAAGTAAATATAATAATTATCCTTAGAGCAATTTATATTATTCTTGAAATATTAGGATAACATATTATTCTGAACTAGGATAACAATAATACATCTAAACTAGTATGTATGTTAGTTAACAATTATTATCATGGATAATGATATCAAGTCAATTTATAGATACATATTAGAGAATAAATGTATTGGACTAAAGTCAATTCAGTTCTCTATGTGAGGAGTCATGTATTATGATTTCATTTAATGTCACTTATAACAAGATTAGTATAAAAGATGGTGATTAGGTATAGCACAAATCATGTGAAGGGATGTGAATGATTTAGATGAATTTTATTCCTCTAATGTGGGAGGAGTGATATTTGTAGGTCTTTTAATTGAGTGAGACTATGAAATGTATGGCCATGCTTAAATGGATTGATATGTGATATTGATTCATTCATTTTCATTAGTTTACTCAAGGATTAAGAAACATATAGATTGAATTATGAAGAAGTTGACATATTCCATGTCTTAAATTTACTAGCATTCTCCTTACTTGATGTATTGTTAGATACCATTCACTTTCTATGATATTAAAAGACAATTTCAGAATCACTACTAATGTAATGAGAACTTATAGTGTCATACAAAAAGAGTGGGTTAAATATTAGGATCATAGTGTAATTAGAAATTCTTAATTTGACTAAGGCTCCTAATTGTGATAATTCCAATACAATTAGGCTTTATTAAGTAATAGCATAATATGATTAAGCTATATTTATGGGACACTCGATATGGGTGAGTTACTAATTAGAGTTATAATTAGATCTGGTCAATAATCAAAACCTAAATATCCTTTTTCTTAGAGTAGTGATGAGAAAAATATTTACTACTTTATTTTCTCCTATTTTATCTCTATTAGGTGTTATATTTGCTTAATTTCACTAATTAGGCCTTCTTTTATAATTTGTGGTTAATTTTACAATATTATGAATTTATTTGGTAAATGCTAGATTTTAACAGTATTTCTATTTTTCAATCACACCTTAGGCCCTAGATATTAGATTGAGACAAATTTTATATTATTGGAAAGGTCAAAGAGAGAACTGCAATTTTTATATTTTTGTCTAAGCCAAGTTCAAGCATTTTAGAGGACATATGTGGTTGAGAAGTTGAAGTTATGTCTCTGTTTCAATTAAGTCTATCTCAATTTTTAGACTGTAATTGGAGCTACAAAAGTAAAATTGACCTCAAACTAGTGCCTAAATTTTTCTACAACATAGGCCTATAAGTTTTATGTTTATGGGTTTTCCAAATTATATTGATTTCATAGTCAAATTTTGGTTAGAAGTTAGACCTGTGAAAATTCACTAATTTATTTGTTAGATTTAATTGACTTATAACAAATAGATTTAGGCTTCTAAAAATTAGAAAGGCCTTATTATTGTAATCCTAAGAGTCATAAAATCTAGCCCAATAGAGTTTTAGCTTAATTAGGTCAAATAAATAGGGGAAATACTCATTATTAGACTTCAGACTTTACACACAGACTTAGTAGCATAAGTTTTCTCTCGTTTCTATTTTCTTGTTTTAAGCTATGGAAGGCTGAAGACTCTTAATTGATTTAAGGATTGTGAAGCTCTTCTTTTTAAGGACTATAAGATCTTGATTAGTATTGTTAGTTTCCTCTTATTGATTTTCCTCTTTCTCCAATTATTTATATTGAATTATTAAGATTGCTTATATTAAGTGCTGATTTGGTATAATTAGTACTCAATCTTGTGATTTATATTCTTTTTCTATTTGAATGTGAAATTATGGTTAGTTAATCATGGTTTTACATGTTAGGATAGAAGGTTAGAGGATTACTTCAGTGGTATCTGATTTAATTTCCTAATACAATCGAATTCTATCTTTAAGTTAATTTTGATCTAATTTTAGGGTTATGGCAATTGCTTAATTCATTTACTAATCTTAATTGATCAAATTCTAGGCGGTTGTTTAGTGTAAGATTTATGAATTATTTTAGGGGTTCTAGGTAATCCAAAGTTGAAAAATTAATTAAAATAATCAAATATTTTATGATATTGGATTAATCCACATTAAGAGCTATCATATCCTAATTACATTTCATATATTAAATTTTTTTTGTTTATTCATTATTTTGTTTCTATTTTGTGCCTGTTTATTTTCCCGTTATCATTTTGATTTCGTGCTACAACCCTCCTTAATTCTACATTCTATTATTGCATAATTATATATACAACATACATCAAATTGCATAGTACATTCTATTTCTGTTCAACATTCTATTTCATTCCATTTTCATACTATTTGCATTAGTTTCCCTCATTTTCATCACATCAATAACTCAAATATTGTGTAGATATTGTTAGGAATTAATTTAGAAAAGATAAAATTGAAGGATCATTAGGGGTACGACATGGTTATGCCACTATACAACATTATACTTTCAGCACACCAATTTTGGTTAATTTTGGTGCATTGCGACATGTACATGAAAATTTTGGCACCATTTCTTACGATCCCCTTGAATTTTCCTTTTCCCACATATTTCTAATAGTATATTACAGAATTCTTGAAGCATTTCAGTAGGTAATTCCATCCATTAATTGTGTTTCTTGCATTTTACAGTAACTATCATTTTTTTGTGTTTTCTGCATTCTTTTATATTTGCTAATTTCTGCAAGTTCTTCCACATCAATTCATCATATTTTATCATAATAAACATCATTAAACATTAAAATAATGGTTTTTGTCTCAAGAAACTTGATTTTACACAATTCTACACTCACACCCCTTAGTTCAGCATCTTAGTCTCACTAGCTCCAATTAAGTTAAAATTTTTATAGGAGCTAGATTTCATTTTTCTTATCGAAAGTCACAAGCTTAAAACTTAAGCTTTTGATGTGCCTTATTTTTTAGCCAAATTTCATTGTTTTGACCACTTTTCTAATTTTTTAAGATTTTTATTGCATTTTTGGGTTACACATAGTTATAGAAGGCTTTTTATGATGGCCTTATAATTTTTAAAAATGTCTAGCTAGGTTAATTAGATGCATTTAGGTTGATTTTTCATAATGCTTTTGCATTTTAATGTTTTGGTGTTCTTATGCTTCTGTCTAATATAATTGGCTATAGTGCTGTGTAGTGGCAGTGCATGACTAGGAGCAGTGCTGCTAAATTATGTGATTTTAATTCTAAAATAGATAGAAATTTTCATTCCTTTTGTAGGAGTGAAAATACAAGTAGTTCTAGCATTCCTATTCCCCCTTCTAACCCCTTAAACAATTCTGAAATAATGAATAACAATAGAACTTTGAAGAAATCGACTACCCCTGATATTATATACCAACTATTAGGTATCCAATATCTTGAATTAGATGCTAACTTTGAGCTCAAATTTGGTTTAATTCATTTACTTCCAAGGTTTCATGATCTTACAGGTGAAGACCCTCACAAGCATTTAAAGGAGTTTCATGTGGTATGTTCAACAATAAAGCCTTAAGGCATATCTGAAGACCACATCAAGCTAAGGGCCCTCCTTTTTTCATTGGTTGATGCTGCTAAGCATGGTTGTATTACTTGCAGCCTAATTCTATTACATGCTAGATAGATATGAAGTAGCAATTCTTGGAGAAATTCTTCCATGCTTCTAGAGCTGTTACAATAAGAAAAGAGATTTGTGGAATCAAGCAAATGAATAGGGAGACACTATATGAGTATTTAAAGAGATTTAAGAAGTTGTGTGCTAGCTGTTCCTACTACTAGATTAGTGAGTAGCTCTTTATCCAATATTTTTATGAAAGTTTGCTACCAATGGATAGAAGTATGATTAATACAATAATGGTGGAGCTTTGGTGGACAAGACTCCAATGGTAGCCAGGGATCTTACAGCAAACATGGTAGCAAATTCATAATAGTTTGGAACAAGAATTATGGCTGTTACAACCAAAAACATGAATGAAATGAGTTTTCACAATTCAAACTAACAGAGATTGGAGAATAGGTTGGATAAATTAACCTCTTTAGCAAAGCAAATGGTAGTGGGATAAGAGCACCAATTCCAAACCCCTATTCTAGCAAAACTTTGTGGAATTTGCTCATGTTCAACTCAACTAACATATTGCTATCTAACATTACACAATCATGAGTGCCCTCCTCCTCCAGCATATGTAGCAACCATTTTCCTTGGAAAACTATAATTTTAGCAACAAAACCAATATCCATACCAATAGCTACAACCAAACCAGTACCACCAATAACAAGCTCAATATTCTGGTTGGAAGGATAACCAGAATTGCAAGTTTAGCAGCAATCCACGCTAGAATCAATATCCTCCTGCATACACCAAAACTTAGCCTAATCCTATCCAACAACCGAAAGCAAATACATCTTACTCTCAACCATCATTTGAGGAAGTAGTCAAGCAAATGGTAGTAAATAACTTACAATTCCAACAAAGAGCAAAAGCCACCATGATGAATTTGCAAACACAAATAGGCCAATTGACCTCTACATTAAGTGAGCTTAAGGCACAAAGATCAAATCGACCATCTTATAGCAATACAAAGAATAAGAAAATGGTGAATGCAATCATGCTACGAAGTGGCAAAGAAGTTACCAATCCTCCATGTGCACAACTAGAGACAAGCACTCAACTAGAAGGTGACAACCAAAACTAACTAGAACAACCAGTAAGGAATCAAGTAGAGATAAGAAATCAATCAGAACAAAATTAACAAAAACAAGCAGAAGAGACAAACTAGAATAAACTAGAAAAATAAAAAAAAATGATAGTGATAGTGAGGTGAATTCTTTCCTTATCCCTTTTCCTTTTCCAAATAGAAGACTTTTTCACCAAAGGAAATGAAAAGAAAAATGAAGATGAGAACTAGATTTTAGAGTCACTTAAAAAAATAGAAGTTAACATACCTTTATTAGATTTGATAAAACAAGTTCTAAGGTATGCTAACTTCTTGAAAAAATTATGCATCAATAAAAGAAAATTAAGGGTGGATGAAAAAGTAAGTGTGGGGGAAAATGTATCTACAATAATCCAAAGAAAATTACTTGAAAAATGCAAAAATCCAGGAACATTTACCATTCCATACATCATAGGGAAAACTAGAATAAATCATGCTATGTTAGACTTAGAAGCATCCATAAATATCATGCCTCTTTCTATTTTTAATGCTTTAAATTTAGGAGTTTTGAAAGAAACAAGGGTTGTTATTCAATTAACCAATAAATTTAATATTTATTCCTTAGGTGTTGTTGAAGATATCTTAGTGCAGGTTGATAGACTAATCTTTCCAGCAGATTTTTACATTTTAAAGATGAAAAAATGAGGATTCAAGTATTCTTTCACTAATCATTCTTGGCCAACCTTTTCTCAAGATAGTAAAGACCATAATTAATGTTTGAGATGGAACATTAGTTATGGAGTTTGATAGTGTTGTAGCTAAGTTTGATATTTCTAAAGATATGCAAGATAACACCATACCCTTTCTTAGCATTTTGGAGCCTTTAGTACATGATTCTCCTCATTCTATTTATGTTGTTTCTGATTTAAATGTTTCTATTTCTAATTCTGTTGTTTTCAATTTTGATGTTTATAATTTTGCTATTTCCCATTCTAAATCATATGCTAATGTTGTCCAAGACGAACTATTTGCTGAGTCTCCTGAATTTTTTTGAATTTATGAATTATTTTGATAGCCATGAATGCACTTGTAAAATAATGATTTTAAGTGTTCTATTTGTGATGAAATTTATGCCTTATTAAGTGAAGAAAATCATTTTGATTCTAAAATTACAAAAAAAAAAGATAATAAGGACATTCCACCTTTAGGACAAAAAGAGTGTTTTTACAATGATTCTTCTCACCGTTTTGTTGATCAGGTTGAATTTGTTTTGCCAAATAATTTTGAGCATTCAAGCAAAGATAAATTAGGAATAGCATTTCAAGATTTTATAGTGGATGATTCTAAGTTCCAAATTACCTCTTTGATGGATGACCTAAAGCTTGACAAATTGGAAGCAAAGGAGGTAGCTAGTCCTTATGTAGATCCTGGCTAAAGAATTGAGCATGATGTCTAGTCAAAGATATTAAAGAAAGCTGCTTCTTAGGAGGCAAACCAAACAATTTTGATTTGCTTTCTCTTATCCTTCTGTTTTATTTTCCATGTCCTTTATTATTCTCGATGTTGTTCTTAATGATATTGATTTGCTTTACATTAAGGACAATGTAAAATTTAAGTGTGGGGGAGACTTTTAGGATTTATTTTATGTTTGATGTCTTTTTAAAATGTTTTTTTATACTTTTCAATTTTATTCTTTCAAAAAAATATAGAAAAATAGAAAATTTTAAAAAGTGTGTTTTTCATTTGATTTTGATTTATTTTAAGTCCTTTTTAGTTACTTTCCATAGATGGCATTTTCATAAGTAGGATTCAATTAAAATTAGATAGGATTCATAACATGATTGAATGAATGATTTTGCTTCTTGAAATTAATTGATGTAATGATGGATTTTGAATTGGTATATTGAATTTGGTAGCATAAACTATCTTGTGAGATTTTGAGCCTTTTGTTGACAATTTATATCATGATCTTGCCTTTCCTTCTTGTGTATGTTCTTTTATGATTTGTTTCTCTAGAACTTTCTTTAAATCTTTTTCTGATTACATTTTGCACATCCATACACAAATATGATTAAGGCATTTTTTCTTTGTTTAAGCTAAAGCCATAAAGTTAATCTTGAAGTTTTTACCTTTGTTAAGCCTTTTTGAACTTTTATTGATTTTTCTTTGTTAATTAATCCATGAGCATATTTTCTTAATGAAAAATAAATATCTTTACTTAGCCTTAGGGATTAGTAGAGCATTTGAGTATATATAAGATGGGCTTTTGAATAAGTGTGGGGGCGTCTAAGTTTATGCGTTATGAAAAGTCATCATCAAAGGTTAGTTTAAAAAAATAATAATATCAATCACAGTCAAAAAGAAGAAAAAATGATGAAAAAAATAGAAAGAAAAGTAAAAAAAAGAAGAAAGAGGCAAAAAAAGAATTGGAAAGAAAGAAGAGAAAAAAATGAAAGAATTAAATTGAAAAAAAATAAAAGAATTGAATTAATATTTAAATTTGAATTTGGCTTAATATGTTGAGTTCTAATTGTTTATAATTTATCTATATATTTTTTTAAGTGTTCTATTGATTTATTTGGTTTTTAACCTTACATATCCTTACTTTTCCTACCCTTACCCTAGTCACATTACAACCCTGAATAAATTTTTTTTTATTTGTGTTGTGCATGTGATTTAAATAGTGAAGATTAGATTATTAGCAAGCTTATGGTAGAAAATTGAGTGAAACACTAGCCTAAACACATGAGAGGTGGAGAGTGAAGTTTATGAGAATCTACTAATTTGATCTACTCTTTTTGAATGAAGTTGCTATGTTGATTAGTTCTAAGTTTATTAAGATTTTTCTTCATGATGTGTTATATTTCTTGCTTGTGGATTTGTGATTTTGAAGTTTTTGAAAATTAAGGTCTTTTGTGTCTTAGTTTTGAATAAAATTGTGTCTTTCCCAAGGATGTGCAAAAGATAAGTGTGAAAAATTTTGATGAGAAAAATATTTACTACTTTATTTTCTCCTATTTTATGTCTATTAGTTGTTACAATTGCTTAATTTCACTAATTTGGCCTTGTTTTATAAATTGTAGTCAATTTTATAATATTGTGAATTTATTTGATAAATGTTAGATTTTAACACTATTTCTATTTTTTAGTCATATCTTAAGCTTCAAGTCTTGGATTGAGGAAAAATTTATATTTTTGGAAAGCTAAAAGAGAGAACTACAATTTCTATGTTTGATCCAAGCCCAGTTCAAGTTTTTGAAAGACATATGTGGCTAAGAAGTTGAGGTCGTGTCTTTGTCCTAACTAAACTGATTTATGTATTTAGGTCACATCTAGAGCTATAGTGATCTTATTAACTTGAAACTATTGCCTAAATTCTCATAAGACACAAGCCTATAAGTTTGATGTTTATGAGTTTTCCAAATTACATTGATTTCATGGTCAAAATCTGGTTGGAAGTTAAACTTATGGAAATTTATTAATTTATCTATTGGATTTAATTGACTTGTAACAAATAGGTATGGGCTTCTAAAAATCAGAAAGGCCTTATTATTGTAATCATAAGAGTTATACAATCCTAGTCCAATAGGGTTTTAGCTTAATTAGGTCAAATAAATAGGGGAGGGACTCATTATACTTTAAACTTTACATATAGACTTAACAACATAGGTTTTCTCTCTTTTCTATTTTCTTATTTTCAAGTCATGAAAGGTTAAAGACTCTTGGTTGATTCAAGGATTGTAAAGCTCTTCTTTTCAAGGATTATGTGATCTTGATTAGTAATGTGAATTTCCTCTTATTAATTTTTCTCTTTCTCCAATTGTTTATGCTAAATTATTGAGATTGCTTATGTTAAATGCTGATTTGGTATAATTGGTACTTGATCTTGTGATTTCTATTCTTTTGTTATTTGAATATGAAATTATGGTTGGTTAATCATGATTTTACATATTGGGACAGAGGGTTAAGGATTATTTCAGTGGTATCTGATTTAATTTCTTAATATAACTGAATTTATATCTTTAAGTCAATTTTGATATAGTTTTGGGGTTATGACAATTGCTTAATTCATCTACTAATCTTAATTGACTAAACTCTAGGTGATTGTCTAGCATAGGATTTGTGGATTATTGTAGGAGTTTCGGGTAATCCAAGGTTAAAAAATTAATTAAAATAATTAAATATTTTGTGATTTAGGATTAATCCACATTAAGAGCTATTATACCCTTGAATTAGTTGCATTTCATACATTGAATTCTTTCTATTTATTTACTATTTTATTTTTATTTTGTGCTCATTTATTTTATTGTTATCATTTTGATTTTATGCTACCAACCCCCCAATTCTGCATTTTGTTATTGCATAATTATATATACAACATACATTAAATTGCATAGTACATTTTGTTTTTGTTCAACATTCTATTTCCTTGCATTTTCATACTATTTGCATTAGTTTCTCTCATTTTCATTGGATCAATAACTCAACTATTATGTAAATATTGTTAGGAATTAATTTAGAAAAGATGAAATCAAGGAATCATTAAGGGTACAATCTGGTTATACTACTATACAACATTATACTTTCAACACACCACTTCTGCTTAATTTTGGTGCATTGTGATATGGACATCACTCACTTTGCTTAAGATATTCTTTTTTAGATACATAACGGCATTTGGATGGATTCCTCTGAAATTAATGATTGTTGTCTATACAATATTATGTAGACCCCTACATGCAATATCACTATACTTTAATGACCATGACCATGATGACGGTCAATAGTACTTAAACTTTCTATTTTGAGAAGTTTATATAAATATTTTGAAACTTATTATTATTATTATTTGACTGAAGACTGGGTATGATGTGTATAACCTAGATATTCTAACCTTATGTGAAATTATAGATGACGTACATATATTTATGGATGCATGACTATTAACATTTCTTACTTAATATTTCTTAGGCAATGCTCATGATTTCACATTCATATGACATTTTTACATAAAAATAATTTGTGAATGAGAATGATTAGCCACAAATCATTGATTTTCAATGAATTTTGAAAAAATAAGGTAGGTTACCTTTTTTGAAAGAAATATCTACTTCAAAAGACGTTTTATGGATATCCTTCATTTTCAAGAAAGAAAAAAATAGAAATATTTTTCTATGATTTGAGTTTTAAAAAGTATTGCCCCTTGAAAAGATTTGATTGATTTACAAAAGTATGTTTTCAAGAAATATGTTACTTATCTAATTTTAAAGAAAAAATCTAGTTTCTAAATATTTTCCGAAAGAATATTATTTATAAAAAGAACAGGATCTTCTAACTTCTTGAGTTTTTCAAACATAGTTTTATTCTATTATATTGTATTTGCTTTATGACTTGAACTTCTAAAATAAATTTAATATTTAGTTTTTTTTTGAAAAAAAATTGAAGTATTCCTCATCTATTTTATTATTAAATGTCTTTTTGTTTTCTTGAGAAATATTAAAAAAAAATTATGGAATATTTTTGAATCAGGAATATGTTTCAACTATTTCTTACTTAGAAGAAGAAAATGTTTGTTTTTAAAAAGAAAATTCTATATTCTATATTTCTAATTGATTAAAAAAAAAAAGGTTTTTTGTCTTGCATAAAATTACTAGATGTTTTATAACAAAAGAAGTTTTATAAATTTCATCTATTACAATTCATAATGTTTTTTTAATCAAATATAAAGGTTCTATTTGTTATATTTATTAATTCTTTTCAAAAAGAAAATATCTAAACCTTATCTATTTGAGAAAATTATTTTCTGATAAAAAGGATTTGAAAAATGATATACAGCTCAAAAAAATTAGATAAAATTTCTAAATTTGAATTTTTTACGTATTGCATGTTTTTAGAAAACATTAAAATTTTAAAAATGATTTAGTGACAAGGCTTGCAAGGATATCTATTTGATATCTTTAAGTTAGTCGCAATAAATTAAAAATTGAGCCGTGACATAGAGAAACTACAAATTAGTTATACATATTCTGTATGTTTTTCTAGCCATCTCCAAACTTCAATCATTTGTAACTACTTGTGCTGCATCCTTGAGTAATTTTGTGACAAGATTTCATCCAACACCTTCCACGAGCAAAGCAAGATTTGCAACCCCCCTTGAAACACTCTCACCCTTAAGAAAGTTTGGTTTGGTAATAATATAGGTTTCGTCCTAGAATTGCTCATTTTTGTGTATAAAATTTTATGTTATCTTTGTATGTTTACATGTTGTATGCATCCTATATCACTCATATTCAATTATACATGATCATTTATAATAGGGCTCTACCAATATACCGTACATCCGAACCTTGATTTTTGCTCACTATAGTTAGAATTACCTTAATTATTTATCTTTCAACTTTAATGAATAAAAAAAACTTGTAAATATTTTTATTCAAGTTTTAGGTTTTTTATATAAAATTTAAATTTAATTCATTTTTAGTGTAAATTAATTTTATACAATTATCCATTCATATATTGTCATATCAATAAAAAATTATAATTTTTTTAATATAATTAAAGATTATAAATTATTATTAATTTTTTTAACAATGTATTTTTTTCCTCATTCATTAATAGTTAAAACTTTCTACATTGATTGTGAATTAAATTTAAATTATTTTATATAAAACATGTAATTCTAAATTAAAGTCTCAAATTAATTAAGTCAAACTTAAAAACGAATCCATACGTTTTTTTTTCTTTTTTTTAATCTCTCTAAGAAACGTGTGCTAGTTTAACCTCCTGTAGATAAGTAAAATTTGAATTTCTCGTTTGATATATTTTACTTTCGGGGGTGAAGAAAAATATTAAACTACAATTGTGACATCCAATAACTGCAGCTTTTCATGTTTGTGTGTGGCACCCCACCACTTGCGAACCATTATTCCTCGCATTATCACAAAATGATTTTCAAACAACCAAACTTTGTCATCATTATCTCATGCCAGGAGCAGTTGCCAGTTTTTATGAATTCACATATTCTCACATCGACTAAATATTCTTAGAGATTTGGTCTATAAAGTTATGGGATTAGGGTCGGTTGCATATTCACAAAAAAAAAAGAATTTATATTGCTACATACTTTTATAGATTTTTTGAGATTTTTTTTTATATTTTTATAATTTTCAATAAAATTATAATTTTGGTATACACAAAAAAAAAATTCAAAGAATCTCTTTTGTATAACTTTAAAGATTGAATTATAAATTTTTATTTATTTATTTATTATAAGTAAAATTCATATATCTATATATATATGTAATTTTTTTTGTAAAAAAGATGGTAAGATTTTATTTAAAAAATATACAAAAAAATTGCAATTATCATGTCTTTATGTTAAAATTTTACGTAAAATTTTTATAAGATTTAAATTTGATTCTTAGTGTAAATGAATTTTATGCTATCATTTATTCATATGATGTCATATCATTAAAAAATTGTTAAAAATATTTTATTGTCAATAAAAATTCTAAGTTACAATACTTTTTTTTAATAATATAAGATCTTCTTATTTATTAATAGTGTAAAATATTTTATATTGATGATGAATTAAATTTAAACTCATTTTTAAATAGATAATAAAGTTTAATTCAAAATTATAATATTAAATATTAAGGCCTCATTTGACATATTGTATAATATAGTATAGTATTTTATAGGATAAAATAATGTACTACACTACATTTGATCTATTATTGCATAAGATAAATATTTATACAAAATTATCCTATATTTTGTCTGTTGTCATGTTGTATAAGATATATATATATATATATATATATATAGGCTTAAAAATAATTAATTTAAGATACTCTCCCATATAAAAATTAATAAAATTATTCTAAATAAATTTAAAGTGCATAAATAGATTAAAATATCCATTGATATCAATATCATTTAAAAAATTATGATAATATATAAATTAAAATTTTACTTTATAATAATAAAATAATATAACATATTTTACCAATATATATACACAAATGCACATATACTTGTGTCATCGGTGTATATATTGATATGTATTTATGGATATTTAGTATATGAAATTAATAAAAAATTGTAATAAATTATTTTAATTTTTTTTAATAAATATCTAATCTTGAAAAATATTAAAAGACATACTATATCCGCAAGTTTTATAAACATAGTTTAATATTATGAAATAAAAATATTAAAATAGCAAATTAAATTACAAGGATCATTATAAAAAATAATTTTAATTTTATAAAAAAAAATACGTGGAATAGACATAAGAGAGGAAGAAACTTTAATTTTTTTAATTTTAATAATTTAGAATTTATCTTACTAATGTCTTATCAAGCCTTATCCTTTTCTTTCTAAAGTGAATAATCTTATATAAAATTAGACATATAAAAAGAAATTTTAAAATAGGTTATACAATTTATTTAAAATCTCCATCTATAATATAAATCTTGATTATATAATTTATCATAATGTATCAAATTAGGTCTAGCATGTGATTTGTTTTTCTAAGAGAAGAATGGATAAAAAAAGACCAAAAAGAAAATGGCAATCTCTAGAAAGAATGAATAAGAAGCAAAGTCATAATCTTATTTTTATGAAAAAATTAAAAAAATATAATAATTTAGTTATAATTATGAATATGAATAATTTCAAAATTATGATTGAAGGCTAAGTCGCTCTTAATTAAATCTGAGTTGTCATCTTTCAGATTAATGATTCATAATTCACATTGCACTAAGTGCGCCCAAAATGTTTTCCACGTTGTCGTGAATGCCCTCTTCCAATGGTCATTTGTGGACGAGTTTGCCAAGTGATTAAAACTAATATTATAGTGCGCATGACCCAGAGTAAAAAGAATACCGATGTAACACAAACATAATCCTTTCTAGTTGACTTTTGTTGCGCCACATCTGAAAAAGATCCAAGATTTTATATAAACTAGAATTTAGGCCAGTGTTTTGCACGGATTATTATTATTATTATTATTATTATTATTATTATTAAAAATAATATATATAATAGTAGAGAAAATTATAGAAATATTAAAATTTAATTTTCCAATTTTTTAAAATTATATATTTAGATTTATAAATAATATATTTTTAAAATATAATATAAGAATTAAAAATAAAATATATAATTAAACAATTCAGTTAGGTTAAATAGGCGGCGTATAGTTTCATAATTCAATTAATAAAAATATATTTTGTATTATATTTATAAAATTTAATAATATCAATATTTAAATTATAAATAATATGAATAAATATAAAAATATATAATAAAATAGAAATAATATGTGATATGTAAAATTTTGAAAAAATTTTAATTGACATATATTTAATTTGAAATACAGTACCTAAAAATTGACATTAAAAATTTAAATAATTTTTTAATATATAAATAATTTCAATTAAAGAAAAAATGTATGATTATGTAATTCAATTAATAAAATATATATTAAAATTATAATTTATTTAAAAAATTTACAAAATCAAATTAAACATATCATGTTTTATTTGTATTATTTAATGATTCGCTTTTAAGTCATAAAGTAATGGACATAAAAAAATAAAAAAAATTATGCAATTGAACAAATAAAAAAAGGTAAATAATGGATAAGTAGTAATATAACATAAGAGTTAAAAAAGAATCGATCGTTAAAAAATAGAATAAGTAGTTAATTAATTTAACTAAATTAAATCTTCAAACTTATTTAAAACAAAAATAAAATTTATTATGCATGTATATTTTTTAGTGATATTAGCATTTAATTCATAAAAAATAGAAGTAAAGTAAAAAAAAGGAAAATCATGTAATATAATGTAATAAATGTGAAGAAGAGAATGAAATACTAATATTAAGTAATGTAACAATTAAAAGAAGTACATGTATTTAAAATTTAATCAAATTAAATATAATTTAATTAAAATAGTTTTATTCTAAAAAATTATTTTTTTGCATTTATTCTACTTGGTAATATTATTGTTCCAACAATAAATGATAAAAATTAACTTTAAAAAATGCAATAAAGTAAATAAAAGAAAGTGAAATAATGTATAAATATTAAAGTCTTGACTAAATTTTAATTAATATAAATTTAATTTATTTTAAAATATAACAATTAAAAATTGAGAAAAAGATATTGATAAAATTTAAATAGGTAAATTTTATATTAATTTTTTAAATATTTCTATTAAATAATAGAACATATAATTAGTTATTTCAATATTTTATATATTAAAATTTAAACTATTTAAATATTTTTATTTTAAATTTAAATTTATCATATTGTATCTAAATTAATTTATAAGTGTTAGTATCTGAATTTTAAATAATAATAATAATAATAATAATAATAATAATAATAGATGTGAAAAAATAAAAATTTAAAATATGTAATTAATCAAATAAAAAGTAGAAAAATAATTTTTTTATGAAAATAGAAAATTAATATGTGAATTGTAAAGTAATATAAGAGTCATGATAATATTATGAAAAGCACCACCTCATAAGAGTTTGAGTGTTTTCATCATTATATTACTATTTTTAAATTTCAAAGCAAATGAATTAAAAAAATATATAAATCCTAATGCAATAAAGACACTCTAATGGTAAAAATATTAAATATTTAAGAAAGTGAATATTCTCATAACATCACCCTAAGAATTGAGAATATAATATTCGATTAGTTAATTTGATTAAAATATAAATTTTAATTTATTTAAAGTATTTTTATTACAAAAATAAAATATAACATAGTATATATACTTAGTTGTAGAGTTTTAATTGCAAATAATATGAGTAAATATAAAAAAATCATAAAAATAAAAAGACTAAAACCCTATTTGGCCCCTATAGAATTTAATCTCTATCAATTTCAACCTTAATAAAAAGTTTATATCAATTCAGTTCCTATTAGATAAAAAATCATCAAATTTTAATCCTTTCATACAATATTTTTTTAACTAAAAGTTGTACGATAATTACACGGAAAGACTAAAACTTGATAATTTTTTATCTTACAGAAACTAAATTGGTATAAACTTTTTCTCAAATATGAAATTGATAGAGATTAAATTCTATTGGGGCCAAAATAAGATTTTAGTTAAAAGACTAAAAAGGCAATAATAATTAATTTATAAAATAATATAAAAAACTAACATTGAACATAGAGCTCTGCAAGATTAAAATATAGAATAAGTATTTAATATTTTTTATTAGATTAAGAATTTATTTCATATAAAATAGTTTTATAATTAAAAAATAATTATGTTATACTCATACTATTTAGTGATATTAATATTTCAACTGTACAAAATAGAAGTAAATATAAAAAATACAATAAAATAAAAAAAATAAAATGAAATTGTTTTTGAATCATAGAGTCTTGTCAAAATTTTAATTATTATATATTTAATCTGAAATATGACAATTAAAGGCTTATAAAAAATATTGATAAAGTTTAAATAAATATATATTTTTATTTTTAAAATTTTTTATTAAATGATAGAATATATAATTAATTATTTTAATTAATAATTTCCATATTAAAATTTTAATTTTTTAAAAATTTAAATACATTATATTACTTTCTATCATTAATATCTAAGTTGTATTTGATAGTAGTAGACACGAAAAATGTAATAAGTAAAATATGCAATTGAACAAATAGAAAGAAGAAAAAGTAATTGTGAATTTTAAAGTAATATAATGGTTAGAAATATAATAATTAATTAATTAAACCAAAAAATTTAATTTATTTAAATATTTTTATAATAAAAATAAAATATAAAAAAGAAACAATAATCAAATTTCAAAGTAATATAAAAATTTTTGCACCACTATGGATTTAGTATAAAATTTATAAATTTTTAGAAAAACAAAAAAATTCTTTACTTATATATGAACATTACATAAAATAAATATATAAAAATTGAAAATTAAAAAGAAAAAAATATTCCACAAATCTTACGTCCGTTACATCATTGCCCAAAATATTCTTTAAATGATTTAACCAAAAAAAAATATTGTTCAAATGACTCAAAGTGCATGTATTGGATGTATCTAAGCCATAATCAGAAGTTACAAGGGAGGTACTTACCCCAAAAAAAAAAATTACAAGGGAGGTTTTCTTATGTTTTTAATGCTTAGGATATTTTTACACTTCCTTTTATTAAATACGAAACTAATTTCTGCTTAGGGTAGAAGTAATAGATATTTTTTTAATAAAAAGTAATCCTAATAATTAAATTTAAAATTCTTTACCAAACTTTAAAATTTCTTAAAACTTAGCCTACTTCAACTGACAAGGGAGTTCTAATCTTGACCGGGTCTTCTCATTGCATTGACAATAGTATTATTGTTGAAGCAAGAAAAAATTTTCATATGTAATAGATTTAAAATGGCATTCAAGGGTCTTAAACAATTAATTTGTCTCTCTTTCTAGGATAATATCAATCAATATATCATGATCATCATATAATAGAATGATATAATTTTAAGGGAAAAATGCAAAAAAAACCCCTTCAACATGGGATAGTTAAATTTTACCCCTTTGAATTATGAAAATTGGATTTTACCCCCAGTTATTTTATAAAACTTAGATTTTATTCCTACTGTCGAGAAAATCGCCACTATATTTACTAGTTTACCAGCAGTTCATAAACCACTGCTAAATGATGGGATATGCCATCAGTTTTAATTGCCGCTAAATTTACAGAACCGCCGCTAAGTATTGCAATTGTTATTTTCCTCATGGTTAGGGAGAAATCTAAGTTTTATAAAGTTACTAAGGGTAAAATTTAAGTTTTCATAATTCAAAGGGGTAAAATCCAACTACCCCATAATTAAAGGGGATTTTTTGCATTTTTCCCTAATTTTAATAACTATTATACATTCACCTCAACATGTGTCAATTATTCATCGATCGATTTTTCCTCCAAAAAATTTTTTTTGGTAAAGATTCTTTGTTAATATCTCACTCCTAATAAATAACCTCTAATTATGCTTTTTAATTGATTATTGGCTAGTTAAGTTTTTCTCTTTAATATAATTAATATTATTTTTCTCAATTATTTCTAAATAAATTAATTATTTCAAAATAATAAATTAATATATATTTAAATAGTGAATCATATTAATTCATACCCAAGTAATAAATTATATAACTTATATGAATATGAATATTATTAAAATCATATTATTATTTTTTAATTTCTAATTAAAATTAGGATAATAATGCATTTCAGCCTATGTGACTTTAGTAGATAAACATGTGACTATTAAAAAATTAATCTGATAAAAAATAGACATATTTATATAAATTATAAGATAAAAACATCATCAAGATTGTATTTGTCAAATAAATGAATAAAAACATTGATTTAATATCACAATTCAACAAATATTATTATTAAACCTGTTAAAATGGATTAACCCAACTCAACCAAGCAAACCCAACAGGAAAAAATTGTATGTCGGGTCCAGTCCCAAGTCGGGCTACTTTTTCATCAAGTCGGGGTCAGATCGGATTGTTATAGTACCAATCCCAGTCCTAGTCCCAGGTTAACATTTATCAAGCCGGTTCAGGTGAGTTTTTATAATTCATTATATTTTATTATTATTATTATCATATTAATTTTTTATTTATTATTAATTTTATATCATTAATTAATTAAAATATATTACTATTTATTAAATATAATTATATATTATTATGACTTAAAATTTTATAATATATATCAATGAGTCATATATATTATATATAAAAATAAATACATATTATTAAATATATATTTAATAAAATAAATATATATTATTAAAAATTAATAAATGTGTAAATTTTTATTTAATAATATATACACTTAATAAAATAATTTAAATTTTATATTGAATAAAAATGTTATATTATATATTTATTTTATTTAATAAAATAAATATATATTATTAAATATATATTGATCAAGGCCAAAGTATTATATAAAAATAAATATATTATATAAATATTAATATAAAATTTATTTTATTATCTATAAATATATAATATATTATAATATATATTTATTTTATATAATAAAATAAATATATATTGATTAATGCCAAAGTATTATATAAAAATAAATATGTTTAATAATTTATATATAATCAAATATATATATAAATAATTATTTATATATTATATTAATAAAAATAATTATAATAATATTTATATAATAATAAAAATAGATAATAATGTATTATATTATATATATGTATATAATATATTTAAAATTAATACCAAAATTATTCATTTAAAATTTTCAAATAATTCAAAATTTTAATATTAAAGTATTAATTCAAATTTTAATATAATTATTTATTTTGATAAATTTATATAATATATATTGACAGTATTAAACATATAAATTTATTAATTTTAATATTAAAAATTATTTAATATTGTTTATATATATCATTTAATATTATATATATGAAAATTTAATTTTAACATACCAAAACTATTATTTTAATATCTATATAAAAATTAAACATATTTAAAATTAATATCAAAATTATTTATTTAAAATTTTTAAATAATTCAAAATTTTAATATTAAATTATTAATTTAAATTTTAATATAATTATTTATTTTAATAAATTTATATAATATATATTGATAATATTAAATATATAAATTTATTAATTTTAATATTAAAGATTATTTAATATTGCTCATATATATAATTTTAATATCATATATATTAAAGTTTGATTTTAATATACTAAAATTATTATTTTAATATATATATAAATTAAATATATAATAATAAATTAATTTTTTATTACTTACTACTATTACCAGGTTAACAGATTAACCCAATAATCTAATGGGTTGATACTTACCAATCCCAGTCCCTTATCAGGTCGGGCCACTAGTTATCATTTTTCGTATCATTTTCAGTCTCAGGTGAGGCAAAATTATATCAGTCCCAAGCCAACCCGTTAAATCCAACCCATTTTGACACCTTCTAATTATTATAACTTCAAAGATCACTAAAATGACTGCATCTCCACTTTGACACATGTTAGCTCCCCTTCGGTATCAAATTTCTGTAGAACCTTTCTATAATGGTTCTTTGTCAATACTTCACTCTTAATAAATAATCCCTAATTATTTTCTTTATATGATTATTGATTAATCTAATTATTCTCTTTAATATAATGAAATTATTTTTCCTAATTATTTCTAAATAAATCTCTTATTTCAAAATAAATTAATTAACATTATTACATAATAAATTAATAGATATTTATATAGTTTATATAACTTATATGGATATGAATATTATCTAAATTATATTGTCATATAATTTTTAAATTTCATATTAAAATTATGATAATAATGAAATTTTAGGCTATGTGACTTTAGTAGATATATATATGTAACTATTAAAAAAATGAATATTAAAAAAAACAAAAAAGATAAAAATAATTAAATAAATTATAGAAGAAAGACATTATCGAAATTGTGTTTGTTTAAAAAAATGAATAAGAACATTGATCTAAATATCACAAATCTATAAACATTATTTTTTATCTTATCATTTTGTTAAAATTGTATTGAAATGTTTGAATTTCAACTCAAAATTTAGTTGGTCTCTTATGAGAATTTAGCGTATATTTATTTTGTAATCAACTGTAATAATTATTATCAGCTAAAATTTGTGAATAATTGGCTTGAAATTTATTTAATTTTCAAAATACTATAAATAAAGTTAAAAACAATTAAATTTCTTCAAAGAATGATATTAATTATAACAAATTACTGACTTTTGGTTTCATATGATAATATTTATTAAATTTTATTCCTTGATTTAATATGTAAGAGCATAATAATAATAATAATAATAATAATAATAATAATAATAATAATAATAATTGTTATAGTGGTGGTGGTAGTAATTGTATTAGTGGTAGTGATGGTGGTAGTGGTAATTATAGTAATAGTTATGACGATAGTAATAGTAATGGTGGTAGTGGTGGTAATATTGTTAGTAGTAGTAGTGGTGGTGGTGATAGTGATAATACTAATAGGATAGTAACAGTAGTAGTAGTAGTAGTAGTAGTAATAATAATAATAATAATAATAATAATAATATGTTACTAGTCTTTTTATAAAAAATAAATTTTTTTATGCATTCCTTTTTAAGTATGTTTGTGTCATTTATATATATCTATATATATATGTGTGTGTGTGTGTGTGTCACTAATTAGGTTGAATATTTAATGCAATTAAATCTCTATAATAAATTTTCAAAATTTCTATGACTAATATGTATAGGTGTAAATGGGTTGTGTCAAACTAGACTTTATCCTAAATAGGGCAAACCTATTTTTTAAATCATTGGCCTGAGCCTAATCTGTTAACCTATATCAAGCCAAAATTTAGGTTCAACTTGACCTATTAAAGAAGCTTAACTTGATCTATTGACCTATTTAAAAGTTTTATTATATAAATAAACTTTCAAATTTATTAATAAACTAAAACTTTTTTAAGACTTAAAATTATCTAATGGCCTAATTAGCCTTATATATATATATTAAAATATTTATATTATTTACATGTATAATATATATTATATTATATTATTTATAAATATATTTATAATTAAATAGGTCAGCTTGATAAGCTTTTAAATTTAGTATAAAGAAAAAAAGTCTGGCTTATTCATTTAAATAAGCCAATTTAGGAGGCAAAACCTAACTTATTTACATAAATAAATTAGATTAAACTAGGTTTTAAGTAGGTTAGGCCGTAAACCCCTAATAGGCCGCCCGATCTACTTGTACCCCTCTTAATATGTATTCTATGAAAGCATTTCATTCTTGTATTTTATATATGAATAAAAAATAAATTAAATAATAACTATAATTTGCTTCATATTCTAATTTAAAAGATAAAATAAAAATCTAGAAAGAAGCCATAGTAATAGTAAATTATGTTAATAATAATTAATAATTATTGTGATTCTTTCTAACTAATATGGAATTAGCAAATTATTAAAACTAAATTTATAAAATACACATAATGATGTTTTTACAAAATTTATTATATAATTTTTTTCATTTTTTAATATTTATTATTAATTTGGAGATTTATCATGGTTCCGTGTCGTGTAAATAGTTAATAAGGTAATTAGTGACTGATAAGTTAACTGATAGTTGACAACTGATAAATTAGTTAAAATATTTTGTAAAGTTAGCTATTAAATTAGATAAAATTATAAAATAATATAAAAATATATTAATAGAAATAGATATATAATTAAAATAATTTATATTTATCTTAAAATTAAATAATATTAACACAATTAAGAAGTTTAAAATAAAAATATAATATTTAATAAAATAAAATATAATATTTAATATATAATTAATTACATTTTATAAATTTATATATTTATTTACTTACATAATTTCTATTTTATTATTTATCATAAAATATAATTACTTAAAATATAATTAACTATATTTTATGATATTATTTATATAAATATTTAAAATTATGATATAATTATCTTAAAATTAAATTAATTATATTTTATAAAAAATTTAGATTTATATTACAAAGGGTATGGTTGTAAATTAATAAAATAATAATGATAGATTTAAAAAAATTGAAGAGATAGTAACTTATAAACTATAAGTTACTCTAAATAACTTACTAAATCAGAGTTTATTTTTTCTAATAAGTTAGTGTGAGAAATACTTCATGAAGTTTGATTATAGTTTATTGACTAGGTTAATAAGTTATAATAAATTATAAGTTAATTTATTTATTGTACGAAATGGAACTCATATGTGAATAAAAACATAAATTAAATAATAACCATAGTGTGCTCACGCTTTAATATAAAGGATAAAAGAAAAACCTTAACAGAAGCAATTGTAATTTCGGAAATAATAAATTGTGTTAATAATAATGATGAATAATTATTACGATTCTTTCTAACTAATATGGAATTAGCAAATTATTAAAATTGAATTTATAAAATAAATCCAATAATGTTTTTACAAGCATTTATTATATAATTTTTTTTATTTTTTAATATCTAATATTAATTTGAGGATTCATTAATTCTCAGAATTGGTAGCCATTTATTATATTTTCTTGGTGAATGGAAGAATAATTAAGCTACGGGATGCATAGGAATTGAACGTTTAATAAAATAAAGTCCATAAAAGTCAAAAGTATGACATATAATATTTTCTTAAATCAGATAATTATTTACAAGTCAAATATAATTAATTTAAAATAAAATCGAACAATTATCATGTTCTCAAATATTAAATCAATGTTAATAATTTTAAAAAACTTAATATGAATATTAATAAATTTAGTAATATTTCTATCTAATTTATTACATTTAATTATGATCCAATGCGATGACTGTTATCATATTGCTGTACTTGAATGTTAATAGTTGTAAGGAATTAAATGAAAATATTAAAAATATAAATTACTTTTTTAGTTAATTTATTATATTTCTAAAATTAATAAAACAAAGTTAAGAGAATTTAAAGTATGACATATAATATTGTTTAAAGCGAATAATTATTTACAAGTCAAACACAATTATTTAAAAATTGAATTTGATAATTATTGCCTTCTTAAATAATAATTTAATTTTAATTATAATAATTTGAAAAATCAATTGGTAATGTTAAAAATATTTAAATGTATCTTTTATTTAATTTATAATTATAATATTTCTTAATTGGACAAGATTAAGTTGTGATAACTTAGCGATTTATATATATTTTAGGAATAAAATAAAATACATTTCAGTTAAAAATTAATAGAAAATTTGTGATCCTATATAAATTATAGATAGCATGTTGTAGCCTCCTTAAAATTTTAGAATTTTATTTTGTAAAGGAAATAAACTAAATGAATTAAATATTTTTCAAAAATAGTTAGTTTATTTTTATCTCAATAATTTACAATAAAAATCTTATGAGGGTAAAAATAAATGTCAATATAGAAAAGGTGAATTAGATATTAAGGGAAAGAGAATTAATTAATTAAATTGGTTTCAAATAGAAATTTTGAGTAAGTAGAAATAAATTATTTGAATAAGTTTAAATTGAGAAATTTATATTATTTATTTCTGAAAGAGTACGTGGAATAAAAGAATTAAATATTATAAATGACTAAAAATAAGTATATGAGTATAAAAAATATTTTTGAACAAATGATGAAAATACTTACCCTTTTAAAACCTAATTTCAACTTGTCTCACTTCATTTTTCCCATTACAACCTTAATTCTTCCTTTCCAATCACCCATCTTTTTCATTTCTTTAATTCATTAAGATAGAAGGAGGTAATCTTTGTCAAACCTTTCATATAATTAAGATAAGGGCATCCAAATCATCACTAATCTCAAGTTTTTCTTTTATTTTTCTTTAATATTTAAAAAAGCTCAAGCCTTGAGCTTAAAAAAGGAAATTTGAACCCTAATGTGGAATCCTTGAAATTTCAAATGATTAGAGTTAAGGTCTAATGGATCTAATCTCTCAAATTTTCTTTCATACTAGGTGAGTGAATATTCTAATCTTAGTTTTAAAATTTAAATGCTTTTATGTAATTGTTTGAGTTTTGGGATTTAAGATTCATATAATGAAAATGATGATTTATGATAAATAAATGGTGTATAAGTGTTAGAAATAACTTAAATAAGGTTCTTTTAGGATGAATTTACAATTTGGTGAAGATTAGTTAAGTGATAAATGAATAGTAATGCCTAATTGTTACTCTTACAATGCCCAAACATAATGCTTTAAGTTGATGTCCTATCTATTTTAAATTAAATGCAATTATCCTTAGTAATGTGTATCCATCTACTAAATACATTAGAAGCTTAAAACAATGGTCTTATTTGCATATATATATATATATATATATATATATATATATATATGACTAAGATATATATTACACCTAGTGAAGGATAACCTCAAATTAAAACTAATGATATTAAATTAGATGTGTAAGCTATGTCAAGTTAAAATCAAACGCATAGTTATACCTAAATATGATTTAATTTAGATTGTTATAAGCTTGAATTGATGCGAACATTGTATTGGCCAGTTATGTTATGTAAATATATTCTTATACAAAGTGTCAAATTGCTTGAGGCCATGTATTGAAGACATGAAATTTGTGCTTCATATTTATACTGTTTATATGACTTGAGATAGTCGATGTCAATAGTTATGAAAAATGAAATGGGTTGCTATGCCAAAAAAGCATGGATTGATTGTGAATTGATATGTGTGTACTTAATAAGAACAAACATGTTGAAATGATGAGAAATATGACAAGGACAATGCAATATGTGAAGATTGAATCCAATAACAATTTATTAAAGGTATAAAGTTGACTCTAGAGGGACAAGGTTAGACTTGTGAAAGATATATAACTATCAGCAATCATAAAAATATTTTACTTGTTATGTTAATCAAGTGTTGTTCAATAATATTATGGCTTAAATAATTATATGAATTGCTCATTTCCATAAATAAGTATAGTTAACTATGTATGTTGAAATTATGACATGGAGAAAAGTATATGGTGTGATGGCACCAAAGAGTGCAGATGGTTATACTTAATTGTGATGTTACTAATGAAAGTGGTATGGACAAGTGTGGTTAAGTAGTTTGATTATAGAAAGATATATTCAATTGGTAATTTATTTATTTTTTTTAAGATTAATTGTTCCAGAATGTTCATTTATGAAGCCCTATACTTACCCCTCCATATATTCTATCTTTATAAATTTTTAGGTTAACAATTCATACCTCCTCAAAGCTAAGCCTTTGAGAGTTCATTTGGTATGGTTTTAAGTAACATTTGATATTTGGTTGTAGATGTGATTAGGACTTCATTTGAGTATGGTAGAAAAGGGTAGTGAGATAATAGCTTTTTTATATAAGGTTAGTTAGATCGATTTGTCCTTAAATTTAGTAAATATAATTATGTCTAAATCCTTATGGATTTAAATTCTAATTTTCTAGGTGATAGTTTCATCTTTTCTCGTTGATGTATGATGATTTAGATATATGTTTTCTATGCTAAAGTAATAATGTCCTTTAAATTGGTGGAAACCAAATAGAAAGGTTTCATGCCAATCATTACTAGGATTAGCTTATAATAAAGTTAATATTAGAGCATGGTCTAGGTTTCTAAAAGGATGAGGCCTTTAGGTTATATCTATGTATTTTTCAAATAGGTGTTTATTCATGCATACTCTAGTGACCAATTATAGAATAATTGTATTTGTATATATTTATTACATTTTCTTTCTATATAAAGGCATTTCGGTTGATTGTTATGTTTCATGTTATATCTACGTAATATAGATATATGTAATAATTGTCCTTAGCATAATTTATATTATTTCTAAAATGTCCTTATCAAGTATTATTGTAAATTAGGAATAACAATAATATATTGAGACTAGTGTATATATTAGTGATGATCATGGTCATGGTTATGAAATTTCAAGTTAACTTATAGGCATATATTAGAGAACAAATATATTGGACTAACCTACCATAAGAATGCTATATGGATTGCTATTTAAGTGTTATAAGCAATTCTTATAATAATAATAATGTAAGTAGTCCTTCAACCTGAAATCATTATCATTCCCTATAAAAGGAATTGTGTACTTTAATGCTATCTAATGTCACCTGTAATAGAATTAGCCTAAAATATAGTAATTAGGTATACTATGAATCATATGGAGGGATATAAGAGATCTAGATTATATTTTGTCCCTCCAATGTAAGAGGAGTGATATCTACAAGCTTTTTGATTAAGATAATGAAGTATATGGTCATGCTCAGGTGGATTGTTATGTGATATTGATTCATTTGTTATGATAGTTTACTTAGAAATTAAAAGATATGTAAATTAAATTAAAAAAAATGTAGCACATTCCCATACCTTAAGTTCAACCTAAATATTTAGGACAAAAAGGACTAAACTACATTATGTCAAACATTAGTTACAAAAATGTTATGTTAAGTTACTAACATTTTCATTAGTTAGGTGACAATAATGCATTATTCATTAGCATTCACTATCTATGATATTAAAATAGAATTTTAAGATTACTACTAATATAATAAGAACCTATAGAGTCACATGTAAAGAGTATGTCAAATATTAAGATTATAGCATAATTGGAAACTTTTAGTCAAACTACTTCTAATTGAGATAGGCCTAATATGATTGGGCTTCACTAAGTAATAATGCGATATAATTGGTCTATATTTAAGGAACATTAGATATGGGTTAATTCCTGGCTGAGTCATATTTAGGCTTAATTAATAATGAAAGTCTAGTAATCTCTTTTACTAAAGTAATTTTGATTGGAGATTGAAAACATTATTTTATCCATGAGATAAGATAAATTAGTTAGAAAAATATTTAACTAATATCAATCATTGAATTTTATTAAGTATAATAAATCTCGAGATCAATATAGCTTACATATTATTCTACTTTTATTGAGACCCTAGTTCTAATATATATATGATACAGAATGTGAAGGGATTGAGAATTTGAGTATGACTTAAAAAAAGCTCATAATTAACATTACCTTGAAATGTGATATTTATCTTATCCAATTTTACTAGAGATTTAAGTGCCCATATGGATACCATAGAGACACTAGATATTTGGATGATGTTTTGTGATTCATTCTAATTTATTCATTTTTGCTTGTGTTGTTCATATGTTTATGATTAATTTGTTTAGAGATTCATAATCCATTTGTTCATCAGAAGTAAATAGTTCCTCTATCTATTTGAAAAAGATGCAATTTGTACCTATATTTATAAATTTAGATGCAACAAAATTTAGACTCAACTAGACTGATTAAATTCACATTACAAAGGTATACAATCTAACTTTATTTTGTGATCCCTTACATAGATCCTTGGTAAGTTTTGGAAGAAATTTTAAAATTTTTATTGTACTATTTGATCCAAAATTAAATAATGTTAACCAAAACTATAATAGTGATATATGTCACTTAGGATCATGTACTACCAATACCATTTTGATGGACCTTATTATGCCTATTGACATTGGTAGTGGAGCTTGTTTTTGATTATTTTATGATTGCCCTAATTATTAATTGGTTGTTTAAATTTGATAAAAATTAAAACTATAATTTGAGTGTGAGCCAATGAACCTAATGATTGAGAATTATCCATAAGTTCACAAGCTCAAAGTAGTTAATGTAATGAGACTAAGAATGACTGAAGTGTCTTTCCTTAAGTTGTAAATCTTACATGGTAATTTATGAATTACAATAGTTAATTTAATAGCCAAATTATTTTACAACAATTATTTATTGCCTTGATTGGATGAATTTGCTATCATTAACAAAGCTCCATAAGATTTAGATCCTAGTGCACTACTTGGTAGTAATGGAGTTGGTTGATGGGATAACAATTAAATTCAAAAAGGGCATGTATATATGTAAACATGTATTTATGCATGTATGTATCTATATATATGTATCTTGAACAAATTGGCATGCCTAGATTAATTACTAAGGTTAAATGATGATCAAAATTTTATACATTATAATAATGGTATAAAGTGATATAGAAGGAATATTGTAAGTAGCACTCGAGATTTACTATTAAAGCCTTAAGGGCAAGTTTGAGTGAGGTGTAGTGGTAGGATTGTTCGAGTGCGAGTATTCACATGTTATTAGTTGCGTGAATTGCTTACAATATGTGTGTTGTGAATGAGTTAATGTCAATGTGTGTCAAATGGATGATGTCTTAAAAATGATAAATTGGTTGGTTAGTTAATAAAAACTATTAACAAGTGTGAGGTTGATTTTAAATATACAAGTAAAGGTGAGAAATAGGATATTAGACTCCCTTGGCAATTTATTTGTGGCTTGAATAGAAGTAAGTGAGCATTTTACTTTAGCTTATAATGCAAATTATTTATTTTTCTTGAATAATATGATAAACTTGTTTCAATGCCTATATTTTAATGATAAGAAAGACTTATTCCCTCCCACCTACCATTATACATTGTATCAAAAATTGGATACAAATGGTAAAAGTCAAATACTATTAGCTATACCTGAAGCCTTGTAACATTTTAGACTAATATGAAAGTTAACAATTGACTGTTGGAAGCCTTAATGATTGACCTTGGGTATTGGACTAGATGATTCAGGACCTTAGGCCAATGGTTAACTGTTAGGTTACAATAGTTAACCATTTTAAGCTTGATATAAGACTTAAACCTCGAAATTTGTAGTATTTTCTTGATTTCCTTAAGGTTCTAAGCATCATTTTTCCTTTCCTAATGCCCCAAGTCTCCATCCTTTCACCTCTAAACACCTAAACTCACTTATTAAACTTTAATTCTCCCCTTCCTATCACTAATCCACTAATTTTTATTGATTGTAATTTGATTTCTCCTAACTCTTTTTAAAATTTAGAGATTTAGTGCTCTTATTTGGGCTTTTCAATTTGAAAGAGTATCCACCCTCCTTTCTTCAAAATTTCCTACTCTTATGGTTGATACTTCTTGATAAAATTGTGTCGAGAATTCCTCCTCATATTCTCCTACCAATTGTGGGGATGAAATGGAAGAACAATTAGATATGGATGCATGGTTCTAAATGGTTAAAAAATAGGATAATTATAAGAAGAATTTTGACACCCGTATTATTATCAAATTTAAGTATATTAATTTTAAATGTTTTAAGAAAGAGAAAATTACTTGATTTGCTAATTTGAAACTGTAATGTCCTAAATTTTTAATTCTATCATTTGAATCTCTAAATTCTGAGGCTGTAGAAATGAAGAGCACGTTTGAATTAGCTTGGTGGGTGAATCTTAAGTTGAAAGGAATTAAGTGTAAGGGTAAACGAAATTTTGAAGGAAAAAGGATAGTAGGAAAAGAATTAATTTTCATAAATAGTATAGATGATCAGAAGAGGTTAGAAAATCCTAAAAAGGGGAGTTGTCTAAGTTTAACAGTGTAAGGAATTTTAAACAGACAGAAACCCTATGGACCAAATTGCAAAAGTACAAAATCGAGTGTGGTTAAAGTGTAAATAACCAAGAATTTGAGATCTAATATGAATAACCAAGAATTTGGGGTGTAATATGTGATTTTATTTAGTGTGACCAATAGACACATGACAAGTGTCATTATTAGAAAAAAATGGCAAAAATAACCTTACTAATTGGTGAAAAAGGACTAAAATACCCTTGAAAATTTTAAAAATGACCAAAATACCCTTGAAGCTTCATGAAAGCTCTTTCTTCTTCTCCATTTCACCTTGAAGCCGTAGAACACCTCTATGAAAGCACCAAAAACGTGCAAGAGAGAGAAGGAAGAGAGAGAAATTTTCTTTTGACTTTTTCACCCAAAAATAGTGAGAATTAGGCTTAGGTGTAGAACGGAAAGTTGCTCATCTCATCAAGCTCTATCCATTGGTGTGTTTAGATTGAAGAAACCTCAAGTTTGATCAAGTTTGGTGAGCTCTAGGTGAGGATTTTCAAGTTGCACCAAGAGGTAAAAATGTTCTCCTCTAAAAGCTCTTTAATGTACTCTTTTTAGTTTCTTGAAATTTTGATGTTGGTGTGGTCAAAGGTGTTTGAGCATGGAGTTTTGGATGATTTGAACATGTCTAATGGTGTTTTGGATGTTGTTATGTTGATCTATGGCTTTGGTTTGGTGTAAAAACAACAAGAAACCATGATGTACACACTAGGGTTTTAGAGGCATAATGGTACATGTATGGATTTGGCATGATTTGTTTGGAATTTGGTTAAATTGATGAAATTAGAATGATTCTTATGAATTATGAAGCCTATGGAAGATGAAATTTTGAATTATGAAAGTGTGTGTGAAACTTCCCTTTTGAGAAGCCAAAACCGTGAATATGGAAAAGAAGGAGGGAAGGAGATTTAGCCATTTAAATTGTGTTTTTGGAAGATTAGAATAATGTATTACAATGAAATTTAGGAGATATTGGAATGTACATTAAAATTTGGGTACTTCCTTCATGATTTAGTGTATGTGGAGGAAGTGAAGAATACATGAAGTTTAAGAAAAATGATGATGTTCTAATAAGAATTATGATGTGTATTTATGTAGACTAAGAAGTGACAAGTTAGGAAGGCAAGAGGAATTGTAAAGAAGTTTTTAAGTGAGGGCAAAGGAAACATCACTATTGGAAGCTTTTAAAAGGTAGCTAGCTTTATCCTTAAGCTTTGTTTTTCATTTATGTGTTTTCTGTATTTTATGCTATTGTATGGATTGTGTATAAAATTGCTGTGTGCGGTACCTATGGCCTGAGTTCCCCGGGAAGACAGTGAAATGCTGTATATGAGGCCTTTGGCCCGAGTACCCCAGGAAGACAGTGAAATTGTTGTATATGAGGCCTAGGTACTACTATTTGTGATGGCCATCTTGATATCTTTATGAGTCCTTGAATGGGCTTGATGATTGCTATGTGTGATGCACATTTCTTACAATGGTATGGAATGAGATGATAAATGATTAATTGATTTTGAAATGTATGTTTTATTTGCTTAAGGATCTGGAATGGCTTGATATATTTTTATGATAATAGTTAGCTACTGGGAAACTTTGTTTCTTATGTTTCTGTATTGTTACTAACCATTCTAGGTGATGCTTCTAAAGGCCCTCTTGACAAAGGAGAGTAATGGTTTGAAGTTGTATTAAAAATGTTTATATAGTTTGTGATGTTGTATGTGATGGATATATGTTTTGTAAGTTGAACTTTTTGTATAACTATATGACCATTGCTTATATTATATGAAATATATGAATTTGATGTATTGTGAGTTGGTTGGGAGTAGAAGGCAATTTAGTATGCAATATGTGTGAAATTGGAAATGACTAAATGAATAGTAAATGACTAAATGAACAGTGAACTCGTAGGCAGCAGGTTGAGTATGTTTGCAGGGACTTTTGGTGGAGTTTTAATGCTCAAAAAATTATGATAAAATTCATATATGAACCTTACATAATCAATGAACTTTGTGACAAAATTCAGCCTAAAATAAGTTTATTTACTATGTGAATTTATTACATGTTTTGGTCTCCCCTGTTACCGTCACAGTGCAGAGCACTAATTGTATCTCAGAGATCAGAAGGAGTAAATGGATGATTTTTGATCTGAAAATTTTATGGAAATTATATAACATGTTAATAAAGTCCCATACCAAATTTGAGCTTATTCGGAGTTTATTTACCCCCTGAAATAATGGTTTAATTTTACAGTTGTGAATTCTGGACAGTACTGGGACAGAAACACTTTGCTGTGAGTTCTGAAAGGTCTAATGATGTCTAAATTATGTCAAATTTTTACAGGATGTATTTAACACGTGAAAGGTTCATATAATCCAATTTCATGATTTTTGGAGTCTCTCAAAGTAGTTTTTCATATTTTTGAAATTGGTCCAATAATTCTGGAAATGAGCAAAAAATTTCTGAAACTCAGATTCTATAATATTTTGTTTTACAGAATCATAAATTAGCCTCAAAAAGACCTAATTGTACAATAATTACCTATTTAATGAGGATTAAGGTGTTAATAAGTAAGGAAGTTACAGAAACACCTAAGGTTGAGATCCTTTATCACCTTAAACACAAAGTATTCTAATTTAATAACAAGGGCTTTTTATACAAAGATGATTGTTAAAGATAACCCCTTGACGATTAAGTTAGAAATTTAAGGGTAAGGCATTTCAGTTACTACTTATTATCTCATGCAATTGTTGAAACTTAAGGTAGTAAGGGTATAAAAGTAACTAATATTAAAGGAGAATTAGAGAAATTTAATAGCAACTACTCTAAAGAGAAACAAGCAAATAAGGTAACCCCCAGCAAGAGTCCTTTCGATAAATTTTTAGCTAATAATGTGAATGCTTCCTTGTGTTTCCTCTTGTTGGTTGTAAGAGATATTTTGTTCAATAAAAGTGAAAACCAAGACAACATAAATGATGCCAAGTTGTACCTTATGTGGGCTATCATAGAGAAGGTCCCCATCAATGTTCCTATACTAAGATGTGGTATATGGACCATTGTAAGCATGGTCTTCTCCTTTATGGCCATTTAATAGCTTACATCGAGGAAGATCGAGGTATTGATGTTTCCATCTTAGTCACTGATTTCTAGGTAGCATTCAAATTTGATTTGGATACTTAAATTGCGCAAATCATGTCAAAAAGGAAAAGGTGTAGGAGAGAAAACTAGAATCAAATGTCCAAAGAAAGGTAAAGGAGTCAAGGGAAGCTAGGTAAGTTGTGGGGCAAACTAAACTTGAAAGTAGGCCTTTGTATATGCTTATGTAGGGACATACCCCTCCTAGTAGATATTCAAGTAATTTTGAAATCAAGTGTTGGCAATGCTTCAATTCCTTTACAAATTAGATACATTCTTTCAAGCATTAAATAGTTCAAATTGACAAATTTTCATTATATTTTTTAATCTAATAAATTAATATATGATATGTATTTTTAAATACTTTTTTGAACTTTAATAAATTTTTTCACATGTAAAAAAAATTATGTCCATTTATTTAATAAAAAATTATCAATTCTTTGATCAATATACTAGTGCCTTTCTAAAGAAAAATAAAAAAAATTCTAGAACTTACCATTATAATTAATAACAAGTAAAAATAATTACTTAATAATATCCCTCTCAAATAATAATTTAATGCTTGTAGTGTGAAAATTTGATGCAGAACATTACAAAAATATAATTATATTTGTTATTTATTCTATAATGTTTAATTTGATTAATTTTTAGCTAATATAAAATAATTTGCATCTTCATCTAAAAAATTATTTTCTTTTTCTATAAAAAAATTTAATTCTTCATCATTACATTAATATTTGTAAAATAAAATTATTTCAATTTCTATAAATGATCACAATAATCAATAGCAAATGAAAAATAAATATTTGATTTTTAAATCTTATTATTAATATCTTCTTAAATATTAATTATGTTAATAATTTTTGAAAATTAATGCACAACATTAAATAAAATTAGTAATATGTTTGTATAATTTATCATATTTAATGATTTAATATGATAATTATTATCATCTTACTATAATTGAATGTTAATAAGTTTATAAAATTAATTGACATAATTAAAAAAGTTTAATTATATTATATTTTATTTATTATATTTTTGAAATTAATAAAACAAAGTATGAGTAAACTGGTATATATTATTTTGTTAAATTAGATAATCACTTTCTTAAAAAAAATATTTAAGAATTAAATTTGATAATTATTACCTTCTTAAATAATAATTAAATGTTAATAATAATATGTAATTAATTAAATAAAATGAAAAGAAATATTATGTTAACTATAAAGTGAAAAGAGTTAAAGATAGAATATATAGTCAATAAGTTTAATTAAATAAAATTATTCTCTTATCAAAAATATTTTTATAATAAAAAATATATTATATTATATTAGATTAATACTACTCCATGATATTTGAGTTGTAAATAACAAGAATAGATAGAAATGAAAAGAAAATTATGTAATTGAATTGACAAAAGAAAGACAAATAATGTGTGATTTGTAAAATTAGAATCTCTCTCTCTCTCTCTCTCTCTTTGTATGTATATATGTATGTATATATATACATACATATATACTATCAATGTAAAACATTTCACATTATCGGTGTGAACAAAAAAAATAATATATCATTAAAATTTTAATAGTAATTAAGAATTCTTACCAGCATTAAAAGAGTTTTAATAATTTTTAAATGATATAATAATATAGGAGTATGTAATAGTGTACAATTGATTTAGATTACTAGTGAATCAAATTTAAATCCTATAAATATATATGTGTGATTTCAAACGTATTATGTGACAATTGATATTAGAAAATATTGATAAAATTTAAATACATGAATCAAATTTTAATTTTTAAATATTTTTATTACCAAATAGAATATGTAATTAATTCATCCAATTTATACTTTTGATATTAAATATTTGTCTTATTTAAAATATTTTTATAATAAAAATCAAATATTTCATTTTAAATTCACACTATTTATTAATATGAACATTCAAACTATAAATAACAAAAATAATACTTGACTGTTAAACCTTTGATGAAATCTTATTTGATATATATTTAATTTAATTTAAAATATGACACTTGAAAATGAATATAAAGAAAATATTGGTAAATTTTAAATAATTTTAATTTTTAAATATTTTTATTAATAATAAAATATATAATTAATTTAGTCAATCAATATATATTCTCTATATTAAATCTTTAACTTACTTAAAATATTTTTATAAAAAAAAATAATTTGTTGAAGGAATTTCCCTTCAAAAAGTAATATGTTAAATGAAATAAGTAAATGTAAGGGATGATATCACTCTCCATATACAAGAGAGTAATATACATTCACTATAAGAACAATCTAATATAAACATGGTAATATCACAACTATTTTGGTATTTGAAAAATCTTATGTTAAAATAATAAGAATAATAGGTATCTGCATAAATGCACGGGGACATATGCTACTATTATGTATAAAAGTTCCTACCTTTTTTGTACACATGTCACTTTTCTATCAATTTCTTTTTACTTTTTCCCTTCCTTTATTTTCCTCTTTTCCTTTTGTTTATTTAATTATTTAATATACAAATTACTTTTTATTTTTTTATATTTTGTATTTATTATATTTATATTCTCTCACTTAGAGTCTCTTTTCTCACTCCTATGTTTATATTTCTTTTCAAATCTAGACCCAACCAATGTTATATCTCTTAATCCTTCTTTTTGTCACCCTTTATCCTCCTTATTTCTTAAATCTCTCTCTAGTGGACTACTAACTTACTCTTTTTTCTTACCCTCTCATTCTTTTCCTTGTTATCTTGAGTCTCTCTTCACTTTTGCTTGCCATTTCCCTCCCTCTCATTCTTAATGTCACAACATTCCATCGAAGTCTCTTGTTAACTACTACTTCTATCTAAACTTTGTTACTTGCCATCTTTTACTAAATTTTACTCTCTCTCTCCTATGTCCAACACTACCATCATCATCCGTCTTTGCTCCACTCAACCTCTATCATACTAACATATTGTTAATTGATTCTTAAGTTTTATGAAAAAAATCAAATTATGCCACATGATTAATTGATTTTGATTTTGCTTTTGATTCATAGGTTTGAAAAGAATTCAATCATATATGTTAGTTTTTTTTATTAGATTTTAATGATTAATTTTTTAATATGAGTAATTTGTATGATTATAAATTTCAAATTTTATCTCCAAACATTGTATATTTAAATTGAATTTAGTTTATATTCTCTAGGATCAACTATTTGTTTTTATTTGCAATGATTGTGAGATTGTTAATATTTAACAATTATTAATTTGCTATTTTACAATGCATATTTTATATCTATTTCTTTTTATTCTATATCATTTAAATAAATTCAAGTAATGAATTAATCAGTTTCAATACTTGGTGTGGCTAGTTTCAATATTTTGATGGCATATAGCCTAACCTTTTAGATGTACTTAATTAAATTTTATAGATTAGCATTGTCATTAGTTTTGTTTTTAAATATATCTATTTGATAATTCGGTAAATTAAGGGAAAGGTTATGAATTGATTATTCACCAATGAGACCTTATATAGAAGAAAATGTAGTTAGTTTAAAATTTTATTTCTTTTAAAAATTATGGTATATTTTTAATTTTATTTTAATCACTTTAAATTCTTACATAATTCCTTTTTTTAATTAATTTTTAAGTTTTGACTTTGTAGGTATAAATTGGAAATCGGATACCATATGGAAGTAGTGCATGTATTATAATTAAATTGTTATTTTGTTTTTATATAGGTGAAATTTTATACCAAATATGGTTAGACCCTAACATTAATTCAAAGAAAAATGTTTAGGAAAAATATTGAAAATTTTATAAGAGATTTTTCGGTAAAAAAATTATATGTATAATTTTGTAGTATGTTATGAGAATTCTTTTTAATTTTTTTACATTAGTTATAGATTTTTTTTTTGTTAATGAAAATAGAGAGCATGGGCAACTAAAATTAATTACTCTCTCTTCACAGCCCCACCAGAAAGTTAATAATCTCAAGAGTCTTCTATATTTTAATTGGCAACAAATTGATGTCTTATTGCATGAAACTTATGACTTTTAAGATGAAGTTATGATCCAAGACCACTAAGTCAACTATCTTGATGGTTGTATTTTTTTATACTTTATTATTAATCATGTAATGGAGTTGATTTTGATATCTTTAATTGAGAAAATAGTTACATATGATATATGAATTTGATGAATTTTTAGCATTTTATACTTAAATTCTTTTTCAAAAAAAGACTATTAATTAATACATTAAATTAAATATCCTTCAATGTTTACATTTTTTATCATGTGTTTCTCATTTTTAATCATAATTGTTAATGGTAATTGATTTTATAAATACTTATAATTCAACAATTTCTTACCAATTTAAATGTTAATTAGAGTAATTATTATGTTATAAGAAAATTTTTAATTATTTTTTAGTTTACTATTTATAGTACTTAATAATTTAATGGAATTAATTATGATATCTTTTATTAAGAAATTATTGATTATCCATTCGATAATTAAAATTGTCTAATATCAAATTTTAGCATTTTTTTAAATATTTTTAATGATTATTATTAACTATCATATTAAATTAAATTGACAATTAATATAACTATTAGTTTATATTAATTTCACAAATGTAATTATTACTAGCCATTAATATTTCTCAATTTATTTCTTACTTAAGTGTTGATCAATATAGTTAGTATATTTTAATAATATCTTTTAGTAAGAGATTGTCTATTATAAATTTGGTAATTGAAAATGATAGAGAATAGTTACATCTTATAAATGTTTAGAATCATATTTATTGTTTTGTTTGTACTTGAAATTAATGTCTTATATTGATTATATAACTAAAAGTAGAAATAAAGTATTAAATGTGATTTTAATATTAATTATGTTATTATTAATTAAGGGCTAACAATTATACTTAATCAAGGAGGTGATGGTTAGCATTATCTTTTTTATCTAAATATCTTTCAACAATGATTATTAACTTGCACATTACATTAAATATTCATCAATTTCTTACATATTTTTGTTACATATTCTTTTGTTACAAATATAATTATTGTTGGATATTGATTTTACAAATATTTATATGCATTAATGTTAACCATTAATATAATTATTGCTATCAATTAATTTCATAATTATAATTAATTTTTGTTATTATTTTTTAATTTCTTATCTATTTAAATACTAATTAGAATAATTGATATGTTGTAAGGAGTTATATTTTTAAAATTTTCCTATATTTAATAATCTAATGGAGTTGACTCTACATTTGTTATTAAGAGATTACTTATCTCTTAGTATTTGAAATTCATTATTAATTATCCTACTTCATTATAGTGTAATTTCATGTGGTATATCTTTTCTTTCTTATTTTTATATTAGTTGAAAATTTTAATAGTAAATTACTATTTATGTTTTAGAGCAAGTAAAATTTTGTTATATTATTAATAGTAATATATCTTATAAATAATATTTAAAATAATAATAAAAAATAACATCAAGTTGTGCAATGTATAGGAAAAAAAATTTGGCTAATTGAATAAGATCACAAAGGGGTCACTCTTACCCTTATATCATCATACTTACTTATATCTTGCTAGGTTACCAACCTTTATCAAGAAAAATTTTTGACACTTAGGAGCTAATTAAGTTATTAAATTTTAAACTTAATAAAGTTTGAGAATGACTTCTTCGTGAGTCTCTATTTGCAACTCCAATATGTCATTAACAATATATGATTAAGTAACCTCTCTCTTCTATTATCCTATTTAAAAAAACATAGTACTTACTATTATAATTAATTATAATTGATATGGATGTTCATGAATATTTTTTTCATAGAATTTTTAATTTTCCATTATAATTAATTAGGTTTTGATTCTTATGATGAGTCATTCGTGTGAAATTATAACCTATAACTTACTTGGTCTACAAATATGAAGTTGTAAGGATCATTCTATATATAATTGAATTACGGTGTATAGATGTTCATAAATATTTTATCCCTCTTTCATAAAATTTTTATTTTCTCATTATAGTTGATTAGGTTTTAATTCTCATGATAAATCATCAATATGAAATTGTCACCTATAACCTACTTGATTTATAAATATGAAGTTGTAAAGATTATTCTATACACAATCAAATCAAAGTGATTCCCTTCCTTTTTTATTCTTTCTACTTATATTTAATTCTTTTTTTTAGAATTAAGGTAAGCATTTTATAATACATTATTTTCATGAAGTCTCTCTCATTTAAATTTAAGTATAATTTTCAATTTTTTATTATTCTCCTATATTATCTAGTCAATGGGTATACATAACAATATGATACTATGATATTACTTGGAAAGTTTGTGCACTTTGTATTATTTAGGTATTCATATTGCCTTTTTCTATTTTTTTTCATTTTACCAAACAATTTGATCAATTTATAATTACAAGTGATAAATATGTATGATTTTGGTAGTTTGGCATTTATTATGAACCTAGAAATGCTCTTAATAGTAGTTTGTATATAATAAGTTGAAAGGTTATTCATATTTTGATGGCTTAACCTTTTTGTGAACCCAGAAGTGTTCTTAATAGTATTCTTTACATAATAAGTTGAAAGCTTATTGGAATTGTAATTGTAAATTTATATAACCTTGAAAGGACTCTTTTTTTATATTAAATACATTTTGGGGTGTCAAATGAGTCATAACATATAGGTTGATCTCTATTTGTTATAGGCTTTAGTAGGTTTGAAACTTTAAGATTGGATCTATTTTTAGATATAAGTAATATGGGCGGGTCTGTTGTGGACTTGGTTAGACATGAGCTGACTCATATTTGCTAAACCTATGAACTCACATTTAAAACCCACGAGTCAATCCAATCCATCATAGGTTTTAATGAGTTTGGACCTCTAAAGTTGAATTTATTTTTTAATACAGGCCAATTTATCATAGAGTTAGTTCATCGTGGGTTGGTATGTATTTATTATATGATCTTTGATTTGTCCAAACTGTTGGTTAGCAACATATCTTTATTTTCAAACATTAAATAATCTATTAAAGCTCTTTATCTAAATGTTCCAAGCTATGATTTATCAATTTTTATTTATGCTTCTTTAATTCAATTAGAAATTTTATACAATATATATTGGTCTTAGAGAATTTCATGATATGATTTTCGATTTCTCAACAATTAGAATCTTGGTTAGGCATTAATGCAAAGATGTGAAAAAGCAATAATTTTCATTCATCTCTTCTTAAAAGATTCAAAATTAAATATCTTGTTGCAAAAGGATCTTTGTATCCTTTAAACAACTTTAAGTGTAATGGCCCCACCGTTAATAGATAACGTAAGATCGTTATAGGATAAAATATGACTAGATAGTTTTGATATGAACTTAGAATTATCTTAAATAGGCTTAAACTATTTTTTTCCAATTTATTAAAAGAATTTAATTTGATTTATACTATTGTTTAGTTTAATTCCACAAATAAAGTTAAGTTTATCAGAATTTAAAATTTTTTTTTAAGTTTGGGGTACCTTCCTTGGAGGGCTATATGAAATATACATTATTTAAAAAATAAAAATCCTGATAATTGTTTCTCTTGTAATTTTACATCAAAGAGTAATTTTTAATAAATTTTTAGAAATCTAAAATGACCATCTTAAGAAATCATTATTTTTAAAATTTTCAAAATTTTGAACTAAACCCCAAAAATTTAGATTTTTATTCTTTAGAGTTTTAATTTTTTTGATATTTTTTTAATCCAAATGAGGATATTTTCTCATTTACATTTATGTCTTAAGTAAATGGAGAGTAAAATACTAAATTGGAAATGAGGATATTTACTTAAATAGTAGAAATATAAATAAGATGATGAAACTATGACCTAAACTCAGTTACCCATGACCCAGATTACCCAATGACCCATCCACTGATATAGAAAAGCCTCAAAATAGAACTAGAAATAGAACCAGAATGGTGCAAACACATTGAAACCCTCTCTTTTGGGCTCTTCTCATCTTCTTTTTCCTCTTCCATTTCTACCCACTTAAGACAACTCTTTTCTTCACATTCTTACACATTTTCTTCCACTTTCACTTTTTTTTTCACTATTGCTATTCTAATTTTAGGATTTCTCTTGCTAGTTTAAGGGTTTAGAGATTTTGAAATTTCCTGTTACTGGTTTGCTATTTTTGTTCTTTCTTTTGCCTAATAAGATAATTCCCAAACTTTATTTTCTTATTCAAAAGTTAGATTAGCTTAAATTAATTATTAGATAGCAAAGATTATCTTGTTCTTAGATTATGCCTAGAATGTGAAAATTTAGAGTTTTTTTGTAATAGAGAATTCAATGTTGCAAATTAGTGTTGATTTGTGCTTAAATTGTTATTTGATTACTTGCACAGGGTCAATGAAAACTTCTAGTAGCACCGATGGTTCATGAAATAGGAAGAGATCAAACTCCAACATATTAGCCATTTTGTTAGTAAATAATATGTATTTCCATATTTTTATGGATTTTCAAACTCTCCCTATACTTTTAAATTATTAATTTTATTAATTTATTAATTATCATTATTTTTTATGTATTTTAATTCCATATATATGTAGATCTCTAGGAACGCTTAGGATAAGCACCTTAAAAATTTTGTTGAGTTATAGATTAAGAATGGTATTAAAATGACTCTATAGTGAGGAAATTAATTTATGTGATTTATTTTGAAATGGTGTATTGTTGGAACCTTATTATATAATATTCTTTTAAAAGGTTATTATAGATGAAGTGATAATGTATTGAATTTTCATGTATGTTTGTAAAGTTAATTATTAGATAAGTTTAGAATGATTTGATATTGAAAATATTAACTACCAAGATTGGAGATGTCGATGAACTATTCATAGTTGAGAAAAAGTATAGTATGAGATAGCTTTTAAACCATTGGTATATGGAACTATATATTTCCAGTGACTTTTTTATATAATTGTTACTTATATATATATATATATATATATATATATATATATATATATATATATATATATATATATATATATATATATATAGTGTTTTGTTATTTTTATAAACTTGTTTTGGAGGAAAATTGGTTGGAAACTATAGCTAACGATAGTGATGACATTAGCTTTTATGCACCTTAGTTCGAACCCTAATTAGTAGGGGAGTTGCTAACCCTATGTGTTGGCCAACACATGTGGATTGGTTTATCATAGCCTAATGAGTTGCCTTAGAGTTGAGAACTCTTTTGATATTGTTATTTCATGAGTGGAATTCTTATGGTTGTTAATTATAACTAGAAATCTCTTATCCCAAAGTGTAATTTTGATGGTTTATGTATTTTAAAATTTATTAGTTTTTATTTTAATTACTTATTTATCATGAATATATTGTATTAAAATTTTTACCATGAATCTATATTAATAATGATTTCTTATACTATGATTACAGAACTTACTATTTACCTTTTGACTTGGAACTTATGTTTTAATATTCTACTTTTAATGAATATTCTAATTGCTATTTTATCAAATATGATTATATAACTTTTATGATATCTTTTTGTATTGAAAAGTTATTTAACTCTTTCTAAGGAAAAACTCAGGCCATGGCTTATCCTATTTTCATTGAAAATTCATATTGTCTATTCACTAAGTCAATGATTCACTCTTTTTGTTATAATATTTTTTAAATAGAAATATGGCTTTGAGTCTATTGTTTATAGCTCTTTAAAGAGAGAGAGGAGTATTCTCTTATGGTAAGCCATACACTTTATTCGTGCAGGCTTGATGTAAAATTTTTACATATTTTTGAAAGTTATAAAATTTTGAATACTCTTAGATGTACTCCATTAAACTTATAGGCAAGGCCATGCTTCTGTTGATATATGTATATGTATTGTTATAAATTGTAAAGGATCGTTTAGTTACCAAATGACATGGATTTTATGTTAATATTTGAATTAATAAGTGAATATTGAAAAATGAGAAAGCCCACGTGGGACTATGTGTATATGAAAAACTGGTGATTGTGTAATGGCTATATGCTCTCTTGATTTTGAAACTAGTCATAGGTTATCTTATAATATTTTAAGCTAGTATGACTTATATATTTATGTTTTTCCCTCAGGGTTATGTGCCGATCACAGCCCCTAGTTTTTTGTCATGAAAAAGTTAGTATTAAAGCTTTAGGTTTCGTTATGGTTAATGGAGCGAAAGTACTTTAATGGGATTATGATTGTGAAAATGTTACCAGCCATTCTCATAATTGTAACACTACTAAGGCATGATATGTTATTAATCATTCTCTCATTCTTGAAGTTTATCTAATTGAGTTACTTATGTGTCATAAATTCTTATTGTGTTTTAATAAAGTTTGTTACTTTTATATAGGTGGAGATGCTACCTAAAACTTACACTTGAGGTAAACAAATTGATGTAAATCATGCATTTGATGAGCCATTCACTAGGCCTCATTCTTTAATTCGTAGAGGTGGTAACCATGGTGGTTGAAGTAGACTTTCTTTACATAAGGGACATGCCAGAATTAATAGAAATGAAGGCCTTGAAAGCAATACAGCCCCAGTACCTAACATAACTGAGTTAATGGTCAGTATTCAAGAGCTCTAAAGAACAATTGAGACTCTAGTGGGATCTATAACTCGTCAAGGTAGGCAAAAAGGCAAAATCCATGTAGAAAGAGGCCCTTAAGGGAATGATGCCTAAATTGAATAGTAACCATCACCTAGTGGTCAAGAAATTCATGTATCCTATTTTAATTTTGTCAAGTTCTAGCCTCCCATATTTATAAGATTTGATGTTTTTGAGGATCCATAGTAATTCTTAAATGATCTTGGTAGGATTTGCTAAGCACTTGGTTATTCTTCAAAAAGATCAATTTAGTTAGCAGAATTTAGACTACAGGATATGGCTCAAACATAGTGTGATGCTTAGTTAAGAGGAAGACCTCAAGGATTGCCTGCCCCAACTTAGGAGGAATTCAATAACTCTTTTATAGAAAAATTTCTTCCAGAAAGTGTGAGAAGAGCAAAAGTTAAGGAGTTTGAGATGTTAAAGCAAACTCCTAATATGATAGTGATAGAGTATCACATTCAATTCACACAGTTCTCTTATTATACTCCATACTTGATTCTTACGAAGAGAATGAGGATAAAGAGGTTTATTAATGGGTTGGTGAGGTCATTGTATCAGGCGCCCAAAAAAGGGCTTTTCCTTCTTATATAGTTGTAGTAGATTGTGCAAGAATGTTAGAAATAAAGGAAATTAAAGGACATGCAACATAATAGAAGTTAAAGAGAACAAATATCGAAAGTAATTTTAGTGGGCAAGGAAATACAAGTAAAGGGCCACAACCTTAAATGTAGCAAAATGTATTACAGATGGGCTTAAGATCCACCGAGCAATCTTTAGTGAGTACATAAAGGCTGGGATATGATATGAGAGGATAAGGACAAATAGGTTCACAACATACAAGACAATCTCAAGGAATAAGAACTCCATGTCAAACTAATGGGAACTTTCACTCAAGATAATGTCAATGGGAGATAGGTGCTTCTTTCCAATGTGGCCAAGTTAGAAATTTAAGGAAGGATTGTCCTCAATTGCATATAGGCTTTAGCCAAAGGTCAGCACATACTGCTTTACCATCAATACCTATAGTGGCTCAACTTATGAGATAATTTCCAACTTAAACAAATAGAAGTGGTGGAGGCAGAGGATCAGGGGATAAAACCCAAGGCCAAACAGGTAGAGGCCAAGCACGTGTTTTCATATTGACACCTCAGGATGCCCAAGCATTTAATGTTAATGTGACAAGTACTCTTTTAGCTTGTTCTCATGATGCATGTGTGTTATTTGATCCTGGATTTACACATTCATATGTATCTCCATTTTTTACCTTTTGGTTTGATAGAGATTTGATATTGTTGGATCGATCTTTCTCTATTGCTACACTTATAGAAAAGTTTATATTTGTTAATTATGTGTATAAGTCTTATGAAGTAGTTGTAGCCACTAAACAAACATCAGCTAATTTGATTGTGCTTGATATAATTGGCTTTGATGTAATCTTAGGCATAGATTAGTTAATTATCTATCATGCTACTCTTGATTATCACTTGAAAGTTGTCAAGTTTGATCCTCCAGGAGAGCCATTCTTCTTGCTCCAAGGTGATCAGAGTTTGGCACCTTATAATTTCATTTCTGCATTAGGTGTAAAGAGATTGTTAAGAAAAGGTTGTGAAGGTTTCATAACAATGGTAAAAGATATTGAATCACAAAGAGAGAAACTTGAAAAAGTTTTTGTAGTGAAGGAATTTAGTGATGTTTTTTTATGATGAGTTACTTAATTTACCTCCAGAAATAGAAATTGAATTTTGCATTAATTTGGTTCTAGGCACATAGCCCATCTCTATACCTCCATACCGCATGGCTCCTACAAAATTGAAGGAATTAAAGGATTAACTTAAGGATTTGCTAGAAAAGGGTTTCATTCATCCAAGTACATCTCCATGGGGTGCTCCTATACTTTTCATTAAGAAGAAAGATGGTTCGTTATGATTATGTATTGATTATCAATACCCTTTGCCCTGTATAGATGATTTGTTTGATTAACTCCAAGGTGCTCAATATTTTTCAAAGATAAATTTTCATTTAGGGTACCATTAGTTGAAGATTAAAAAGAAGGATATTCCTAAGATAGCATTTAGAACTTGTTATAGGCATTATGAGTTCTTAGTGATGTCTTTTAGTTTAACAAATGCTCCAGCTATATTTATGGATTTGATGAATAAGGTGTTCAAGCCCTTTCTTGATTAGTTTGTTATTATGTTCATAAATGATATTTTGGTGTATTTCAAGAGTAAGGAGGAGCATGAGCAACACTTGAGAATTATTTTGCAGCCCTCAAAGGATAAACAATTGTATGTAAAGTTCTTAAAATGTGAGTTTTAGTTGAATAGTGTGACCGTCCTAGAACATGCTATTTCAAAAGATGGCATCCTAATAAACCTAAAGAAAGTTAAAGCATGTAGCATTAGCTAAGGCCAACTTCAGTGATGGAGATTTATAGCTTCTTAGGTTTAACAAGTTACTATTTTTTATTTGTGAAGAATTTTTCTAAGATAGTAACCTCGCTAACCAATTTAACACGAAAGAATGTGAAATTCCAATGGTCAGATGCTTAAGAAGAAAGGTTTACATTGTGTTAGCTTTACCATTAGGATCGGGTGATTACATCGTGTATTATGATGCTTCAAAGGTTGGGCTTTGTTATGTTTTAATGTAACATGGATGAGTTATTGCTTATACTTTAAGGTAACTTGGGAAGCATGACCAAAACTACTCTATACATGATTTAGAAATGGCAGTAGTGGTGTTTACACTCAAAATTTGGAGGCACTATCTTTATAGTGACACTTTTGAGATTTACACCAACCATAAAAGTCTCAAATATATATTTGAGCAAAGAGATCTTAACCTTAGACAAAAAGGTGGATGGAATTGCTTAAGGATTATGATTGCATAATCTTGTATCATCTAGGAAAGGCCAATGTAGTTGTAGATGCTTTAAGTAGGAAGTCAATGGGAAGTTTAACTCACATAGCTAAAGTGAAAAGGTTTTTTATCAATAAAATACATGAGTTAGAGAGAAACAAAGTGCAAATAGAAGTTATGGGTCCTAGAGTATTATTGGCACATGTCCAACTTTGTTCTTCACTAATAGAATAAGTTTAAACAACTCAAGGTGATAATCCACAGTTAGGCAAGATAAAGGAAAAGATTGTAAATGGAAAGGCTAGTGAGTTTGTAGTTAAAGATAGTGGAGTTCTTTAGTATAGAAACCGATTATATGTACCCAAGGTGGAGGAATTAAAGAGACTTATGCTAGAGGAAGCTCATCATTCTGCATATGCCATTCATCTTGGGTTAACTAAGATGTACCAAGACTTGAAACAATTGTATTGGTGGGATAGTATGAAAAAGAGACATAGCAAATTTTGTATCTTAATGCTTAGTTTGCTAATAAGTGAAAGCTAAACACCAACGGCCTGCAGGTTTGCAACAGAATATTAAAATTCCTAAATGGAAGTGGGAAAGGATCATGATAGATTTTATGATAGGGTTTCCTCGTACTACTAAAGGGTTTGACTCTTTTAGGTGATTGTGGATAGATTAACCAAATCAGTGCACTTCATTCCTATAAAGACCACTTACGCCTTTGCTCAATACGCTTAAATTTATATTAATGAGATTGTTATACTTCATGGAGTGTTAGTATCCATCATATATGATTGTGGATCGTAATTCATAGCTCATTTTTGGAGAGCTTTTCAAGAAGCTTTGGGGACTAGAATAGACCTCAGCATTGCATTTCATCCTTAAATAGATGGACAATCAGAAAAAATCATTCAAACATTGGAGGACATGTTAAGGGCTTGTGTTCTAGACTTTGGAAGGAATTTGGATCAGTACTTACCTTTAATTAAGTTTACTTACAATAATAGCTACCAAGCTAGCATTTAAATGACTTTTTTTGAGGCTTTGTATAAAAGGCATTATAAGTCACCAATTGGATGATTTGAGGTTAGTGAAGTTAAACTTCTAGGATCAAAATTGGTGCAAGACTTTATAGAGAAGACTCATTTGATAATAGAAAGATTGTTAGTAACCCAAAGTAAATAGAAAGCATATGTTGACCATTGAAAAAGAGACTTAGGGTTTGCTATTAGTGATCATGTATTCCTTCAAGTTTCTCTTATGAAAGGTATCATGATATTTAGGAAGAAAGGGAAGCTTAATCTAAGGCACATAGGTCTTTTTGAGATTCTTGAGTGAGTGGGTGCGGTAGCATATCAATTAGCACTTCCATTTGAGCTTGCTAGTGTGCATCTAGTATTCCATGTTTCCATGCTTTGGAAATACTTACTTGACCGTTCACATATGTTACAATCTTAATTAGTTTAGATAAATAAAAATTTATCTTATGAAGAGAAGTTAGTGGCTATCGTGGATAGGCAAGTCAAGAAACTTTAGCTAAAAAAGATGGCATCGGTAAAGGTAATTTGGCAAAACCATTTAGGAGAGGAAGCAACATAGGAATCTGAAGATGTCATACATACTAGTTATTCACATCTTTTCAACAACTAATGTTAGTAATTGCTTTATGAAATTTGAGGATGAATTTCTTTAAGGGGGAAGAATGTAATGGCCCGACTGTTAATAGATAACATAAAATCATTATAGTGTAAAATACAAGTAGATAGTTTTAATATGAACTTAGAATTATCTTAAATGGGCTTAAACCATTTCTTTTCTAATTTATTGAAAGAATTTAATTTAATTTATACTATTATTTAGCTTAATTCCACAAATAAAGTTGAGTCTGTTAGAATTTAAAATTTTTTTCTAAATCTAGGGTACCTCCTTTGGAAAATTATATGAAATATGCATTATTTAAAAAATAAATATTTTGCTAATTATTCCTCTTATAATTTTACATCAAAGTGTAATTTTTAATAAATTTTTAGAAACTTAAAATGACCATTTTGAGAAATCACTATTTTTAAAATTTTTAAAAATTTGACATTTTAAACTAGAACTCAAAAATCTAGATTTTGTTCTTTGGATTTTTAATTTTTTTGATATTTTTTAAATCCAAATGGGGGGTATTTTCTTATTTTCATTTATATCTTAATTAAATGGACATTTATTTAAATGAAAGAAATGTAAATAAGGTACTGAAATCGTGACCTAAACCCAATAATTCGTGATCCACCCATTGACCCAAAAAAGCCCCAGAATAGAACTAAAAATAGAACCATAACTAGAAACAGAACCAAAATGGTGTAAACACATTGAAACCCTCTCTTCTAGGCTTTTCTCGTCTTCTTCTTCCTCTTCCACATCTACCCACTTAAGATAACTATTTTTCTTCATATTCTTATGCATTCCCTTCCACTTCCACCTTTTTTTTGCTATTGCTATTTTGATTTCAAGATTTCTCTTGTTGGTTTAAGCATTTAGAGATTTTGAAATTTCTTCTTGCTGGTTTGCTATTTTTGTTCTTTCTTTTGCCTAATAAGGTAATTCCCAAGTTTCATTCTCTTATTCAAAAGTTAGATTAGGTTAAATTAATTAGAAGATAGCAAAGATTAGCTTGTTCTTAGGTTATGCCTAAAATGTGAAAATTTAGGGGTGTTTGGTAATAGGGAATTCAATGTTGCAAATTAGTGTTGATTTGTGGTTTGATTGCTTGTATAAGGTCAAGGAACACTTCCTAGTAGCATCAGTGGTTCGTGAAATAGGAAAAGATCAAACTCGAGCATATCGGCCATTTTGTTAATAGATAATGTGTATTTCCACATTTTTATGTATTTACCAACTTTCCCTATACTTTTAAATTATTAATTTTATTAATTTATTAATTATCATTATTTTCTATACATTTTAATTCCCTATATATATAGAGCTCTAGGCACTCTTGGGACAAACACCTTAAAAATTTTCTTAAGTTATAGTACTTAAGAATGACATTAAAATAACTCTATGATGAGGAAATTGATTTATGTGATTTATTCTGAAATAGTGTATTGTTGGAACCTTATTATATAATGTTCTTTTGAAAGGTTATTATAGATGAAGTGATAGCATATCGAATTTTCATGTATGCTTGTAAAGTTAATTATTGAATGAGTTTGGAATGATTCGAAATTGGAAATGTTGACTACCAAGGTTAGAGACCTTGATGAACTATTCATAGTTAAGAAAAAGTATGGTATGAGATTGCTTTTAAACCATTAGTATATGGAACTATATATTTTCAATGACTTTCTTATATAATTGTTACTTATATATATAGTGTTTTGTTATTTTCATAAACTTGTTTTAGGAGAAAACTAGTTAGAAACTATAGCTAACAACAGTGATGATATTAGCTTTGGTGCACCTTAGTTTGAACCCCAATTAGCAGGGGAGTTGCTAACCTAACACATGCGGATTAGTTTATGGTAGCTTAATGGGTTGCCTTAGAGCTAAGAGCTTTCTTGAGATTGTTATTTCATAAGTAGAATGCTCATATTTGTTAATCATAATTGGAAATCTCCCACTCCATAATGTAATTTTGACGGTTTATGAACTTTAAAATGCATTAGCTTTGATTTTGATTACTTGTTTATTATGAATATATCGTATTAAAATTTTTACCATGAATTTATGTTAACGATGATTTCCTATACTATTATTATAGAACCTATTATCTACCCTTTGGCTTGGAACTTATGTTTTAGTATTCTACTTCTAATGAATATTCTAAGTGCTATTTTGTCAAATATAATTGTATAATTCTTATGATATCTTTTTGTATTGAAAACCTATGTAACTCTTTCTAAGGAAAAATTTGTGTCATGGCATGTCTTATTTCTGTTGAAAATTCATATTTTCTATTCACTAAGTTAATGATTCACTCTTTTTGTTATAATATTTTTTAGATAGAGATTTGCCTTTGAGTCCATCATCTATCATGCCTTAAAGAGAGAGAGGAGTATTCTCTTATGGTGAGTCACACACTTTATTTGTGTGGGCTTGATGTAAAACTTTTACATATTTTTTAAAGTTATAAAATTTTGAATACTCTTAGATATATTTCATTAAATTCACAGGCAGGGCCATGCTTCTGTTGATATACGTATATGTATTGTCATAAATTGCAAAGAATTGTTTGGTTACTAAATGATATGAATTTTCTGTTAATATATGAATTACTAGGTGAATGTTGAAAAATGAGAAAGTCCGTATGGGACAATGCGCATGTGAAAAATTAGTGATTATATAATGGCTATATGCCCTCTTGAGTTTGTAACAAGTTATAGGTTATCTTATAATATTTTAGGCTAGCATGGCCTATATGGTTGTGCTCTTTCCTTAAGGTTATGCGCTGATTACAGCCCCCATTTTCCAATTATGACATTAAAAGAGAGATATAATCATTAAATAGTTCTTTATTATTGATTCCATGTCATTTTACAGCTAAATAATAAACTTTTGATGAGAGATCATGAAATTGATTCAATTAGCTTTACTATATTCCATAAAATGAAAGCATTAACAATTAAATTTTTTATGGAAAGTATGAAACTCGTCCAATTAATTTCACTGCATTCTTTAAAGTGAATGCATTAATAATAATAATTTTTTATTAAAAATATGAAACATGTCCCATTAGTTATATTACATTTTTTTTAAGTGAATGCATCTATATTTCAAAATTTCCCTCCCAAATCAACTTCCAAAAAAATTATGTCAAAAAGCGTTTAATGAAATATCAATGATTTTTACATTTTATTAAACTAATTAATTTTCATTTTAAATTTAATTTATTCTGATTATTTAATATTCTATCATGTTTTAAATAAACAAAAAAGTTTTACAATTTACTAATAAATCATATTTAATATTTATTTTAAAATTTTCATAATTATTTATTTATTTTTTATTCAAATATATTTTATATTCTTAATATATTATTTGTATATGTCCATTTATAAATTGTTATAGTATTCTTGCACATTTACCTAATATTATTATAATTATAGTGCTCATATAAACATATATTTTATATTTATTATCATTTTATTTTACTAAAATTAATTTAATTTACATTAAATTTTATATTATGCACATATTTTTTTAAAATATTTTATTTACAATACTATCCTTCCATACTATTAGTTAAATTTAATAATTATTACAATAAATTTATCACTATTTGTTAAACTATATTGAATTTTAAATTATTAATTTTATAGTTAATTGAAATTTCAAATATACCAATTTTAAAATTATTTTTTATTCAAATAGATTTTATATTTTAATAAATTATTTATATATATCTATATTGTAAATCATTATAGTACTCATACATGATAAGTTATAATGTATTTATTGATAAAAAAGTGATAGATATACTTTTAAATTAATTTTAAAGTATGTAGGTCTCACGAGATTAAGCATATGATCTCTCATGATTTATTTTTTGATTTGATTACTAATTTCAATATCTTACATTAAATTTTTTATAAAATAGAAAGTTTTTATAGAAAACTTAGAGAAGAAGATAATGTGTATTTTTAAATATAGCTATATATTTATGTTTGTAATTATGATTTTTTAACTGTACAAATTATATTAATCTTATAACAATTTTTTGATGATATTTATTTGTGAAATATAATATATATATATGTATATATTAATCTTGACAGCAAAAAATTATGTGCATCACACGAGAGCTAAGTGAATAACTAATAAAAAGAAAGTTTAGATATGAATAAGGTCTTTCTTATAACCATGAATGATGAAAAGGAAAAATTAATTATAACAATTATGAATCATTTTATGCTTTATTTAGAAATTAAATTTATGATAATTAATACTTTAGGAATTTGTAGAAATTATTTTCTACTTTAACTTTTATGTACCTATTGTACTTTAAGCAAATGTCTTGTTTAATGATAATTAATTTTTTTATCTTTGTGTAAATTACTTTTTTTCTTTATTTAGAAATTATTTTTTATGATAATTAATATATTAAGAAATTTTGTTTCCTCGTGCTATATTTAAGGTCATGATTTATAGCAATTTAGACATGAATATTTTACTTTCATATAAAATATCTAAATTTATGATTACTTATGGACATTACTTATTTTCTACTTGATTTAAAAAATAAAATATCATGATGATTCATAATTCTATTATATGGTTTAAAATAACCTTGGCTAATTCTGTATCAATGATGGGCCAATTGTTCATATAGCATATAAGCTTTATTTTGATAAATAAATTCTTATTTTATCATTTTTATACACTTACTCATATTTCATCTTAAAAATTTCTCTCTCTCAAATGACAATTATTATTTTTTGATTGATGAAATTAAATTACCTTGTACATGATATCATTAATTATGTAAACTAATTTTATAGAATTTTTTTTTTGAGAAATTTTATTACTCAAACTACAATATTGTAGTTTTATGGGATTGAATGTTCATGTTATCCGAATTATATATTGTACTCTCCATTTATACATTTTGTTTCATGTATTTTTAATATTATTTGTTTTAATGTTATTTATGAGAGTCTTGAGTCCACCTAATTATACATTGCATTGTTTATCTTAGGGACTATTTGTGAGAATACCATTTGTATATTTATGTGATGAATTTTTACCTACAATTGCTATTGATTATATTTATAAGCTTGACATTATATTAATTTTAGGTCCAACTACATAAAATATTAAGTAAATTAAATTGACAATTATAAGTATACTTTAGGTAATTAATAAATTATGCTATTTAAATGTTACATTTATAATTTAATGTGAGATAAAAATTTGCATATGCAAATAATGAAATAATGAGTTTCTATTGAAATAATGAGTTATATTCCTTGAAGCAAATGTCATGAAAATGAAAAAAGGTTTGAATATGAGAAAGGTTGTGGTTATAACCATGGATATGAAAAGGATTAATCTAATGATCACAATTGTGGTAGTTATAATAAAAGTATAAATAACCACTAGATTGCTTCTTATTAATAGGAACGGGAAATTATAAAAAAAACATGAATATAATAAGAACTCAAAAAGTTTAGAAATTGTATGTTATTAGTTGTAGTATAAAAAGGGCACTAGTTACTTGTTGTACATCTAAACAACGAAGCCCCACTTTAAAGAAAAAAATGAAGTCAATTTTGTTAATAGGAGTAATGCTATCAACCATAATGTTTATGATATACCACATTTTAATGTGGCAGATTTCTTTGAACATTCCAAAGAAAGAATTGATAATTTGATTGATAATGATAGTGACCAAAATTTTTATAAAATTAATATTTGAACATTTTTTATGGATAGTACATCAATGAACTATATTGTTAAGAAAAAATTTTCCAATTAATGACTGGTGAAAGTTCTATAAATAGAATATCTAGTAATATAAAATTAATTGAAGGCTCTTAAAGTACTAATATAGTTTTACTAGAACAAATGCAAAAGCTTTGAAAAAATTTTAATATGTTTTAGAGATATGCGATGGAATAGGTTTGAAATTGAAACAATAAATAAAAGGATATTTACATTATAGTGATTACTTTAAGAATATATATATATATATATATATATATATATATATATATATATATATATATATATATATATATATATATATATATATATATATATATATATATATATATATATGAGGACATTTCAAGTGAAATGAATATTTTAATGTGAGACATGAAGGAAATAATAATAACCATCAAATCTTGTATTAATGGTTAGAATCAAAACATTAATGTAACCACCTAAAATAGTCACATATTCATTTAAAAAAAAGTCAAATGATTCCTTTAATATTAGATATGATGACCATGATTGATTCCTTCACTCTCATATAAAAACACTTCTCACACTTGATTTATCTTATATATATATATATATATATATATATATATATATATATATATATATATATATATATATATATATATATATATATATATTGGAAAAGTTATCTTTATTTTTTCTTATTAAACATAAGAATTTGATTGAAATAAATACTATAATAAACCAAAAGTTTACTAGTCATGATAGTTTTTTTAGTACTTAGCATAACTACTTTGGCCATTTTGGATCTATAAAGAGGTGTAAAAATCATTAAAAAAAATTTACATAGTCATCCATGGAAGAATTAGAAGATTCTTTAATCTAATGAACTTTGTGTCTTACTTATTCTCAAGGAAATTTATTATAAAGTTATCACCAGTTAAAGTTGGGACTAGATTCCTAACATATTTTTGAATAACTTTAAGTTAATATATATAAACATATTTGTCCACCATATAGATTATTTGGATATTTATTTATTCTTAATTTTGTTTGAATTAAAACTTCAATAAGATGGTTAATGTTTGTTATCAATATACAACCTAGTGTTTATGAGATTATTTGCTAAAATAATTTAATTTTGAGCACGATTTACTAATTAGGCAATTAAATATGCTAGTGAATTTATATCTAAAGCTTTTATTGATTATTAGATATTAAATAAAATAATTATCAAATATTCCAAAGTATGTTCATATATAAAATGATTCAATTAGAATAATTTTAATGTTTCAAATTATTAGTTGTATCATAGTTCAAAAAAATAAAAGTCTCTTTGTTATCTTGATGGACATGTGACTTTACACGTTGTAGTGCTTATATACATTAAGCTAAGATGTTATAATTTTCCTTCATAATTAGATTTGGTCAGAAGTTAAAAAAAATTCAAATGTTGAAAAATTTTCTAATGCGTAATATATTTTTACTCTACCACAATGCACATAGATGATCTTGAAAGGTGATGGAGATTATAAGTTCATATGTGAAATTATATTGCTAAAAATTAAGCGAAGAAAATATGTAGTTGTAAAAGTAATATAACATACAATTATCTTAATCCTCACACAAAGTTATATAAGTAAGAAATTTATAAGATAATTGATTTACAAAATATAGAAAAAATTACTAGACACATTGCTAATCAAAAGAAAATAAATAAATATTAGCTACAAATTCTTTGATTCATATCAGCAATATGTTTATCAATAATAATTGAGTTTGGAACATGCCTAAAACATGATAAGATTATTGGTTCTAAATACAAATCTCTTCAAAATAAAGAATTAGCAAATAAATGATTTTATTGAGGAATTAACTACTTTTTGGAAGAGGTTTGAGACATAATTAATGACAAACTTATAAAAGAAGTATAGGTACCTAAATTTATGAAAATAAAGAGATCTTAATTGATTATATCTCTGATTAAAAAGATGGAATAAAAAAAAGAAATAGTAATTAACAACATTTATACATAATTTAGTGATTAAAATTATAAAAAAATAATAATTAGTGAGGATCTTGAGTTTATAGAATGGTGGTATTCATTGGCTAAAGGAAGAGATGCAATTCAGATAGAAAATACAAATTTTAAATTTACTTGCAAAATGAAGAAATACCTAGAAGGTATTAAGTTAATGAAACACTTGGAAAGGTAAAGTTAGTAAGGTACAAATGTATAATTATACTAAGAAAATGAGTAAATTGAAGTTGTAAAGACAAACTATGATTCATAATATAAGACTTTTTGTAGAGGTTATCATTAGTTATAAGAAAATTTTTTTTATTGCGGTGGATACAATAATTTGGCAATATATCAAAACTTAATATGCATCTAGTGGATTTTATATATCTTATTTTATGCATGACAATTGACATTGATTTTTTTTTATAAGAATTCCTAAAGGATTTCATATGCTTGAAGCATGCGAGTTGTATTATTGAGAAATATATTCAATTCAATTACAGATATCTTTGTATGGATAAAATCAATTAGGATAAATGTGGTATAATCATCTTAGTTGGAAGTAGCATATAAAAATCCCTTGTATTTTTATCAAGAAATATGAATTTGAATAATTGTTGCATATATTGATATTATCAAAACTCATGAAGTGTTTCTAAAAATAGCAGGGTACTTAGAAAAATGAAGAATTTGAAATGAAAGATCCTAGAAAAATAAAATTCATATACATGAAATAACTTTTATAACAAAGGTGTTAAAGTGCTTTTGTATGGACAAATTACATTTGTTGAGCACTTTAATGGTTCAAAGGCCATTAGATATGAATAAGACCTTTTTTGACCTTGTAAAAATAATGAAAAAGTACTTGATCCTAAAGTGCCATATTTCAATGTTATTGGAGTATTAATGTATCTTGCTAATCATACACAGTTAGATATACCATTCTTTGTAAATTTATTAGCAAGATATAGTTCTTCCCTAATGCAAAGATATTAGAATGGAGCTAAACATATATTTTGATATCTTTGAGGTACAATGTATATGAGTTTATATTATTCTAATGAAACCAAACTCGAACTAATTGGTTATGTAGATGCAGGGTATCTATTTTATTTTTATAATGCTCACTCATAAATGGGTTATTTATTTACTTATGGTAGTCCCGCTATTTCATGGTGCTAATGAAACAAATTATGTCGCCACTTCTTTCAATCATGCAAAAATTTTAGCAATTTATCAAGAATATGTTTGATTAAGGTTTGTAATTCAATACATTCAAGTAGTTTATGGTTTGTCATTCAAAAAAATGTTTCCATCAATCATGTATGAATATAATACAATGTGTGTAACCCAATTGAAAGGAGGACACTTCAAAAGAGATAAAATAAAATATATCTCACTAAAATTCATTTTTACACATGATCTTTAAAAGAATAAATGACATGGATGTTCAATAAATTTGCTTAAGTGATAATCTAATAGATTTATTCATCAAATCACTTCATACTACAACATTTGAAACTGAATTCATAATATCGAATTATGTTGATTAATAGATTTGAAGTGATATTATTATAAGGGAGAGTAAATATGTACTGTACTTTGTTTTTCCTTAACCAATGTTTTGTCCCACCAAGTTTTCTCGGTAAGATTTTTAATGAGATAATATTTCATTATGTATTACAATGTAATGTACCCCTTTATGAGTATTCAAGGAGAGTGTTTCAAATAATTATAATTGATATGGATATTCATAAATATTTTATCTTCCTTTTCATAAAATTATTATTTTCTCATTATAGTCAATTAGGTTTTAATTCTCATTACAAGTCATTAATAGAAAATTGTAATTTATGACTTATGTAGTCTATAAATATGTGGTTGTAAGGATCATTTTATACATAATTGAATCAAAGCAATTCTCCTCCTCTTATATTCCTTCTATTTTATTTCTTTAGTGTTAAGTTAAGCATTTTATAACACCTACTTCATTAATACATGTTTTTAGAATGAATAAATGAAGAAGTTCACAATATGTGATATATTTTAATTAGACTCCGGTAAATTTTTAATAAGAAAGTGGAGATTACCCACGCTTACAACAATCAAACAAACGGTATTGTATGATTTATAAATTTATCATGTATAAAATTTAATTTATACATTCACCATTTAAAATTCATGCATACTAAAGAATTTATACCCTTACGCATGCTAATAACAATTGTAATCCTTTTTATTATCGGTTATAACTTTCATATGAAAATTTCTTAAATTTTTTTAATTTAACTTTTGTTGATAAAATTGTAATTTTTTATTTGTATGATAGACAAGAAATCTACTGAAAATTATATATTTTTTTTAAAATTAAGAATATTTCTTATAAACTATTTTGCAATTTTTTTATTAATAAGACTTTAAAAAATATTTACAAGAACTTTCAAATACTTTTCAAAAAATTAAGGAAAAAGCTACGTTTATGTGAATGTGTGCAATTGAAGATATTGAATCTTCAAAATTTATAAAAAATGTATTAAATAATATTATATATGAATACATTAAATTTTAGGATTTGACCAATATGAGTTGATTCAAATGAAAGGAATCCATATATCTCAAGCAAAATGTCTTGAGTTTGATTTAAGCCTTATGTATGGAGGAAATTCATTTGCAAGAGGTTCCTACCTTTAGCACCCAATACTATCCCGGAGGATTAATCTCTCATTGGTTGGACGGAGGATACCTTGGTGCAAACAAAATATTTTAGAATTTGAATATATTGAAATATGATAACATTAAGTGATGAACCACTTTCACTTTGCGATAATAATTCAATCATTAAAAGTTATATTTTTATATTTGGTATTAGTTAACTATTATTTATAGAAGAACTGTCTTGTAGTCTTATTTTTTTTTCTATTCATCCAATTTGTTGTAATAAATTATAATTAGGTTTTGTTGTGGAAAAATTTTTGTAAATTTTTTTAATGTACAAAAATTACAACTTTGTATAAAAAAAGCTGTAAAGAAAATAAAAAAATAAAAAATTTACAAGAGTATGTATCAATGCAAATTTTAGCGCAATATTCCAATTGTAATTTTAATTTTTTAACAATAATAGAAGTGATTAAATTATTAGATTTATACATGTGAAGTCACAAGATTGAATTTAGAATACGAAGAAAAGTAAAACCTTCAAATAATATCAAAGTATAATTTTAAATTTAAAAAATAAATATATAAATTAAATCCTAATCGTAGGATTTTGGCTCTGCTCCTGCTAAAAAATATTGCCCTTCGAAAAAATCCAATCGTTAAACAATTTTCACTTGTGAATTTTGGGGCAAATACAATCTCAAATCATTAAACAGACTAGCCACAAATCTGCAATGCCCGTTAGACACCAGACTCAGAGAAAATGAATTTTAAATGGTTAGTGGAGCATTATGCCTTAAAATTCCAAGCAACTGGTAGACGTAACTCTCCTCCTCCTCATGGCAGCACTTAATCCAACAACCTCAGCCTCAGGCAAGTGGGAGCCGAAGACTTTCCAAATTCTTAGAGGTAGGAGGTGCGTTGCGGGGATTAAATCAGTAAAAGAAATAATGTTATCAATAAATGCGAGAAAATATAATTTAATATTTAATAAAATATCTTGTATATCTTTTTTGATTGATTTAGTGCACAATATGCATAAATAAATACATTTACAATAATGTAATTTTTTATTTAATTAATATATTTTAAGATTTAAAAATTAACAATTTTTTAAAACTCATTCAATCACTTCTAAACCTTTTTTTTTTTTATAAATGAAAGAAGCGACAAATCACTTGACATTAAGGTTGTATATGATCTATTAAATTTGAATTTAGGACATGAGGAAAAAGTCTAGAGACAGAAACCACTGTATTATTATGAGTTTGTTCGTCAAAAGTTGATCATCTTTTGAAAATTACACTTTTTTTATGGGGGTAAATTATATGGAATAAATGAACACTTCTTGTTTAGATAGAAAATGTTTTCTATGATCATAAAATATGAAAATAAAATAAAATATTTTATTTATTTAATATTAAATATGAAGAACTTATTAAAAGTAATTTTTTCTATTTAAAAAAAATTACTTTCTTTCATTACTATGTTCCTAGATATTATTTTTTTAAATATCAATATAAGTAACATATCACTCCTTAATTAATATATATATGATAATTTCTTATGAAAAATATTTTTCGTTAAAACAAATGAAGCCTTAATTTTTCATTAAATATCTCAATTGTTTGTTTTAATAGAAAGTATTTTCTTTAAAAAAAATCATTTACACACATATATATATTAATGATGAAGTGAGATGCCACTTGTATTAATATTTTTTAAAAAAATAATATGTAGAGGTATAATAATTTAGAAAAGTAAATTTTTTTTTAAATAGAGAAAGTTATTTTTTCAATTTTTTATATTTATATTAAATAAATGAAATATATTTTTTATTTTAATATTTTATAATTATATTTTATAAAATATATTTTATATGGAAACAAAACGAGGATTAAATATGTAAAATTTACCCATAACACAACCATCTTGTCCATTTAATTAAGCTTAGTACCTAATAAATAATATTTTATTATTTTAGTACCTTATCTTTCCCATTGTCAACGTGAACATTGGAAAATTCTAATCACAAACAAGAAGAAATTCTTATTTTAACACGTGAGTAAAAAAAATAAGGAGCAGAGATCATATGCATGAATTTCACTTGTGCAAGAGAAATACCTATACATTAATGACAATATGTGTCTTTACGTTTATTCGACACGAAAAAGTCACTTTTAATTTCTAATATTTTAAAAATAGTAAAACATAATTTCGTATATATGTAAATCCTAAAAAATTGATATATAAATAATAAAATTAATAATTAATATTTTTATTGAGTAAAAGTAACGATGCATATTATAATTGAATTATGTATGTATCTTCTTTTGCGTAATGTAGATTGCACATCCTTGAATTTAGGAATACAAATGAATTAAGACATGCCAAATATCTGTAAGCTCATGCCTGAATTTAACATGTATAAATAAATTCAATCTCAAGCTCAAATTTAAACTCTTCCTCAAGGAGCTTGAATAAATTAAGTTCAAGTTTGACCTTGACTCATATATGAGTATAAATTCAAAATCTTTCGAACTTGATTCTAATATGAGTATAATATAAGCTTAATCATTCAATATGTTGTTTGATTCAAATTTTTTATTAAACCTGAAATATTTGAATTTAAGCTTGAACTTGTAATAAATATGAATTTAAATGAGGTTATACAACCTTATACTAATAGTTTGTTATTTCATCCAAATTTATATAACAATTTATCTTTCAGAAATAAATTATATATTATTTTTCTAATCTCAATTTAGTTATTAATATAAAATTTTCTATAACTATCTCATCTATTAAAAATATCAATAAAATTATCACATAATGCTAATAATTACACTTAGTAGAATATAACAAATACTATAAGGGGTAATTACTTGAACCAAAGTATTGTGCTTCTTTATGGAATCACAACAATTAGTGATTATTTTTTATATATTATATTATTTATATATAATATAATAAATTTGTGTAAAATTATGTTTTTATTATTAGTTTCATTGCAAAAAATTTGAGTGCAGTAATATAAATTTTAAGTTTGGCTCATATATTAATTAACTTTATTTCATTTAAGTTTGATTTATTAAAAGTGGAATTGAAGTTGAGCTTTTTGTGAGCTGATCTTAAACTATTCATAAGTCGCTTGACTCATTTTCCACCTTTTCTTGCATCTTTATCTCATATGCTATGAATGTCCTTATCGTTGGTATATACTAAATATTGTTGGAAAAATGTTTTCCTTTTAAACGCCCAAGCATTAGACAATTAAAACTATCAAAATAATAAAATTGCACATAAGTGATTTGAAATGGAAAGCCTTAAACTTCAAGAGAAACATCTATGAATGAAAAAAGATTCATTGTAAATCAAGATTATAAGATAATGTCTGTAAAGGCTTTCAACCATAACCCTATAACTTTCTAACAACCATCCTTAAATTTCTCCAAAACCTCTATAAGGGTTCCCACATAACTCTTATGGGTACTCAATTATTATCTTTCTTATATTTCAAACCCATACCTAACATAATTATTTATAGGAAAAATATTTTTATAGTAAAGTACTCACAATCCTATAAGAACAAAAAAAAACTAACTTGAATAAAGAGAAAACTTAAGATAGAAAATAATTATTAATTAATGATAATCAGAATTTGGATCAAATTCAATGATATCCTCCTTGACACAAATTTCATCATCATCATGCTCCACTTATTATCAAATAAGACCAATAATAAAGCATAAACTATACAAATCCACCATCACTATAATTTCTTCAAAAATTGAAGAAACAATTTTCCTATCATTGTTCTACCTCAATTATATGTTACAAGTTTCGTTAGAGTCTATCTAGAACCTCCTCATTTGTAAGTATTTTAGGTTGGTTGTCTTATTAGGCCATCTTAATCACAAAAGTTAGCTTAAGAGTTAATGCTTTCACTGAACTTATAAACTGATACCTAACCCTATCTAAAATCAATGCAGGCTAACTTAACAATTTCCATTTTATATATCGGGCCATTAATTAGAACCTTAACATTAACTAGCTTTCTTATGGATTGTTAGGTAGAGATGTAATCGACCTCTAATACCATTATTAGGAACCTTACTAGGCTTTCTCAACCATAAAAGATAGCTCAAGAGTTGAGAAAACCTAATAAGGCTCCTAAAACTAGTATCAAGGCTTGGTTACAACATCTCAACTTAATAGTCCACAAAAGAGCTAGTTAGTGTTAAAATTCCAACTGTTGGTCTAATATGTGAAAATGAGATTATAAGGTTATCCCATATCAGTTATAGATAGGATTAAATATTAGTTTATAATGTAAAGGAAAGTTCTAACTTTTAAGCTAGCTTTTATGGTTAAGAAGGCCTAAAAAGGCTCCAAACACAAGTATTAGAACCTAATTACAACATTCCAATAATCCACATAAGAGCCAATTGATGTTAAGAACCCAATTGATGGCCTAATGTGTGAAGAGGAAATTGTTGGGTTAACTTATATTGGTTGTGGAATATGTTAGGTGTTGGTGTATAAGTTAGTGGAAAGCTTTAATTCTTAAGTTAGCTTTTATGGTTGAAGGAGATTATTGGGTCATCCTACATTAGTTTTAGCTATTATGTTAATCTTATTAAGAATTACATCTGTTTTGGTAAAAAAAATTTATAGAAGTTATTCCCTAGAATTTTTAGAAAGACATTGTTGTACCTATCAATTTCCCTTACATGTTAAGGATTTAATTTGTTTTGGTGAACAATTTTATACAGATTGTTCATTAGAATTTTTAAGAAAACATTGTTATGCCTATTAATTTTATTAGTAGAGGCATTTACTAGACTAGTTTTTATGATTTTCCTCTCATATTTAAAGGTTTTCCATGTTAAAAATTATTGGTTTCTTAATTTTATTTTCTTCTATTATTTTTTTATTTACTTAATCGCACATGTAGGAAAAATTAATCTAGGTGAATTATTAATTTTCACTATATTCTGCTCTAATCCTATTTTTCTAAACAAGTGGTATCAGAGACTAATTATAAGATCTTTTCCTAGCAATCTAAAAGAGAGTCAATTAATGTTAAAGGTTTAACCAATAGCCTAATGTGTGAAAGGGAGATTATGGATGGGCTAGGTGGTTGTTTATAAGTTAAGGGAAAGCCTTAACTCTTGAGCTAGTTTTGTGACTAATGTGACTTAATATGCCTTCTAACATTGGTATAGAGCCCAATTACAACATTTCTTCCTAATTGTCCATAAGAGTGGCAATTAATGTAAGGATTCCAATTGATGGCCTGATGTATAAGGTGGATATTATTGGATTATCACATATTAGTTATGAAATAAGCTAGGCATTGGTTTATATGTTGAGAGGTTTAGGGAAATCCTTAACTATTAAGCTAGCTTTTGTGGTTAAAGAAGACTATCGAGCTATCTAACATTGGTTTTAACTTTTGTATTAATTTTATTTAGAATTACACAATTATCTTCTAGAATTTTTTATTCAGAATTCCATAATTGTCTTCTAGAATTTTTAAGAATACATTATTGTACTTTTAAATTTTATTAGTAGAGGTTTTTATAGGACTAGGTGTTGTGATTTTTTCTTAAGGTTTTTCCTCTCAAATTTAAGGTTTTACATGTTAAAAATTGTTAGTCTCTTGATTTTATTTTCCATTATTATATTTTGTTAATTTATTTAATCATACATATAGGAAAAATTTATTTAGGTGATATATTAATTTTAAGCATGTGTTACTCTGATCCCATTTTTCTCAAAAAGTGGTATCAAAATCCAATTACAACATCTTTACCTAGCAGTCCACATGAAAGTCGGTTGATGTCAAGGTTCTAATTGATACCTTAAAGTGTAAAGGGAAGATTTTTAAGTTGTCCTATATTAGTTATGTCACATTCCTTAGGAAAATAAAATAATTAAAACATTTTGTGTTTGAGAAAAAATTAGTTTTTATAGTAAAAAAATCTTAAAATAGAGGTTTTATATGGAATAAGTGAACTCCAATAAGGAAAGTATGGATGAGGCATTAAAGGAAAAAGGGAATTAACTAACTAAATAATTTTTAAATAAAACTTTTAGGTAAATATAAATAAATTGTTTAATGGGCTTAAAATGAAAAACTTAAAAGGGTTAGATAAAGAAAAAATGTATTGAACAAAAGATTGAAGGTTATAAGTGTTTAGATATGAGTACATAAGTATGGAAGAGAATTAAGGTAAATTATTAAAATACCCATGCCTTTTTATGAACACAAAATCAGCCTTAAAACCTTTATTCTACTCATTCAAACAATAATCTTTTTCTTTTCCTTATCTTCATTCTCCTTCTTCTTCTTCCTTTTTTTTCTAATCAAGCTATAGGGAAGCAATCCTCCATTAATTCTTCATACGACTAAGGTAAGACTTCTTAAATCTCTTATGGTTAAGTTTTTGACCATTTTCTTCTTTGGATTTGGGGAGATTTAAGTGCTTAAGTAAAAAGGGTGATTTTGAACTATAACACCAAATTTGATGACTTTGAATGTTTAGGAACAAAAAAACTTCAATTCAATCTTATTAACATCTTTTCTAATATGGATAAGTAAAAATTTTAATTAAGTCTACTTTGGATTATATGACTTTGCTTATTTGAATCAAATTTTATGTTTCTTTATAATTGAATAGGACCAGTTAAGATTGATGTTATGAGTTAATGATCGAAGTGAAATTACACTAGATTTTGTTGATTTAGAGTAACTATTAAATGTTTTAAAGGTTTAATTGAGGTTTGGTATGAAATAAATGAAGATTAAAGGGCCATTCTTAGCGATAAAGTAACTGACTACATCAAACAAGAATAGTTCTTTAGGTTTTTGTAGTTAACTACTAGTAGGAAGAGCTACTTTTGAGTTATCGGTATTTGACTACTAGTGTAACTCCCTTACTTATTAACGCCTTATTCCTCATTTACTAGATGATTATTACGTACTCATTCGTCATCTACCTCAAGCTAATACGGAATATCTCAAATTTTTGTACTTCATACAACATGAACAAGAGTAATATAATTATACAAAAGTTCAATTTACAAAATATACATCCATCATATACAATGTCACCAACTATGTAAACGTTTACAACTTCAAAACATCATTGTCCTTTATCATGAGAGCCTTTGGAAGCATCACCTGGAATGGTTAGTATAACACAGAAAAAACATAAGAAACAAGGT